>VWPW01016685.1:10737-165448 GCA_013389825.1 Crypturellus undulatus
CGGCGGCGGGGCGGAGCCGGGCGGAGGCGGGCGGCTGGGCGGAGCGGCGGCGCCGCAGCCCCTGTTAATTCTGGTGCGGGGGAAATGACCGGGTCGCTTCGAATCGTTTCGGTTGCGTATAAACAAAATACAAAGTCGCTTTCCTGACGATCAAAAGAATCGATGGCAGTTGGATGTTCCCAGCAGGCAGTGTTCTCCGAGGTCCTTGGCACTTCAGGTTATTTTCATGCACTGAAAGGTCGGTGCTGCTGAATTTGGAGTGCAAGGCTTATGTTTGCTTTCTGGTTTTGCATTGATGTTCTTCATGTTTTTATCTGAATAAGTTTCTCCAAATATAAAACAAGTCTCCTATGAACTCCTAGTAAATGGGTTCATGCCAGGGGAGGAGGTGTTTCACACGGTGCTGAGGTGAGGCCGAGGGCTGGCTTGGAAGCCGTTAGACATCCACGTGCCAGACCTTGCCCGAGCACTGCAGCTGGTGAAGCGCCCTGCTGCAGGAGTGGGATTTGAAAATCTACCACAGAGAGCAAAGACAAATCATTAAGGCAAATTCAGTAAAAGTAAAAAGGTAATGCAAAAGGTTAATGTCATTGTCTAGATGGCCAAAAAGAGTGAGCCGTATATGAAATTGATAAGACCTGATTGCACAAATCAGAAATGGCAACAAAAGGTGTCCAATCAAGCAGGAGCCAGAGGTTGCTCAACTAGGCAGAGCCGAGGCTATATGAATTGCCTGGAAAATCATCGAGGACAGCTAGTAGAAACCTCAGTTTGAGGGAAAAATACTCTCTCCTTTTCTCACACCTTCTCTCTTTCCATGATCTGAAAAGTGTTTGACACTTTTTCGCTCTTGAAAAACAATGCACTTGTGTGTATTTGATTTATAGCTGGTACCACGACTAAATATATTTTATTTTTTATCATCTCTGCAGATGGAAGCCAAACGAGAATGTTTGCAAGTTGGTGACCGCCTCCAGCTAAATTTGAAATGCTCTGCAAATGGAGTTTGGCTTCTAACCCAGTTAAAACCAATGTGAGGCTGATAATGGTAAAGTAAGAGATTTTTCTTTCTTTTAGTACTCAGAGTAGCTGGCAACCAGGAATCATCCTGTTAATAACTAATGTAATGAAAATGTCTACATTTCATATCTGTACTATTTCTTCATGCCCATTGCAATGGCACGCAGACACTTTAAGTATAGTTTTTTTCTTATATGAGTGGTTAAAATGAATGATAAGACTTGATTCTGAAAAAAATAATAGCTGGTTTACAATGTATGCTGTTTTTGCGGCTTCAGTTGCATTGTTCCAGACTCATGCTACTATCTGAAGCATCTAGTTTAAAAATAATGTACAGGAAAATTGGCCTTGGTCTCAAACTACACCAATGTGTGCTGGAACAATTAGTGTATAAAACTTACCTAAAGTGAGTGAACTGCAGACTGTAATCTTGATCTTAACATGTTTGTTGAGAAGCACTTGCTTCAGTGGTAGCTTACAGAAACCAGTTTGCTATACAGATTTATTTTTATTTTCATCTTGTTGTTTATTTGTGGTCCTTCTATGCTAAATTGATAACTAAGTGATAAACAGTGATAAGTAAGAGCGTTTTCTTGTCTTTTAAGAGAATAATCATGCTTTTTGAGGCTGTTCCTAATGGCCTCTAGTGGAGTTCATCCAATGTTTGGATTGATGAAATTTACATATTTTTAGTAACTCTGATGTGAGAAATAGGCATGAACTAGTGAAATCTGTTGACATAAAACTATGAGAATTTCTGTATTATGGCCTTACTCAGCAAAATACTGCAGCTTTCTTACAATAAGACAATGTATCTTGAAGCCAATTGTTTCTGGAGTCTGAGAGAAATGATAGTAATTGATCATACACCCATTTTCTATGAGCTTTATGTAAGTTAAGGGTTGGAGGTTCCTGCTGTTGCAAGGATCTTTGAACAAGCAAATGGAACAAGCTGTGGTATGTTTCCAAATAGATCTAATACTACTTATCCTGAAAATTAGGTTTGTAAAGAGGCACCTTTGCCTGAAGGAGCAGGCAAAATGTTGGCAGATAGCTTACAGTGCAGAGTGAAAGCACTGCACTGTTAAAGCTATAAACTCTGCTAATCTCAAACATGCAGATCCCTTTTGCCATCATTAATTTATGTGGGGTACCTTCATCCCAAAGCTCTTATAAAATATTCCAGAAATAACAACATTTCCTTTTATTACCAGAAACGGTGAAAATACAGCATGCATATCACCTCTGAATTTAAAATAACATATTTGAATTTAAAATAACACATTTAAATTTAAAATAACAATACTTTTGAACAGAAAGTAATCTCGTGTTATATGTATAAGCTCTCCATGCTGGTTCGTGTTTGGTTTGTACAGCACTGAAGGTTCTTGAGGGATGTTCTTGAGGAGGTGATTCCCCTATTACAGCGGAGAGCAGCAGGGAAAGGCTGCATCTGACAGCAAGCTAGGAGGAAGGTCTGAGGGGAACAGCAGAAGGGGAATAGAGAGAGAAAATTGCTGACTACATTGTTAAAATGAAAGTTACCTTGATTACATGGTTGTTTAAAAAAAAAAAAAAAAGGCTTATCTTAATAATCCTGCCCAAGGGAAAGTCACTGAAAAGGGTGAGTGCGCAGTAGGATGTCCCAGGAGTGTATGTGACTGTGTTAGCTTTAATGTACTTGCAAGTGCAGAATGGCATTTGTGCAGAAATCTTCAGCACTGCCTGCCTGCACACTGTGCGGGGGCTGCGCGGGGACAGGCGGGGATGACCTGTCTGACCTGACGGCCTGTCTGCAGCGGCTGTCCCGCATGGGTGTCGCTGCAGACGCCGCGCAGGGCGCTCCCTGCACCGGCACCGTTGTCACCCATACTCCACTCAGGTTGCTGATGTTGTCAGCATGTCTGGGTTGGGAAATTTGATGTGCCACGTTATAATTTAAACTCTTAAGGGAGTTTGCTTTCCAATTAAGATTTGTTTTACTATTTTCTTCCTTATGCCCTCATAGAAATGAATGAACTTTTACCTGTATACTGACCACATTCTCAGTTAGAAAGTTCATCAGTGTTACATTATATCTTAATTTTCTTTTGTAAGTAGAGAATAAGAAAAGTACTTTTATTAGAATTAAAAGCTGGTTTTATGCTTTACATCATACAATAAATGCGGGATCACTGAATCACATTTGCAATGCACTTCTATGCTGACTTTTTTCACTATGCTTCTTTTTAGCAGAAGAGACTATAAATCGGTTTATGGATGTTTATGAGCTCTTCCTTATGATCCATGTAATGAACGTATAGGATTGAGAAGGTTTTTCAAGGTTTTCATATCTGCACATCTACTTTTTCATGTCTTTTGAATAGAACTGCAGGGATTATAAAGTATATATTTACCCAAAGCCATACCTTTCATCTGCTGAAATCTGTGCATGATACCACATGTTTTACTGAGTTCAGGATCCTGTAATTTTGTGAGTAGACTAAGTTATGAACTTCGATAGACAGCTAGGTTTGGAATAACTGGAGTTTAATATTTGGAAGAGCTGGCTGTGGACTTTGCTTTTCTGTGTGAAGTTGATCAGTCTTTTGCTTCTTTGTTATGATTTATTTAGTTATTATATTTGTTTCCCTTCCCACCACCCACCTTTTTTTTTTCCCCCTTGGAATTAAAATAAAAGACCTCAATGTCCCTGAAGACTTCAGCCTCCATCTCCTTGTGCTTTAATTTCCTTGCAGAGTTTTTTATGGGAAAAGTATGATCTGGTATAAATTCATTCAGGACTGAGCACTCAAGTGTCTAAGATGCCTTATTTTTTATTTTTACCTTTGAGTTACCTTATTAAAAAAGCTTAAATTAATCAACAAAGTAAATGCAGGCACATTGGTGAGTAGCATCCTGGCCTAAAGTAGCAATTAAAAATAAATCACCCATTTCCAAGAAAGATAAAAATAATATTCAGCAAAAGTTGTTTCCGCAGCTTGGAACAGAGAGTAAATACCTTAAAGAAAAATGAATGTTACAAGCACTCTTCGTTGTGCAAGGAAAAGAGAGCAGCCTAAAAATACTCCATGTGCTAAAAAAAAAAAAAAAAAAAGAGCAAAAAGGCTGAAATAGCATAATTTTTTCCTCTTCAAAAAATGGAATTGGGAGGAAATAGTGAAACGCAGATTTAAATGTTGAAATTAATATTCTCTTGAAGGGATTACTCTGAAACAGCACATTGATAATAATAATGTTGGCAGAAGAGTGTGTCTGATATAAGAATATAAAATGAAAACGCTCAGAATAAATCATAGAGGTCACCTCACACAAAGTTCCTGGCAGATTTACACAGAAGTACAAGAGTAGTGTGGTTGTGCTCCCACCTTCAGGACAGCGACTTCCCCTTCGTATAGTAACCACTATGTGATCATACTCCATGATTTTATAGCTACTACTGAAGTCTGCCTTTTTCTTCTAAAGCAAGTGAATTTGGTCCAGCTCTTGCTCCTTGTGTTATCTGTCAAGAAAAGGTATCTGTTTCAGTGACGAGTGGTATCATTTGGGTCTGTCAAACGATTTGGCACTGTAGTGGAGCCTATAAATACTAGATTGGATTGCCATGACAAAAGGAGAAATGATTTTTTTTCATGCCTGAAAGAATGAGGTCAGCCTCAGGACTGTGACTTTCTTGGGAAAAAAAGTGGCACCTGAGCTGGGAACAACTGCTGATTTGGAGCACCAGAAGATGGAGTTCAGTGCCACAGGTCAGGGCTGAAATGCTGGCACTGCTGAGCTCACCAAGCTTAACTTAGGCAGAATTTCCCTTGAGGTTTCCATGAATAAAGGAAATCCTGCAAACAATTGATATGTCCTCTCCCTCTTGTCACCCTTCTGTTGTTTGTTTCACTTTCAAGATTAGAAATTTCAGGATAATTTATCTTTCTGAGGCATGAGAACTTGGTAGATTCAAAAATAGGAAGTAACTTGTTCTATGACAATTTCAGATCTAATGATAATCCTTAATTTTGAGTAAAGATTATGTTCTTTTCAGTTGCTTATCAGAAGTGCATCTCTCGATGTGACTAACAGGGTTTCATGGACAAGATAAAGCAGATTAGAAGCCCTCATGGATCATCACTGCAACTTGTAGACACATGCCGGGGAATTGGGTGTTTTCTTTATTCAGATTTTTTGCAAAACTTGGTAATTCAGTTTGTCTCATTGCGAGGCCACCTGTGAAATGTCTCAAAGTCTGAGGTGAGTTCTTACTTGATCTAAATAACAGCAAAGAGAAATTTGACAGGTAGTGAAGAACAACGTATGATTTGTAGTAATTATTTTCATTTTCCAGTGCTACGTAGATGAGCTTGAAGTGTTAACAGTTTAGTCAAAGGCAACTGTCAGTTACCTTTCCTCAAAATTCATAGTGAAGTTTTTATTCTAAGAGGTTTGCAAACTGTTTTTTACATTTTTAATTGCTTCATGAGTATGGCTCCATCACCAAAATACATAACAATTATGAGTTCCTTTTAATAGGAAAGAGTTTAAATTGTCACACTGATTGTATAAAACGAGTTTTTAGCTAAAAGAAAGGCTCCCGCAGGCAGTGTCCTTCCACCTGCTGGAGGGTGAGTAATTTTAATTAAAATTAAAAATAAATTATTTTTTTAAATCTGTTTTATAGCCTGGAAAAAAAATATGTTCATTTACTTGCTGCAAGTGACATAATCTGAAATAGCAGAGATGCTTCTACAGTACTTTGAAAGAGATGATCGCCAAAATTTAAGAGAATTGCTCACCAAAAACAGCATCAGGAATCACTGAGTTCATTCTGGCCAGGCTGTGTTTCCTGTAGCCCCTTGGCATCTCTTTGGTGGCAGGATGGTGACTGCCATGCAGCCTGTGGCCAGTGTGGCCCATCAGCAACTGCCTCAGAAATTCTGTCAGGTGGAATTGCTTAGCAGGAGATCCCTGCGCTCTCTTTGCTTGTGGTGGGTAGCTCTTCCTATCAGAAATGCAAATTCTAACGCAGAAGCCAAGAAATCTGTTAAGGAATATTTTCTTGCTCCTGTAAGTATGAGGTTAGTAATGGAGACATACTTGTGAAACAGTATAGGTCAGTTTTTATACTGTTGTTTTTTTTATTATTGTTATTTTATAGATAAAGAAAGAAATTCTGTATTCATTGCTAGAAGACCATTATTCATAAATAGCATAGTTCTTAAAAAGAGAACCCTGTGTCTTTCTTTTCTCTGCAAGAAATAATTATCTATTCTGTTTTAATACTGTCATTGAAAATATCTTAATATTTAGTAATTACATACAAGAACATGGATTTTTATTTTAATGAGATAAAATTGTTTATTTGAGTGTCAGGCACAGAATATTAATTTCCTTTGTCCAGAGAAAAGGAGTAGAAATAGTGTTATAATATGCTTTATTTAATTTGTTCTGCCTGCAGGTATTAATTTAAATCACTTTCATTGGCTGAAGGAATGTGTGTGTTTGAGCTAAAATATTATGCTCAAAGACATCATGGGGGATATAATAGGATTGTACCTGTAGATCAGAATGAAATGATAACAAAATAAAGAAACTGTTACTCCTGATGAGACTTGGGAAGAATGGGAGGAAAACCCTTTTTTAATAATGGGTCTTTACCTTTCTTTTTATTTACAGTGCAATAAAAGGAAATAAATTCTTGCTCTATACTGCGGAAATAGTAAAAGGTCATTTATGGGGATGGGACATTCAGGAGGAGGAAAGGTTTGTCAGAAGCTGTTAGTGTTGCAAGTATGGAAAGTGGATTAAAAGTTCACAAGGGAAAAACAGATTGTTGAGATGACGGAATAAACCTGTATACCTATTTTCCAATTTTCATCTCAATGTGAAACCACAGCATGATACTAAGTTTCACTGAAAAGAAAGAGAACATACTGGTCAGAAGCATGGTAGGAGAGGAATCAGATTTTCATAAAGCAGATATTGAGCTTGATAAAACAGAAATGCAATGCTAAATTAGCAGTTGTGTTCTCTCTGGTGGGAACTATTCTTGACCGTGTTCAATTTTTGCTTAGGCTAAATGCAAAGTCTTGGCAAATATCCTTTCCAAATGTCTGTTACAATATGGATTTGTGGTTATTGAGTGTTTTAGATAGAAAAAAACATTATATTGTTTCTGTAGGAAAAGTAGCTTATTTATATGTAGGAGAGCGCTAGCAGCAAATGAAATGTGGGTGGCTATATAAATATTGGGGAAAAAGCAACCTCCCCCCACACACATTTCCCAATTTACGGTATAATCTGAGGAGTTGCAAACCAGAAGAGTGTCTTCTGTTGCCTTCATCTTGCACAGACCATAGCTACCCCACCATTCACCTTTCGCATCTTACACACTGTCCAAGCAGAGGAGTGTCTTAAACATCCGTCCGGTTTTCCAAGGATTGCCATGAGTTCTAGAAGCCTTGACTGCCAGTTCTGCCAGTTCGGGAAATTGTCTAATGATCCCCAAATCATGGCCTAGTCCTTCAGCTACGTGTCCATATAAATACATTCAAATAGCTGCAGCTGCCTTGGCTTGAAGCGTGACTTTTTCCTACCTGTCTCCGATACCTGTTCCATTTGATTTGCTTTCTTTGCCTCCCCTCCCTCCTCCCTCTGCCTAAGCCATTTGCCTCGTTCATTCAGGAAAGAAATGAGAAATGTAAAATTTAGGATAAAAGAATATTAATGGATGCATAAGACAGTTGAAAGGCATTTGAATTACTGTTTTTATCTTTTGTCACTAGTAGTGCTTAATATCAAAATCCCCAGAGCCATATTATTAATACTGTTTTCATTCCTGTGAGGAAAAACGTATTTTGCTCTACAGATTTCTCTGTTTTATTTGCATAATCACATCCTCTCAATGTATAAGAGAAAAACCTTTTAAAGGCACCATCCTTCTGTTTCTTCATGGCCATTACTGCCTGTATTCAGCATCACTAGGAATTTCTTTACATTTGTGGCAATTTTTTATAAGAACTTTCATTTTGTGTGTGTCTGTGTGCGCGTGAAATATATACATTATCCCTTCTGCCTCTTTCTATCTAAAGAGCTATGTAGAGAGTACTTCATTTTTCTCCTTTCACGAGTTCAGGAGTTTCTTTAAGGAAGAAGACTTATTTTTTATAAAAAAGTATTGGGAAGGAATAGAACACCATAGTTGCACCAGCTTGGGTCTGTATTTATTCACATGGGGTTTCCTCCTTTGCTTGATGGTGGTGGGAGCTTTGCTGTCTGCACTATGCTCGGCTCTATGTCAATTTAACGATGCTCTTTGGCATGTCGCTGCTATGCTAATGGCACTACTGCTAAGCTACACTGAAAGACTTCAGTGAATCAGACTAGCTCTTTATTTCTGTGCTTCAGTTTCAGGACATTTTCCTCTGGATTTCTCGTGGCAACATCCTCGATAGTTGTATGGTGGAAACTTTATATTGCTTATGAAAAATCCACATTTTGTTGTGTTATTATAATAATTTTCTGCTTGTTTCTTTTTGATATCACAACTGTCTGCAAAGACCCCCTTGACAGATAATGACTGTTTAAAAATAGTGAACATCGAATACAAAAGGTTTATGAATACAAAGCAAAACAAATCTTGACAAAAGGTGAGCAGACTTTGCTTGGGTGAGATAGTCTGCATGTTTCCATGTCTTTTTTAGTGGAATCACATCTTTACTTTCAATTTCCTCTTTAATATAACATGCATTCTGTAAATATTGTTGCTACTGACAAGAACATCAATTCATGTTATTCATAAGGAGACTTTCGGTATTCGAGCAATGAATAGCAAGCAGGAGGAACAATTGCCTGCATTTTTATTCCTTAATATACATCCCTCTCTTACAAAATGGAAGCAGAGTCAATTTATGTTTATCAAACACATAATGCTTTTGGGAAAAGGACTGATTTCTTTCAGAAAAACCATATGCAAGTGAACTGAGATGTATTTGTTGAATTATATTTATTTCCATTGTGTTTTATAAGTGATTTGCCAAATAAAAATGATTGGAGGAATAAGATATTTTTGTAAAAGTCACAAAAGCAGTGGTTGTGAGGGGGTTGTTCTGAATTTTAACAGGTGTTGTATGGAACAGTTTTGTTCAGAGTGCTTGGTGTGATGGGTGTGAATTTGGGCATTTTGCCAGTCAAAAACCTCAGGTAGTTTTGACAAGTAAAGCAGTTAAGTGTGACTGTACGGCAGTATTCAGTAACCTGTTTCGTGTTCAGCCTTAGGCCTCGCTATACTTGCTCCTCCTGCCTGACCCCGCTGAAGGCAGTTGCACCTTGTGCATCCTTCAGATCAGGGGGCTGCACAAGTGCCTGCTGAATTGCAGCCTTGTTCAACATAATCATCAATGTGAGAAAAAAGCAATTGAAAAGAAATTTGTAGGCTGTGGAGCGTCATTGAAACTGCTATTAATAAAGAGCGGAAAATCCAAAAAGCAGGGTTTGCAATGGGGATAGAAAATAACAAAATGGCATCATTTGTGCAATGCTTTGTTTGTGTGGGAGAGGCCTTGTGGAAAGAAGATGCGTATTTCTGATTCCCAAATGCAGGCAGGGGAAAGCAAGAGGAAATCTACAGGTCAAATGTGTCTGTCTGCAATGGGAAACACTTTCTTAAAAGGCTGGTGCATGAAAGCTAAGGAATGTAAGTTGCTATATCAGGGCCGGAATATGGAAGTCACTGAATACTTCCCCTTTTCTATAAGTTATATGAATTGCAGGTTGCTTGTTATGTATGAGGATTTAAGTTAAAATCAGGAAAAAAGAGTCATTCTGATGGTGCAACTTGGCAAACTGCAGAGGACATTTAGGTAAGAGTTACGCTGCACTAAGCAGCTTAGTGTCATTTTCTGCCTTTTCGAGTTGGAGATTGTTTTTTTTAATTCTGTTGGTCCCTTTCAAATGCCCAGAAAGGGATACAAATTGCATTCATTTCTGTGTTAATTGCATTCACCTGCTACTCTGTGTGTGTACCCATTTACATGTTTTCATGAAGGGGGATGTTCTACATTAAATTCAGTTCAACTACAGAGTGTGGGCACATGGACAATTGCAAGAAGCAAGGAGCACTTTGGATGGCTGCATAGCCATCCTGCTGATGAGGCGAATGCAAATCCATAAAAAGTGACATTTGGAATATCAAACATGGGCGGAAGACAGTTTAAGTACATTTGGTAGATGTTATTTGATGAATAATTGCTACTAGTAACGACAGCCATACATAAATACTCTGGCATAGCTACAATAGTGCCACTGGAGTTCTTCTGTTCCCTGTTGTGGCTTTGAAAGACTACTAGTAGAGATGCAATGGGAATGGGTGCCTTATGACATATTCCCTGCTATCAATACTGCCATTGTACTATGTGTGTAAGTCCCTGATGATTAGTTTGCTCTGCTGTTTGTTCTTTAAATAACAACAAATATTTAACAATATATTTCTGCTGTTCAAAATAGAATTCCTGCCTGTTTGGAGTATGCATCATGAATCATAGTATTGAGTCACTGAGGAGATACTTACAATTCATCAGTTTCTTGAGTGATGCTTGGGTTTATTCTGCTTATCAGAGAGGTAATTGAAACATGATTAGATCTGCTCATTAGCAGAATAAAAACGATATTCCAGCACTCCCACTACAATGGGCCTCTCATTGTGTCTCTTCTGAAATGCATAGAGACAGTGATACAGTTAAACAGGATGAAGAAGGGTAAACAAACATTCCTGAAATGCAAGCATTGTTTATTTTAAGATGAAGTGCTGTGGGTTGGAGGGAACAAATGACATTAACTCAGCATTTTAACTTTCCACTCATTTCTATGGTAAAATTAGTTCTCAGTTCTAGATTTTTTTTCCAGCATTTTGGATGTGTATGGATGAAAGGACCTGTCGAAAGTAAGTACAGAAGAGTGAAGCTTTATTGGAGGCGGTTTGGGTTGCTGACAAGCTGTTCTCTCTCTCACACTTTTGTGTGTCCATCACAGGTTTCTGGTGATGGAAAGCTTCAAGTCTTTCTAAAATATGCATTTCCTTTAATTCATTAAAAAACCCTCATGTTCCAACATATCCATTACAATGACAAACTGACACTGTAAAATTAAAAAGCCTGCAATTACTCACTTAGCTTGTATTTTAATCAAAGCTATTGTAATATGGCTCTGAGGAGCCCTGCATGGGAAAACAGGGCTTGGGCGAGGAGCCCTGCATGGGAAATGCAGAATGTCTGGGCAGAGGGACCTGGGACGAATGAAAATGGTGGATTTCTTCCCTGGATCAAGAGAGGGTAGTTTCAGGGACCCAAAAATAAGAGTTTGTTTTTCAAACTCTTCCATACTGCCTTGGGGTACTACAGAGTTCACAGACGCAGAGTGTGGAACTTGCAAATCGTATGGTATCCAGCAATGGCTTGTTCTGTAGAGAGTTGGGCCAGAGCTGGCCAAATTTAAGAGCTTGCAACCAGTTCTGTGCCTCTGCACTCCTTAAAAGCCCCAGTGCAAGGGGGCCAGCACAAGGATTCCTCAGCTGGTGCACTAGTGCCCCCGTGCCCTGTGTTCTCTGCAGAAAATGCCATGCCTGCTGCTGCATGAGGTGAGTGAGATCTGGTGCTTTGTGCTTGCCAGCTCACTGAGACAGGAGCCAGTTGTGTAGTTCAAGCAGAGTATCGAGCCTGGACCTCTCAGGCCCTGCAGAGCTCTGACTACAAGAGGGTAGTGGCAGTGGAGGTAGTAAGAATGTGAAGTGTCTTTGCAGAACCTTTGCGGCCCAGGAGGGACCCCGTACTGTGTGTATGTGCCAGGAGGACTTGTTTCCGGAGCACTTAGTGGATTTGCACCCCGTGCTTGTCGTGGGGGCACGTGTGTGATCCAGATGCGTGATGGCAGAGCGCGAGGCTGCTGCTCAGAGCTGCACGAGCAGCAGGACCTACTGCCGCTCTCTGAGCCCGCTGCCCGTGCGGGTGCCGGCTGGGGCTTCTCTAGCGGCCGTGGCCTGGGCTGGTGCGGGGCCAGCTCGCGCAGCGACACCAGCCACCCCCTCCACAAGTGGCATCGCGCTAGGTGGCAGTGCGATAACACTTGTCACATCGCCCCATCTGACAAAAACACACAGCAGTGGGCTTGCGAAGTTCACTGCGCATCTTAGTGTTTTTATTTGTTTGCTCCTTTTAGGTATTGCTGCTTTACTAACATTAAGGCAATCCTGTTATACACAGGGATATGGTCTTACTAAGTTGCTATCTGCTGCCAGCCCCAGGGCTCTAGAACCTTTCTGGACTCGCAGTCATAGTGAGTGTGTGTGCTTGTGCAGAGCTCTTTCTGTAGTTTGGTAACACACTGCTTTTATAAAGCTCTTTAATTTCTTTACTTCTGTGGTAATTGATGGTGACAACATTGACCGAGACATGGCGTTTAAATATTTTTCATTGCGTAAAGTCTTCTCTACTGGGATTCCTTCTCTCCACCATTTATATATTCTCTCAGCATCAGAGTGTCCTTTAAACTACTCAGCTCCAAAGTATTTTGCAGTACTTTTTCTTTTTTTTTTTTTTTTTTTACCTTTTGAGCCTAAAAAATCTTGACACTCTCAGGTTAAAAGTCACATAATACAACTTTTCAAATTTGTCTGCTTGCTCAGCCACCCCTTCTCATTTCTAAATGAGTTTTACATCTCTCTGGCATTAGCAGCTGGTTTGGGGCTGATTAAGTCTTGCATTGCTGCAGTGATTCTCATCCAAATAAATCCCCTAGTGCTTTATAAACTTTATTAACTGGTGGAACATGCTACACATCCTTTGCCCTTCATCAAATTAATAAATCCTTAGAGTGAAAGACAGTAAATTATGTTGCCAAGGGTGGCAGTGGAAAGCACGTGGAATTGTGTGCAAGCCCCTGCAGGTTTCAGGGTTGCCCCAGTCAGGTGGAGAAGAGAACATCTTAAGAGAAGCATCTTATCAGTGTTATAGACTGCAGTACCGTCAAAGTGATTGTCTGAACTGATTTGAAGCTCTGTGGCTATTTTTTTGAAGGCTCTGAAGCAGAAACCATGCAATCTGCTAAAAGAGAACCTCAGCTGGAGGGAAGCTGCCCTAGACCTTGCTTGCTATGAACAGTGATACTCTATCCTAGACTTCCTGCCACAGAGAGATAGGGCATCCAGAATAGCCTCTGTGAATGCTTAACAAGAGGTGCCGTCCTTATAGGCCTGAACCTCCGTAAATGCCTGGATATTCAGTGTAACTGTTAATCACTGTCCCCGAATGAGGCAGTTACAGGGCATAGTGGACACTTCTGAGATGAGAAGTGGCACCTGGAGCGATGAGGTTTCCCTTTGCTCGGGCTGTGACAGGGCTCCCCATCCGGAGTGTCAGCCTTCCAGAGTCCCAGAGTCTCTTGGAACTCGTGAGCAGGAGCTGCAATTGCACAGGAGAGAGAACAGCTCCGTGCCCACCTGGACTGACCTGCTCAGTGCCAGTGCTGCGATGTGGTTTTTGCTCACCGTGTCAGCTCGGTGCTTCCTGTAATGAAGCTGTAGCTAGAATCAAGTCATAAGACTCTTTTCAGTGCATAGCTTTTTATTGACTTTAATGGGGATAGTAGATTGAGGTTCTTCTGTACATTAATTTAACAGGCTTCATTGCCTATTTGCAATGTTTGCTAAATGTAACCACATTATTTATCATAGTCTCTATTTTGGAGTATTTTAATTTTGGTATCCCCAAAACTGACCTAGTTTTAAAAGTATTTCTAGCAACTTTGCCTTTGGCTCCAAATCTAGCACACTATGATAGTGACCTGTTGCCATCCATGGACATTCTGCATTAAACTCTGTAATAGGCTGTGTGATTTTATCTCTTTTGATTTCTCTCTTTTAAGCTTCTCTTAAATGCTTTTCAGCACTGTGTTTTGATGTAATGTATCCTATGTAATTCAAAGATATTGCAATAAGCTTTATCCTCACTCCTGCTTGCAAGGTTTAGTTGTCTTTAGCACAGTGCTGACCCAGTGAATTGCTGATTTCACTGCAAATGAAATCCAGTTTTCATTTAGGTGATAAAAATTCTGTTTTCATTTAAGTAATAAAACGAAATTACTTAATTTCTTTTGCTGCTGCATGCAGTGTGCTGATGAGTGCAGGTCAGAACCGTGGTGCTTCACATTCAGATTCCTCTCCTCTGAATCCCCAGCTACTTCCTAGGGTGCATGAGGTGTGTAGTAACTTGAGGAGTAACTTGGGGATAGTGTGGGATTGTTTAGGTTTTCCTCTGGCTAGGTGGTTTATGCCATAGTATAAAACATTGGAAAGGTGTGTGTATATATATCTCATATTATCCAGTGTCATTCTTAATAAAATAAGGGAAATTCTTAATAAAAGCATCAGTATTTAATCTTTTAAATCTAAATTCTGATCTGATAGATCAAAGCAAAAAGCAATTGAATCCCCTAAACAGATTATGTTGTATTTAAGGTATTAGATTTCATCTTGTTTAATAGATTTTGTTTAGCATGAGTGGTGAAAAGGCAGTGTTTACTATTGTGGTGATGTTCTCACTTTAAAAAAAATAAATTAATAATAACTAAATATCAGACAAGTAAATTTGAGTGAGAGTAATGTGAACCTCAGAGCTAAATGTGAGCTTGGAAGGCTGCTGCTCTCTGTTATTGTAGGTATTAGAAGGCACAGGTGATGATGTATCTCTAGCTTAAAACTGAAATTCCAAATTTTGTTTTTGTGTGACACAAGAAGTATGATTTGAAATGTTGATGAGAGCAGTATTTTTTCACTGCTTGTTAGATTCATATGCAGGCCATAATTTAAAATGTAATAAAATTATTTTGTCAAATTGTTAAGCAGATTTAAATCATGACATGTTTAAAAAATAAACAGGAAAATGCTGTTTATATTCCATGGGAGTGTAAACAGCATTAGATTTGTGACTATTTTGCCCTTATTTTTGTTTAATCCTATTCTGCTTGCTTTATGGCTTGCTTTGCAATGTAAACCAAAGCCATGCTGAAATGTAACTGAAGAATGACATTAAGTGATGCAGTAATTATTCTGTGTGGGATGTATTCAGCTTGAATAGATGATTAGTAAAAGTAATTAAATTATTGTAGATTATTTTATGCATGTGGCAAATTCAGCAAATATTGCTGTCAGTTTTAGTCAGCCGTGCACATGATCTGGTTTATTTTTCATTTGAAATGAATCACTGAGTCTAGAATGTGTATGATGAAAAATGTAGCGTTAAGGAAATTGGAAGGCTTTTCAACCTATCGATATCCTGGATATCCATCAATATCTGAACTTGAAAAGTCGTGCCGTATTTTCTGTCATATATTGATCTTAAATGTTAATTTCTATCAGGAGGTTCATACCTCTAACTGTAACATACTCTGGTGTTTAGCATTCTCGCTGAGTTACTATTTCAATGTATTCTAATCATTTTTGTTTGCTAGGATTAGGAAGATTTAATCTATAATATCACAGCTGACTTTCAGAAACCCCACTGATAGAAGTATTAATGCCTGGTTTTAAGGGCCTGCAGTGCTCGGGCTACAGTGTAATGGGAAACAAGTGATTTAGATCTGAACGGTGGACACCAAAGGCCTTAAACTAATTAATAGGCTTGGGAATGAAGCTGAGAGCTGATGGGCCACCTTATAGCTTTACTTATAGCACAGTGATCATATATTGAGCTGCTCTGTAAATCAATTAAATGTTCTCACTAGCAGCATATTATTAACTTAATGTGGTCTGGCCGTTTTCTTCCAGCCCTACATCCTGCTGCCGCAGTTCACCGTCGCTCGTAGGCTTCCTTGTTTTAAAGACGTGTGGACTTGGGCCTTGAAATAGGCAGTTCCTGTAGATTTTACAAAAAGTTGTATTTGAGTCCTAACAGTTTATCTAGATATATTAGACAAATATTAACTGTCCTGAACCTAAATATTCAGGACAGCCTTGAACTTCAGAGGAACTCCAACTTCACAGCTGGAGCTGTGTTAGTCCGGGGACGCATCGTGGAGAGATGAAGTGCGGATGATTCATGCACTGGTTCAGTTTCATCCTAGCCCGCCGCCAGCCCAAGCAGCTATCCTGTTTGGAGCTGTGAGATTGTCCCTCATAAACCAAAGCCGTATATGTTTCTGTTGGAAATCATCATATTAAATAAGGAGAAAAACTTCTATCTGAAATACCACCAGTAACACCAGGACTGCTGACCGCATGAGATTCACACAAGTAAACATTGTCCTGGTGCCTGTGTGCTTAGGCATGCAGTGGCATTAGAGCAGGTCGGGAGGAAAATTCTGCTCTGCAAAACTTCCCATGTTTAATTCTTAGGAGTTTGGTACAAACTTGGAATTTTTTTAGCAACCTGCAATTTGGCTTTTGTTTTTTTTCAGGCGCTAATTACACTACTTAAATACCTGCTCTAGCTTCAAATCCTCCCAGTTATTCTGCACTCCCTCTGGATTCCAGATTCCCAAGAATATGCTGTGTAGATGGAATTTTGTCATTGCCCTTGCAGTTCTACGTACATTTAAGGTATTTCCTGTGTCAGTGCTGAGTATAGGCCAGTATGCTTATTATGCCTTTATTCATTTCGTTATCACTTCTCTTCTTGTACAATTTTTTTTAATTTGATTTTACCTCTATGCCTCCTCCTCCATTTTTTTTCCTTCAAGTGAAATATATTTGTGTTTCACAGCTTGAGTTTAATTTTAATATAGTAGATTTATGGGTTCGTTTAATAAGGTGGATTGGTTCCTTTCTTCTTTGTTCTCCATACAGTTAAGTAGTAATGAACACTACTAGCAATGAGAAACTTATAACAAAATGTCAAAATTCTTAATATATTTGGAAGTATCATTTGCATGAAAGAAAAATGAATCTCATCTGTTGTAATAACGTGTAATATCAATTGTCATCTTTAGAGAAAAAAAGAAAATTATTGTATGCAGAATAAAATGGTACTGTAAAATGTAAAAGCATTATATAACAGTCTTAGGTGCATCTTACTAAATATTATATAATCTCACTAACATTTCTAAAAACTGAAAGTAAAATCACTTTTGGAGTGTTTGAATCCATTCAACTAGCACCAGGCAGTTCAGAGCTGTGCAAATAATTCTGGCCGAGTAAGGCTGCTAAAAATGTTTGATTAGCTGAATTATTTATTTAGTAGTGGTTGCAAGCTCTAAAATAGAGCTATTGAACCTGGATTCTGCCATTTGTACTTAATGCAGGGCTGTGATCTATGGTGTAATATGCTACTCAGTGTGCTAAAATTTGGTTGAAATTTGGTCAGATACTCTGCTATCTCTTTCCCCAGGCATACACTGTTAGGTATTAAATTGTTTGGTGAGTCTATAAATTAACATATGGGTATTTGTTTGCTACTTAGATGGTTTGTTTTTCAAAAGATTTGAAAATTGATTTGGATAATGTCAAAATGTGGAGACGTTGTCCCTAACTGTGCAGGGAAATGCAGGAGGTCATGGTCGCTGCACATCCTGTCTTCTGCAGACCCTTCTGTGCCTCAGCAGTACAGCCTTGGAGAGTCCTCCAGGAAAGAGACAAGGGCTCCATTTTGTGCAAATTATTTAGTAGGTACGGGCCAGAATACAGCCTGCCTTCCCATCCACGGGGGCCTGCTGCTTTCCTTGGTTGTGTTTCCTGGCCGGGGCACCTTCTGCCTCATGCTCCTCCAACCTGGTTCTCAGCCTGTGGAGATTGGTGGGAACCTGAGTCGAACCTGGACCTGCTTGGTGATTACAGTGCTTGCCAAATCAGCTTTGTGGTGCTGCTCTGGGTTGATGTGCCTTGAATTTCTAAGCTGATCTCCTGTTGTATACAGCTGTACTTGTGAAGGAGATGCTTTTAACAGGGGAAAATGGACAGATGAAGAAGCGCTTGGGGAGATGCCGCAACCACGTGCTTGCCTCGGGCAAAAGTCATTCTCATGTCAGTGTTTTCTGAGTTTTTTTCAAACCTACTTTAGTTACTCCCCGTACCCAGATGCAGGTGGCAAAGGCCTTATCTCAATCTCAGAAATGGACTGTGCTCTTTGACATACTAAAATGGAGCAGGGTGCTGGCTTGGTAACATATTTGCAAGGTCTGTGTTTGTTTATAACTCCAGCTCACCAGGTTAGAGAAATTACAAGACTCCCATAACTTAATTTTCAGAGGAAGCAATTTTCTCTGGCTCGGTGCTAGCATGAGATATGATTTGCCCGCGTAACCTCGGACCACATCACTTCATCTCCGCTCCTGCAAAACGCCTTGTAGCCGCTCCCTGCACTGCTGACATGTCTCATAAGCAGCCAGTTGTATCTTAGATTTGGGAAACAATTATATTAGTACTGAGGGAGGCTTTAGTATCATAGATTATAGCTTATTATAGAATAGATTAGAGGGAATTTAATGCAAACATGTACTCTTTTTTTTTAGTACAATACTATTACAGTGGTGCAAACGGAGCCTTTGGGAGCAAGTTTTTTGCTGGGTGCCTAGGTGCAGAGTACATGAGGCCTGCGGGCGAGTAGAAGGCTGCAGTGCTCTTTGTGGCTTTGGCTAAAGGAGAGCAGGAGCAGAGAGGTGAAGGGCTCAGTGCAACTGAGACCTGGATTTCCTTTAGCGATTGAGACCGGTGTTTCCTTTAGCATAGACCAGTGGAAAAGGAAGGAACTGTGGACAGTTGTACAGCGACCACCTTTTCCCTTTAGCCAGGAGTGATTAACTAACACAGCTGAACTTTGAAGCTATCCCAAATTGTTCTAGGGGTGTGAAACAACAAATCTGGATGGGCTGTAACTGAGCAGGCCTTGTGTGAATGACAGTTAGTGTAGTACGTGGCAACACATGTAGGAAATCAATCTGAAATTAAGAAAAAGGGAAGCATAAGCTGAAAATCAGTACTTGATTACTATGGACTTTTAAAACTAAGCTGAAGAAGCAGTGGACAGAGACTGTGTAAGAGGCTCTTTTGCTCTGAAATGGCCTGGGCTGGCACTTTCTGTCTGCAGATGGCAGCTTTGTGCCCCCCAGCTGGTGTGAGCTGGTGTGCTGGCCTCCCTGCTAGCGACCCAGACCAACCAGAAGGAACGATGGCTCCTGCATCCTGCCCCATGGAGCCGCCTGTGTCCCGTGAGAGTGGTGCCTGGTGACATCCAGCCCTCGCCCATCTCTTGCTCAGTGCCCCCACATCACACTGGTGTCCGCAGATAGTCCAGGAGCCTTCACAGCTCTCAGGCACATCGAGTGTAGATGCCTCATTCACTAAGAAAGATGTGACATGCAAGCCATGGATTTAAAGCAGGTGATGGTCTGTATTTCTCCTTCCTTGTTCCTCTCTGCCCCCACCTGGCAATGCTGTAACATTAATGAAGGAAGAAGGGGTTACTGCAGCGGGAGAAGGGATATGGATGCCCCACATAAGCCACGTGGGTGTGGCAGGCCTGTATGGCTGTGGTGCATTCTTGTAAGCTATGAAATCCTTTCTCCAGCAGATTTGCTTTTGCATGAATTTTGCAAAGAATTTGGGGGGCAATAGATGAACTGGTAAAAAGCTTTCAGAATCAAAGCTGTGTGCTGAATTCTGCAGGACTCCCTTCTCGGTAAGACTCCGGTGTGCATGAAAAGAGGTACCCTTGTGTGTGTATGGACTTCAGGATATCTACATCTCTCTTGATTTTCAGGTTAAATAAATGTGAGCTATCAGGCTTTATATTCTACACGAGTCCTACTTTTAAGCTGTCTGTATTTTTGCTACAAGAAATTGGGACAAAGAAATACTTGTCAGAGCCTAATTACTGCCCCTAGACAATACACCAGGACATTCTTGTAATAAAATTCACAACTCGCTTTCCATCACTATTAATCTCAGTGATGCACAACTTCAACAGCATTTGAGGCTAACCCAAGAAAAAGGTTTTTTAGACTGGCAGGGCAAAAGATTTCTGTAAGAAGATTTAAGTAAAAAAAGCTGGTTTGGAAAGCACTGAAAATGAAACTAGAGTTTTGAATCTTTTAAATAGCATTTTCATTTTGAAGTTCCGCCGTGCCTATCTCCTGTGGGTATTAGGTGTATGAGTATAGTTAAAGTAATTATAAAAACAGGAGAACTACCATTACTGGTCAAATTGTCCTCATTTGGACTGAGTGATCCTACAAAATCTCTGTAAGTATTGTTATTATAGTTGAATAGGTTTCCCCAAAAGTGTAAACTGTATCTTTTATAGCCTAAATCTATCATAGCTTATATCCAGTAGGCTAATCACAATGCTATACATTTTATTATAATAATGAGGAAGCTTTATTTCCTACCTTAATACACTTGTCTGAAGAAGAGCATCATTATCTGTGATTCGAGGGTTTTACTTCTTATTCTGTAATTTAATTAGCTGCACGTGTTTTGTTTTAGATGTGTGAATTTCTTTGTGGCTCCAGCATCATAAATGGGCTCCTCCTTGCAGGTTTTGAAGTCACGGTGAATATGACAAGTGAGCAAATGAAAATGGCAAGCGTATGCAGTGTTTGGTATGCATGTAAGCAGTCCTGCTGTGCTTCTGCTCTTAATATCTTTGAAAAAACCCAAAAGAGGATACAGTCAGTAGAAAGACGTTCTAACAAGTTATGAAGCATGAACAAGGAATGACAGATTAGTAATATATCTATTTAATACCTCTGTTTGAATAGACGAGCCATCCAAGACCCCTTTGATCTATTGTACTTTCAGGGCAGCAGAAGAGTTATGCAAAGGCAAAGTCATTCCCTTCTTGTCACACAGAATATACATCGTGTTCTGCTTGCTGTGGTAGAGGGTAGCAGGGGCTGCTGTGCAGACGAATCTAGCTACGATGCATCGTCCTGAGGTGCTGCCCAGGAACCTGCTGAAACGTTCACCCGTGTTTCACATACAGCAATAGCACTGAGCATGATGCTTGGCTGCTGTATCTAAGAACAGCATCGAAGAGCCATTTCTGCTCTCCCTCTTTAATCAGTGAAATATAAGAGTTTTGATAATGGTTTTGAAAAGGTAATTTGGGGAGGGGTGGAGGGAGTCTTGCTTGAGGAAATCAAAATGTCTCATTTTCACAATTTTGAAACAATTTAATTCTCCTTAAAAACAAATTCACTAGAAATGTACTTACCTCTCAAAACGTAAATTACTTTTGCTGAATGTTGGAGATGTCATTTTTTCAGTGATGATTACACTGAAATTGGTGAGAGTGGCCTGTCCTAGGTCTGGCAACGTGGCACAAATCCTGCCCTAGAGCAGGAGCTGCTCACTTAGGATGCGAGAGCTCTGGCAGTAAGTTGGTTAACAGTTTATGGTATGTGCTAATGGTGTGCACTGGAAACTGCCTTAATAAATCCAGCTTTTGAATTTTGTATATGCTCTGAATGAATAGCAAATGCAGTACCAGTGCGTTCTTTGGCAATTCCTGTGCCCATGTACTGCGGACCTTATACAAGCCAGCTAAGGAAGGAGCCAGATAAATATAAAATGGAATTATTTACTGTGGCCAAACAAGTAGGAAGCTATTACTTACATGCACGAGGTCTGTTACGCTGAAAACCATGTATTTCTGTCCCACGTGAGAAGGGAGAATGCAGGAGCAGAGACTCTGTGAAGATTTCCTTGAGAGATGAGGCCTGATGGGGACGTGCCATTTGCTGTGACTGAGCCTACTTCTGGCTAGGACCAGGTGCCAGCAGCAGAGAAGAAGAGGGAATTCTGCAGCGCTTGAAATATTTGCTGTGTATTTGCTCATTTCTTCTGCGTAGGACCTCTTTAAGAATACCTTTCTCACTGATATCTTCTGGGAAAACATATAAATACAGAAATAAAATGTAAATCAATAGGAGGTTGCATTACTAGGCAAAGAATTTTTTACTATTGTGCCTTGCTACATCTTTACCTGCCTGTCTTCTGTGCTGTTGATGAACAAGCCACTTGGTTGGGACTTTTCTTCCTCTTGAAAAAATGGAATAGGGTTTTCAATATGTCCTTGATATTTCACCTTTTTTGAAAAAAATGTGTGCTTCACAAATATATTGGTTTGTCTAGTGCTCAGCCTGCAGATCTCTGCTTACAAAGAAAAAGTACAAATGAAGTACCTTTGCATTAACTATTTAATATGTAGAAATATACTAATCCTTCAAGAGAGTTTGCTGGGTTTACCATAAATGCCTTCTTTAAAGTGGTGTGGCATAAACTAAAGAGAGTATTGTATATAATTTTTATATTTAAAGACATTGTGTAGGTACGTAAACCAAACATTACTCTAAAAGATGCCTGTGTTGTATTAAATTATATAGTAGGCCTTTCACATCTATAAAAGATAGTTATCTTTCATGAGTGAGTATCACCTTTTGTTCTAATGCTCTGTTTCATAGAAGTAAAAACAGTGCTATTCTATATCAATATATTTCCTATTAATACATTCGTGAGTCTTTTAAAGGTGTTTAATAGCCTTTATAATACTGAAACATCTTTTTCTTTCAGGACATTTTTGAACATGAACTTTTCTTAACCCCAGCTCAGTATCCAGCTGTAGTTTTACTGACAGAATAGTTTGAAATAGCACATCTATTATAGAAATTTTCCAGCCTGGATCTGGGTTCATCCATATTTGGTAATGTCGCACTCAGGGATTCAGGATCCTGGTTGCATTAACAGCTCATGTGTTAGTCTTCTCCTTTTGCAGGGACTAGTACAGCAACTTGGTGTCTTGAAGTACATTATTATGGAAGAATCTAACACTTTCTTTTGATAGCACAAAATTTGCTCCATAACCTTAAAAACTTCTGGTTTAACCTGTTAGTCAAATTTTCAGAAATGGCAACTATTTGCCTTTTTAATTACTATTGTGCATTGAGGAGATCTGTGTCATTTTTTGGAGTGATTTCAGCTTCTAAGATGACCTGAAATTATCTTAATTGAGTGAACTTGCTCTGTGCATGGGACAGGTGGTCAGCCTAGACTTTCGTTTAGGGACTGCTTTCACTCTTCTCTTTTCCAAGTTCCTCTTGAGGATTCATATGATTTGTTACTGCTAAGGAAGTTAGTTTTGTGTTTAACTGCCATTGGCACCTCCATTTAACACTTGAATAGTTGCTCCAGTTCTGAGGGAAGTGATAGTTTTAGAAGATAAAGAAATTCTGTAACCGAATGTTTTTTCACCATGCTATTGAAAGCTTATTCTTACTTTTTTTTTTTTTTGTTAAACTATCTCTTAATCTGTATTTAGTTTTCAGTAAAAAGACTCTCTTTTCAACTTCCAGCTACCTGTTTCCCATACCCCTGGTAGTATTATCTTACCCAGCCCTTTGTTTCCTTGGAGGTTTTCTTCAGAGTAGATGGAAGGCATGGATGTATGGATGGCAGTTCCCTAACATAGATAATGGAAGTGCTAAAACTGGGATAACAAAGGATCAAATATGATTCAAGAAGCAGAATGTGTCCCCAGTTTTTCCACAACCTGGTGCAAGTCTTGGGGGGATCTGTTGCCTTTTGCATGTCCTCACTGCTGCTTTCAGCTGATGGTGGCTGAGGTTAATCAGCAGACTTGTGTATCAGGGCCTCTGCAGCACTGCTCCAAACAGAATGTGGTCTTTGTTAGCTGGGGAGAGCCCACTGAGGAGAGTTACAGGCTGAACATCTGTGTAATCAAGACTGAGGCAAAGAAACCATTTAATTCACCACAGGCTCCTCATTTTCTGTCGCTGCTTTGTCACTGATATTCTCTCAGTCTGTGACTTGAGAGGTTTCACAGAAATAATCAGCCAAGTAATTCTGTACGCTATTTTAGATACATCAAATATTTGTATTACAATTATGTTACTAACTCCTGGAACAGAACTGAGCAGGATTAAAGTCATTGGTTTCTTGGCTGCCGCTGCATGTGAAAATGTAGTTGTCTTCTGATTTGGAAAGAGATTTGGACTTGATTCTTTTAATTTATTTATTTATTACCTACCTGGAACGAGCATCTAAAGCACTATTAATAGAGCTCAGAAAGGTGCAACATTGTTGTCAGATTCTGTAGGACCAATAAAGTCTTACTGCTGAGTGCAAGAACTTGACATCCTCGACCAGCAATTCATGTCAACTCATAATGCTTACTGAGGCCCAGAATAGGCTTTAGAAATTGTGTAAAAACATTCTATAGCAAATGGAGCTTGAACTGGACTCACGTTACATCTGCATCATTCAGACGGTCCATTAGACTTTAATCTTTGTCTGTGGCTGAACCGACAAATGGTAAGATTTTTATTTTCTATTTGGTTAAGGTGTATGTCTTCATATCAGCTGAGAGACTGATTGGACATTCTCTTTATCAACAATACTGCTGCAACAGAGCAATGCAGGAATGGCTTGGAGCTGTTAAAACACTTTATTTCCCACATTTTCTAGATTCCTATCTGACATTACCTCCTGAATTTTATGCTACCTGGGAAGTATGATAGATGAATACTAAACTGTCATTTGGACAACTGCAGCAACTGGTGAGCTGAATGCTTAAATTTTAATTTTTTATATTTCCATTAAGAGTTTCATCCAAAGGAAGAGTAACCGTAAGAATTATAAAACGTTCATGACCTCATTATGAGTGTCACTTAACTCCTGTCTTTCAGGCTAGCTGGAGTCCATATGCTGGACACTCGCATAAAAAAGATGTTTTAAAATCTGTGCATGAGGCCATGTAGTTGAACAAATGACTTAGATTTATTGCACAGTGTAAAATCTGAATTGACACTTGAAAATGCAAAACTTACGGCTTCCTAGATGAAGAATCGCATTTTATAATTTAAAAACATGTCCCTTGCTTTTCAGTAGCAGTGTTCAATTTGATTCCTGTTGTACCTTAAAATGTGTCACGAAATAATAACCTTTATGAACTCTTCTGTTAACTGGACAGATAGCTCAACTCTCCTTGTCTTTTAAATACAATATGTGATATATATTGCTGTCCAGTTCCATTAACAGCAGTGAACACTTCGCATAGTATCATTTTAAAGGATGCTTGTCCTAATTTGACACATTTGTTTTGGATTTCATTATATATGGCAACAGGCCTGTGGTTGCACTTGCTTCAGAGTTGGTGACTCTGGCTAAAATGGGGCTTCCAGAATTCGGGTGGTAGCCACATGTACTTATCTTCCCCCAAGTTATCTGTAGAAAAGTGGAAGTTTCTATTTCAACCTAACTTCTGAATACACTAATATATCTACACTTGCTGATTATGTAAAGCTTGCACTTGTTATTGATCTTTCGTTTGCAGAGAAGGAAGAGCTACATATTCTAGAAATTAATCTAAGTTTTACCTGATGCCAGCGGCACATTTGTAAAGCAGGTCATCTTTGCAGGGACACCATGAGATGAGCTCAGGGCTGAGAAGCAGTTGCTCCTGTGAGGCCTGGTTGCTGCATGCTCCGTTCCTCTTGACCTAGGATGTGCACACGCAAGGTTCATGCAAAGGGGAGTCGGAAGCTCTTGCCTGTCTGCCCATTCCATTCCTTTCAGGGATTTCATGGGCTGTTCCTAGAGGGGAATTTCTGATATGTTAGTACACATTGGTGCAATTTTCAATTTGCTGTTCACCGAGAGTCAAATGGATAAATGGCAAGAGGCTTGTGAGCTTAGAGGCCCTCGTTCAGTAGCGAGGAGCTGGCGGCAGCACTCAGTATGCCATTAATATGAATATGATCATCCCTTATGCTCTCAGTGCTGTGATTTAAAAGGTGGGACTCAATAACTCCGCAGAGAAATATGATCTAAAAATATTGCCAGGGCTGTGACCTGCTTCCCTTGAGCTGTGCCGGGTGGGATGGTACAGCTGAGCTCAGCAAAGTCCTGTTCAGGAGTGAGTTGCAAACCTCCCTCTGGAGACAAGCACTTTCGGCGCTCGCTTGCTGCTGTCAGTCACATCTTCACGGCAATCACCTTGTCAGCCATCAGGCGCCCTATGGTCTTACACACAGTTACTAGATACAAGGCTTCAATTTTGTAATGGGCAGCAGCATTGGTAGGAGCTGAGCTACTGGCTTGTCCTTTCACCAGTGTCCCCTCTGTGTCCCCTCTGCCATCTTTTTGCCCAGGGTGGGACTCAACGTTTCCCTTGCCAGTCTGTGAGGGCAATTTAATCTCCTAAGGAACATCAAAAGTAGGTTTTACTGTTTTTGGGGGGAGTTGGTTTGTTTTTGGTTTGGTTTCCTTTTCTTTTGGTAGCAGCTTGCAGCCCCTTCTCAGCTGTCCAGCTGAGGCATAAATGAAGCTCTTGAGCTTGTGCCCTCTGTGGTGACTTGCAGATAGTGTCAATTGCTGACCCTGAAGCCTGGGTTGAGTAATGAGTGAAAACACTTTTCAAGTCTCTGAAAAGAGTAATCCTCTCACTGCAGCCCTGATGATTCTAAATATGTGGAAATACTCCTTCTTCAGGTAGCAGTACAAATGCTAGTAGTGCTCCAGAGCCCAACCTTACCTCACCTGGCCTCTCATAGGGAACACCTGAAGGTACTTGCAACTAACAGTAAATATATTTTCTTCATCAATGCTTTGGGCAGTATTTTTTTTTCTGAATATGTGTTCTTTTGACAAGTTTTGTGTCGAAGTCCTCCTTTCCCCGTAAGACTATTCAGAGAAAAATCCTGTGAGAAGGAAGGGAAGTGAGTTTGCTGGTGGCCTCACACTGCAGCTCAAGGTGCTGTGTCGCGTGCGGTGGCAGAGCTCCACTTCGCTTGTGCAGAGCTACCTGCGAGTCCCGCTCATTCGAGTGCTGCTTGTGCTTGTTGTCGTGTAGCGCTCGCTGGATACAGCTCTTCTGCCTGTAGAAGCCTGAGCCCAACAGGATTCAGTGATGAAGTGTTTTCTAGAAGCAAAGTAGAACCATTTTGGGGAATGTCTGGAAGCATTTGAAGTGCACTGAAGGATATGTGGGGTCCTGTAATTGGAGGCTGAGGTTACGAGACAGGGCTTGAGATAATATTTAACAAAACTGGAAGGAAAATATCTTTCTTCCCATTCCTGTTGCTTTCCTTGTGCTCATTCAGACATTAACTGTATGTTTGTGAAATGATTTGGCTGGCTGACGCAGCAAAGGAATCAGCTGCTTCTGCCTCACTAAATGCAGTCCCAATGACCACCAGAGGATGAGTCTGGCCCAAGGATGGGAGACTGGGGAGCAGAACCTGCTCCAGTTGCTGCTGGGCTTTGCTGTCAGACTGGGTTTTGGCTTTGCTGGTGGATTATAGGAACGAGATGTTCAAACTCTGTGTTTTAGCAAGCACGAAGCTCACGGGATGCCACCCTATATCGGCTTCTCCTCTCTGCTCTTCTCTCTGCAGTAGAAAGTCCCAATTTTATTCCCATCGGATTTTTTCTTTGTACCTCTACTTGAAACTTGTTTGCAACTATCCAGCATTTCTGCTTTAAGTCAGGGATGTTAGTCATTTACTGGACTGACTTGATGAGCCACCACCAGCTATCACAACACTGAGCTTCAGCTTGGGCTGAGATACTTTGGAAGTTTAGGGGCTTCTATTTCAGAATTACAGTCTGACAGATTGCCTAAAATTTGTACAGGCAGGAGCTAAAATAATTATAGTTCTTATCTATAAGATTACTAATAATAATTCAGTAAGATTACTCACATTTACTAAGGCTTTATCAAAAGCCCCTGCTTGGACTTGTTTATTGAAACCAAAGAGAAAAAGTTTATACTGTTTATTTCAAAACAGCAAGAATCAATAGATATGAGTGATTTTTTGTTCTGTATTCAAATAGGAAAGGTAAACAAAAATTATTAAGAAATTCTTTACTAAGTTTGATTTAATTTTATTAATTTTAATAAAGATAAAACAGAGCAAGTATGTCTTTTTGGGTTAGAAGAGGAGAAGAAATTAATAGTTCTTTATGCACATAATCTTTTAGTGGTTAGAAGCAGTGAGTGCAGATAATACATTTTATTCTTGTGACTGGAAAGCAAAAAGCAAACGCAGAATTACTGAGACATTTCATCAGCTCTGGTAGGGGATCTGAATATCATAGATGCAGCTGCTGCCTCACTCGTTTGTGATAAGCTCAGTGTAGCAGAAATGGAAAAAATCAGTATCCACATGAGTGAGGCAGAGGTTGCCTCTTGGTTGTGCAGTCCATTTTAATGAATGTTCTGCTTTCCATTTGCTCCCTTTCGCACCAAACAATAGCGTGGCCCTGAAGCGCCTGCAAAGTAATAAATAGTCGTCTTGCGGCAAATAACAGAGTTCACCAGCAATCCAGAACATTTTCATCAATAAATCCACTAAGATTTACATGAAGAACATCGCAAGATAGACATATAGCAGGGAAAGAGAGGAAGGATGGAGGAGAGAGGATGGTTTGAGGGTTGAGAGAGGGAGAGGAGCGCTCTCGAAACTTAATGACCCAAAGCGCTGGAGTAGGAAAGTTTCTCTCAGCAGAAGTGCAGCCATATGTAATATGGCTTTCTACATATTTGTGCAGATTAGTGTTTATAACCTGCATACACTGAGGAGTCTTTTTTTTTTTTTTTGGGGAGGGGGGGGGTGGGTGGGATTCAAAATATTTAATCCTGTACTGCATTGAAGAGCTCATGCTTTGGGAGGAAAGTTACACTCTATTGATCTCCAATATAAACTCCTTCAAATGAGTATTTGGAAGGTAATAAATTTATTTATAGAATATGTCTCTTCTATCAGATATATATAGGAGAATTACCTGAATGCATAAAGTGGCTAAAAGATACAACTTGCCAGTACTTTTTTAGTAATAATATTAAATATTGATTATTTTACTGCATGATTGCCAAAATGAATATTTTCATACTGGCACACACTTACAGCAGCTACTAAATTAGGTTTATGCTGAGACTTTTTTTTTTTTTTTTTTTTACCTTTAGGGTTTCATTATTCAGCCTTTGCCAATAGCAGATCAGTTTGATCTTGGCAGGTGGCGGCCTCTGTGACTCATGGGAAAAGACAAGAATAGAGAAAAAGGAGCAAGTTTTTACAGCCAGAATAAAATTTCAGACTCACGTGCTGTATTTTACATTAGCAGTTAGAAATGCAAGGGATTTGAAAGCTTATGTTCTCAGTTAGTAAATGAAATAATCTGCGATGTTTATTAGGTGAAACAAGAATAGGGAAGCTGCAGTAATGGTGCCCGTCAGCAGTGGCTCCGGCCCAGCTGTGGGGCCAAAGCGACAGTCGGAGCCGCTGCTGCCCGTGCACTGCCCTCCTCTCCACAGCACTGCTGAACTTCGTCCCCTCGAGCTCCATGGAGATGAGCCCGTTACTTAAGATTTTGTTGTGGTTTTTTCGTTGGGTTTGCGCCACCTGGAAGGGCTTTTCTCCCCTCTCGCTGCCTTGTGCCGCAGCACGTAAGAGGTTAAGGCTGCCCCTGCAGACATCTTGCCTGAGAGGCACCGACTGATCCTTCCTTGTGCCGCTGCAGATGGCCTGTAATTCTGAGGACCTGTTCCCCGCTCGCAGTTAATCATGGCAAATGTAACTGGAGGAAATCCAGAGAGAGAGGGATATTGATAGCGTAAAGAATTAAATCTAGGGTCTTTCAAGATTAGGAGTTTCACTGACCATAATTATGGCTCCGATTTCAGCAGACAACTGTCTTGGCAGAATGATCGTGCTCATGGCTTGCTATGAATCCAAAGTATTTCAGGGATATAAGGCATTTGCTTAGTCATAATTAGAAGGGTTGAAAGCAAATCTTTCTTGGTAATATCCTCTCCCTTTTATTAATGATTCAGAAACAGGTTTTTCTCCTGTCAAATGCTTATTTATCTTGCAAATATTTTCTTGATTGCAGTTACTACCTGAAGAAAATATTAGAGGAAATAATTCTGTGTATTCTATGCTTATAGTTCTGTGTTAGTCTTTACATAAGCAGATGTAAAGCATATCTCACCTACGAAGATTTTGAAGTGGCCAAGTAGTTAGCAGATGAAGAAGGAATCTGAAGGATCAAATCCTACGCCTGCTCATAGTTTTGATAGGCCTAGTAAATAAACAGAGTAAATTGAAATTCTGAGCAATTACTCATGGACTGCCTCTGATGGTAAGCTGGATTTAAAGAGTACCTGAGTGGCATTTATGCTTGGGTGCAGGCAGCTGACAGAAAGCGGGAGGCAGCTCCACTAAAAAGCAGAGAGGCTTTCCAGGCTCTGGAGCGGAGAAAACCTGCCCAAGATGGGCAGCATTTGAGCAGCCTCAACCAGAGCTCCAGAGTGGCTCTTCCCCTACGCTGTTTGTGGGAGCTTCATGTGTGAGACACCACTGTGCCCAGGACTGGGGCTGGCCCTGCCGCAGCTGGAACCGCCACGAGGATGGCCAGGGCAGTGCGGGCACCTTGTCATAAGGCAACAGGTCTTGTAAGAAATCTGCTTTGTGACTTGAACTTCTGTCTCCTCCTAGTGTCTACAAGGCACACCATAAGGAGTTTGGTTTTGATTAGTTTTTTTTTTTTTTTNTGTTCACATTCCTTTAACTCAGGGAGTATCCGCTATCTTCTTTAAGCTCAGCTCCCTGCAGCCACTTCTTGTGGGAAGGCCTCTGTTCCCTGGATATGTTCCTACACTTTGTGACTTGAACTTCTGTCTCCTCCCAGTATCTACAAGGCACACCATAAGGAGTTTGGTTTTGATTAGTTTTTTTTTTTTAATTACTAGGGATTTTCTTTTTAAAAAGGCCTTTTCTTCACTCTCTACAATGCGGTTGATGAGGTGGTGCTCTTGGCTTACATTGGTACTTCCTTTGGCAAGGGCGGGTGGTTTAGAGTGCTAAGTTTCCTAAGGATGTTATTTATTATCTTCTTCCCCAGCTAGTTAAACAAATATATGATACTTTTACTTACAGTGCAGATGTTTCAGGAGGAAAGTGCAAATTCTTCCAGAATCTTTCATGATATAACTGCTTTCTCTATTGCACATACACACATTTCTTACCCTAATAAAAAGGGCTTTCCAGGAATACATTTCTGAAGCAGCAGTCACATCCACTTGCTAATTAGGTAAGTGACAGATGTTTGGTCCCTTCTCATCTTCTATAAAATATGCCTCTCATTGCTTTTCCCTTTGCCCATATCCATTCTTGAAACTCAAACAGCAGGAATTATAACATAGGAGCCCAAGCAGTTTCCTGTGCTGCTCTGGGTGCTTTGTGCTGGGCTGGAAGACAGAATGACAATTTAATTAGGAACTGCAGGATGGCCCACAAACATAGCTGACATGCATTCCTGCTGATGTGGAAGGCCAGAGGTGCAGTGGTCCTGCCCTGCTGGAGAGCAGCATGTTCCTACCCCTACTGCCGGCATGCAGGATGGAGAGACGGAGAGGCTGAGGCTGCCGGGCCTGGACCCTAGGAGCAGCAGCTCAGAGGCAGAGACCAAGACTGCCTGAAGCTGTCAGTCCTCAGAATCACAGAATCATAATCCCAGAAGGGTTAAGGTTGAAAGGGACCTCTAGACATCATTTAGTCCAACCCCCCTTCTCAAGCAGCGGCAGCTAGAGCACGGGGCACAGAGTTGCATCCAGGAAAGGTTTTGAAGATCTCCAGAGAAGGCGACTCCACAACCTCTCTGGGCAGCCTGTTCCAGTGCTCTGTCATCCTCACAGGAAAGAAGTTCTTCCTCGTATGGAGATGGAACTTCCTGTGTTTCAGTTTGTACCCATTACCCTTTGGCATGTCCTTCTAGCCCCACTCCCCGTGGAGCTCTAGGCTTTCTCTCTCCCTTAACCCTAACCCTAGCTCAGGGTTACTGAGCTCACCAGGCCTAAACAGCAAATACTGTCTGGATGTAGCATGACATTTCCTTAGCCCTGCCCTTTCTAGCCCCACTCCTTTTTCCTAAGTATTAGTGGGACATGTCGAGAGACGAAGGAACACAGTGCTTGTAATCATCCTAGAGGTGAACAGTGTCCGCTACAGCCTGGTTTCCCCTGAGCTGTGTATCAGGTGCTTGGCCTTTGTCTAGGAAAGAGGCTTATACAAGGAGCCAAAGCTCAGAAGTACAGGGTCAAAACGCTGCTGTTTGCGTTCTTTGCTTATTTGACTGTACACTTGTTAGCATAATCTGCCTATGAAGTTGAATGTTTTGCATAAATGAGTGCAAAGTGCAATGGACGTTTTCTATATGCATCTGTGAGCCAAGAGAGGCTGATGCTTGGCAAGGCATCATTAGTACCCAGAATTAACTCTTTATTGAGATGAATAGGATAATTCATATATCTAATGTATTTAAGCAGTAGCTCAGCCAGGGGAAACATATCTTACGTTCAGAAAGTTTATGTTAGCAGCTATCAAGATGGAAAATTAACTGCTCTGTTCTTTTAAAGTTTTATTATGCAGAATTGGCCTTGGTGAAGAAAGTATTAAGTGTAGCAAATGAGCAGAGTGTAATGACTCTTCTTTGGCTCTCTTCCACATCCAAAGTTAAGCTAAGAAGCAAAACAATATGATGAAATTGCTTCTTCTTTATAGTTTCTGCAGCATAATTTTCAGCACTATGTTTTTTTATTGTTTATTATTAGGATTAAATAATACTGGTGCTTTCTGCCACATCATTATAGACAAATGGCTGAACAAAAACTGGTGCCTAGGGGTGCCAGCACAGGCAGTCTGTTGGTCACCGGGTTTTGTACAGTAGAAGGCTTAAGCTCTTTATTTACACCCAAACTCAGCAAGTCAGGTGTAACTAACAGCCAGCAGCTCCTTGGGAGATCTCAGAGCCAAGTGACATTCAGTGAGGGGAAGAAAGGCAGGGCGAGTTGTCACTGCGCTGCCCCGTACAATGTTGTAGTTCTCTTCACTCTCTTCACAGTGGTGAAGTCCTGTGGCGTCAGATGGGTGAAGCTGCCTGGCAGTTGGCGTCAGAAGCACCCACCGCCTTGGGGCATTGCCACTGTGGGCAGCAGCGATCCTTGTAGCTACAGTCACACCCACTGTGGTCCTTTGACTGAGATTTGGTGGCTGAGAGTCAAGCTTTTCCTCTCCTGTACTAACTAGGTGCTTCTTTTCTTTTTCTCTCTATTGCAGCCATTGGATTGGAAGTGGTTTTCAGTGTGGCTTTCCACCTGAAGGAAACTGTCTTACCATTTTGAGGCTGAGCATGAGGGAGTTCAGAGCCAGTTACAACCTGATTGACCTGCTTTAGCCATCAGACTGTGCTGGGAACCTCAAAAGCCTAGTAGACCTTGCCCTGTCCTCCCAAGGTGGGAGCTCTGTGTAAGTGCACTTATGGATTTGGAAGCTCACTCTTATGCATCTGCATCTGTTGTGGTGAATTGGAGGTAGTCATCAGCAGGGGCTTGCCCCGATTAATTCTTTTACTATAACCAAATTATACTGGGTCAAATTGTCTACTTCTTAAGGGAATATTTAAATCTTGTATTCAGTAGGCCAAAGAAAGTTGGCATATCCTGTGCTTAGATATAAATATATGCAGATTCAATACCTGTTATATTGTGCTTAAACTTCTGGCTTATTTATCCTATGATACGCTACTCAGTGTGAGTGTGTTATCTCACTCTGATTCTAAATGTCTGGTCCTGCAGAGCGAAATATTTCACACACAATTCCAAGTTTTACTTTGAGTGTTACCGAGTGTATCAGAGCCTTTTCAGTGTGTCTAATTCTGTAATGAAATACAAGAACCAGCTAGAAGTACAGCTGGGTTACACTGTCCTGTGAAATGGGAATCAAAGAGGAGTGTTGTCTAGTGAGGGAGCAGTGGAGAGGATGTCTGGTAATCAAAACGTAAGTAGCCAGGACAGAATTTGATCATGATATAATAACAATACATGTCAAGTACTGCAGTAGGAGGGACACCCACGCTCAGTTTCTCGTCCAAAGGTTATCACTCCTGTGTGCTGCTAGAGGACATTCTGCCATTAGAAACACTTAATTTAGACCGAGATCTTATAAATAGAGAAAGTGCTTGGTGTAGTCAGTGCACTCAATATTTAGAAGAAACTCAAGTGTGTTCACTGTTATGTCTCAGAGAGGCAAAAATGAAATCCTGAAACAGTATCTGAGCAGTGTTTTTGATGCAAATATTTCCTCCAAGTTTTTCCATAAGGTGCAGACTTTCCCACATGCTGCTGGCTTGCTGTATTTAACAGGATTGTAGGAAATGGTAAGTGGCCGTAACTTAAGGTGGCATTTAGTTCATGCATTTTATTCCATTCATGATATAATAATGGCAACAAGAAGTTCATTGGGAACCCCAAGAATGTGGTTTTGAAGATTTAAGATGAGGTTCTATTTTACTTGTGTATTAAAGTGTGTTTACAATAACCAGTTCAGCATTGGAGACTCTTTTATTACCTAGAGTTGGCTCTATAGCTTTGACTAATGCTGGAGCCTCTGAAATGCCAAGACCTAATAAAAGACTTGTAGTATGACGATGATTAACAGAATAAATTGCTGCAATTCTGCAGAAGGAAACAAATTCTAACGTTACTCAAAGAGATGGTGGAGATTTTGACCGGTTTGTGTTCCAAATCACCTCCTTTAAATTCTTATGCAAAAGAGCATTTTCTTATTTACTTGGGAGATAAAAGCATGAGTGTTAAAAATTAAGCTGAAATGTAAAAATTTGAAGTCTTATTCCGAATACGTATATACAGTGTATGCCTGTGTGTGTAAGTCTTGGGATGCGTATATGTGTGTGCACACATGCTGTCTGATGAATGAGCTTTTTTACAGTCTTTCTAAAGAATAATGTTTTTTTTTTCCTTGATGAGATTGATAATATGAGTAAAACACTCTTGGATTTTTCTAGACTGATAGTCTGCTTCTAGAAAAGTTACTTTCTCTGAGGCTATATCTCAAAAGGTCACCATCCTAGCATACAGCAGAAAATAATACAGAACGATTGCAGAGTCAGAGACAAATAGTTTTCCGCCTTTGAACACATCTCTGCTACTAAACATGTACTGCAGCAAGGAAATCCATTTACAGCTTTTCTTTTACATAACAGTTGCAATGCCCTTAAGAGCCCTCAGTAGTTTGGATATTCTCTTCTCCAGTTGTACTAGAGGGTGGCTGCTATAAAAAGCCTGTTTACTGGGAACTGGTACTGCTCTGTGAAGTGCTTCTCAGCAAACATTACAGGTCAAGAGCCTGTGCTTTGACAGCTTGGAAAGTGTTCTTAAATAATAATATGGAGATTCCCCCTTCTTTCATTACAAGAGTTCTTTACCTAAGAGAAGGTACATTTTAGAGTTGTCTTTTTGTCAAGCATGTTGTAAATGTGCTCGTGAAGGCAAAAAGCATATGAGGGTCCCCTGGCCTCAAGATTGGCATAGACTTGGTTCTGCCAAACCCCTGTCTTGCTGTGCAAAACCCCCTCTGTGCTGCAGAGGGAAGAGTTCTGGCTGACACTACCTCTGCCCCCTGCGGTAGAGTAGTAGAGGCGGAGGTTTTCCTGTGTACTAGCTCAATCCCAGTGCTCCTTCACTTTTGCTTGCTTTTTTTCTTCTATCCACATATCCAACTATGTGGTTTTTGCTTAGACCAAACATCTCACTCCCTTTACTGTGGTCAGAAGGATTTGTGTCCAGCTCTGACATTTTTCCTGACAAAATCTTTCTCTTGTTGAGCTCTGTAAATAGGGCTCCTAATGTTCAGCTGGATTAAGAGACTCCATAAGTCTCTCAATACATCAAATAGAAGCTTGTTTAATATCCTCTGCATCGTAATCTGCATCCTCCTAATGTATTTGCTCATGATGCCCTTCTCCTGTTGTCTCCTCCATCCCACTAATGTTGCCACCTTTATCAGCAGTTCCAAATACTGTTCTCTCCACTGACATTTTACTAGATCACCCTCCCCAAGCAGAAGCACAGAAGCTATGAAATTGCCTTCAGTTACCAGTAATTTTGTCTGTGTCATTACAGTAACGTTGAACCAGTACATTCTCAGCCTTCACTTGATCAGTTCTCAGTTTGTTTGATATCAAGACTGGGGAAAAGAGCAGTGCCCTACCAGGAGGAAGAGGATTCTCCCCCTGTCCTTCCTTGCACCCCGTACCAACGTAACAGCAAAACTCGAAAATACTGAGTTTTGGTCCAACTGTTCAATAATACATAAATATTCATAAGTTACTTGATAAACTTCCTACAAAAAATGAAACATATATTAGACATTGCTTTTTGGCTTAGCACATTTCGCAGTAGATATGCCTCAGATCTGGAAAGGGTAATGTTTCATTGTTATCTACAATAATAGCTAAATGCTACACTTCAAATAACAGTTCAAATAACAGAAATAGATGCCCAGAATACTGAGGTAGAGTGAAGTGCAGCAAAGTCAACAGTGGGAGCTCCTTTTCAGGAATGTAAATTTGTTTAAATTATTTTTTTCTTAATTTTTCTATGTGGCTTTAAAAATTTGGAAAAAATTGTTAAGAGATTATCTTTAAAACAACATTATATAAAAATGCATTAGTCATCACTATATTCCTATTAGCTGCAGTTGCACGGAATAGCTATATATAAAAGTACGTTCTTCTTCTAATGATTACTGACAGTACTGCTATTCCCCACAAAATAAAAACCCTTTGAATTTTCTTTTCTTTTTGATAGAAGAATACATTTAGGCCATGCACTTTCTCTCTCTCTCCCCATATCTGACAATAGCATTTTTTTTAAACTCAATCAATATGAGATCTAATGTGTGAGGAATGAGCAATTTACCTCAGTTTTTCTTTTGCGCTAGAACTATTCAATGAGAATAGCATAGTGTAGTTTCTTTGCTATCCTGTTTTTAAAATAACAGATGAAAGAATAAAACTTGATTGGATCACAAGCACTGTTTTAGAACATTAATTACAAAATTAACCTCACTTCTGTAACTAACATTAGTTTGTAATGTGCAGGATTGCATAATAATCAAAAGTTTGCCATCATAGTTCAAGACCCTTTTCAGCAGTAGGATGCAGGGATATACAAGCAATACTTGGTTTCCCACCTGTCTCTAAGAATGGCCTGGGAATCTAGGTTCTGGAGTAGGAAACAGATAATTTCTCTTTACAGCTCTGTCATTAGCCAAGTGTGTTTCATCTTTAGCCATATGGTCGGTAATTAGAGTAACAGATGAAGTACAATAAATGTGTTCTTATTAAGTTGGAGAAATTTGTAGCTCTTAGCAGGTAAAATTACTCCTGTAGTTCAGTACTTAGGTAAACAATCTCTTAATTATGTTTGGGGCTAATAGTGCCAGCAGTCTTCCTTTGATAGCTGTGCAGAGTTTTGTAGGTTATTTCAGTTGAGAAAAAAAATATGATGAAGTTGGTCTTTAACATCTGTGAATTTATATCACGTACAAGCAACGGAATTAAACACAATTACATGATACTCAAATACACAAAATGGGAGAAATATGAAAGGAAAAAATAAAAGAGAGAGTTTGGGGAAATGCAGCTTTTGAGGGAAGCTTGAGAAAATTAGGTTCTTTTGATCTAGAAATACCAAGGCTAAAGGAGAACAAGCAAAGGAGCCGTGGCAATATCTTAAGTCCATCAGCAGTGAAGTATATTATATCATTCAAAATGAACCTAATTATCTGCATGGTAAACACCTCTGTGGCCTGGATGTGCTTGTCTCTTTCCCTGCCCATATAGAGAGCTTTTTTTATGCAAAAGGACTGTCTAACTGTGGAATAGGCAGATAGTTTGGGAGTTAACAGTAGCTGTACAGCTCTCCATGCAAATCAGCAATCTTTTGACCTTTTTTTTAATTGTAAAAGAGAGTGAAATAAGAATGTTTGTTGACAGCACATTTAAACAGGGGGTAGAAGTTCAGCTGGGCTCTTCAAAGCAGACAACAAAGGTATTGTCCTCTTCGCATAAGGCTGTGAATGTCCTCACCTCATGTAAAGACATAAGTGCAAGAATGAAGAGGAGGAAGAGAGATGCTGAGAACTGAAGTAACCTCTGGTGAGGAGAGACAATCTCCAGTTGCAGTGCATTCCTGGGGTAGCTAAACAGGATCCAGTCGCAGGGATGCCAGTCCAGGACTTTCAGTGCCTTAAATTAACTTTAACATGTTTGAGTTGCCAAGGGCGGTATCCTTTGCCACACGGAAGCCAGCTGTCATCCTGGTGCAACCAAAGAGACAATAACCAGCCCACAAATTGTTAAGTTTTGTAATATGTGCATTTTTTAAATTCACACTATGCTAACAAAGCTGCTTGGAGTAGCAGCTATACATGTAACTCCCACAGAAATCAGTACATTTCAGAAAAGCTTGCTTTGTTTTTGCAGCAGCAATTCTCCTGAGTGAAGAGCACTAACAAGAAACCAACCAAGAAAGGTTTTTGGGAGAAGAGGTTTAATTTGGATATGTTTTGGAAAGGGAGAGTAGAAACATTTCCTGGCCGTGGTGGGGGCAGACACTCAGGTGGCCCCTGTCACGGCTGACAAGGACTCACAATTCGCACCACCTGTGTGGCTGCTCCTGCTGCTCTAAGCAAGAAAAGGTGAGTGTTGAGCACTCAGCTCTTCTGGTAACTACAGGACTTAACTTGTTACTCTGAAGGCAAAAAATAAGGTTTTCCTATGAAAAGGAGCGGGAAGGCATAGCAAAATTTTTGATGTTCTCCCTTGTTGCTCAGACTCTCTCTAGCTTATCTTTGTTTGTCAGCTTTGCCTTGCTGTTGCGTTGTTGCAGCACAGACTGTTGATAGAGAGTAGACTTAAACATAGAGGCTTGTGGTGAGCTATGGATGGGATGCTCTTTCACAAGGACTTGGAGGTTAAAGCCATAATCCAACACGATCTTAAAGTGGGGAAGTGGGCTCAAGCATCAAACAGAGGTAAGTGCAAATAACTTTGTGATAACCCACAAGTAATGGAGGTTATCTGGCCTGGCAGCTAGTCAGCAAAACCAGGTCTGGTGGTTGTAGAACATCATAAACCAAATACGTACAATGTGTGGCAATAGTGCAGTGTTGTGAAAATGAAAATGTTATTTCATTTTGAGGTGTCCTAACCAGTGATTCTTATCTGAATTGAGCGAAGTCATTACTCTCTTTTTTTTCTTGGTGAAAAAGGTTGATTGATGCCACCCAGAACGTAGGATGAAGGGAGAGGTGCCCAAATGAGAGATTTGAAATGAAGCCAGAAATTAGAAGAGGTTCAGAAAATGCAACCTCAAAGGGAAGCTTGAGAAAATTAGACTCTTTTGCTCTAGCCAAAATAAATAAATAAATAAATAAAGCCTTTGGAGACCACAGTAACAAATACCTTAGCTGTAAAGGATGCTATGAAGATGATTGTGGTAATTTTTTCCATATTCTGTGTGGGGAGGATAAGAACTAATCAACTTTAATTGTAGGAAGGAAGATTTAATGCAGATCTTAAAAATATTTTTCACTGTAAAATAGTGTAGTAGTAAAAGCAGCAGCTTGGTATAAGGTAGAAGGTCCCAAAAAGAGTCATTTTTGGAGGCGTTTACAAAAGCAGTTGTCAGAGTGCCTAACTATTCTTGAATTCCCTCTGCCCCTTCACTTGTTGCATTAGTGTCGGTGACTTGCTGAGATCTTCACGCTATTTTTGTGTTTCCTACCATCGACTAGACTGTAGTGCTTTTACTGTGTTTTGTTATGATAAAATACTTGCATAGGGACAAATCTCTTCCTATGGCTGCAAGAAGATACCACCTCGAAGACTGTGGTGGACGTTGCAGGAGAGGCAGCTTTTGTGCTGTTCTGCAGCTGTGGATGTCGTCACGGAGCAAGGGGAATTGTTCCTTCAAGCAGTAGAGCTTGTGAGTCCTCGCATGCTGCTGTCTGCCAGTCTTGCCCCTTGTTGGGCTGCTGCTTCTGTGGGCTAACGAGCCCTGTGGGAGGCTGCTGTGCTGCCCTACGATGAGCCAGCTCGCTGCAAGTCTGTGCTGGCCATGCAGGCTGTGCTTGCTGCTTCGGCTTATTCCAGAAAGAGGGAAGCAGATCAGACAAACCAAAAATTCCCCTCAGATAAATTTTAAACATTTGTAGCTTTATTTACTTATTTGTTAAGGTCGAAGGGGACCATGCAGGCCATCCTGTCTGACCTGGACTTGTTTTGATTTAACAATGTCAATGCTGCATAAAAAAGATAAAAAAGTCTGGTGGTGGCAAATAAACAGTCTTGTTCTAGAGCTAGTACAGTTATACGCGCTCTCTAAAATTATTACATACAGTGCATGTTATTGGCATGCTCACTAGCATTGGTGAAATATTGGGCCTTCTAATGGTCTCTTTCTACAATCCTCTCAGCCTTCCTCTTTTGAGTCTTCAAACCCAAATAAAACCAAAAGAAACAGAGTAGGGTTTGTTTGGCTAAAGACATGTGTGTACCAGGGTGATTTTACTTGAAAGCTCAGAAAGACAAGTCTGAGAGAAGGGCTGCTCAATGAAGATAGCAGTTTTTGTGTTGTGTTACTCAGTGCAAAGCATGGGCTGCTCTAATTAAAAAAAAAAAAAAAAAAAAAAAAGAGAGAGAGAGAGACAGAGAGAAGAACCCTTGCCCTCCAGCCCCCACAAGCCGTTAGCCGCAGCCTTCTTCGGTGGCCCTGCCAGCCATGTCCTTCGCCATGGGCGTTGGTGCCTCCGGGCTCGCATCCAAGCCGAGGTCTATCGGGGCAGAGCTCGCAGAGACCTCGCAGACTCCTGTCCTCTCCAGCACAGAAAGCCCAGACACTCCTAGCCCATTGGGGCTGATGCTCAGCCCAAGCATTTCTGTGCTGATAAACTTCCACCATGGCAGGAAAGGCTGCCTAGGGCACATCTTCTAGGGTTGTTTTGGGAACAGGAAGAAAAGCTGTTTGTGTGAACGATCCAAGAGACTTTANTGCCAGCCAATATGGTGTCCTTCGCCATGGCCGTTGGCGCCTCCGGGCTCGCATCGGAGCCAAGGTCTGTCGGGGCAGAGCTCGCAGAGACCTCGCAGACTCCTGTCCTCTCCAGCACAGAAAGCCCAGACACTCCTAGCCCATTGGGGCTGGTGCTCAGCCCAAGCATTTCTGTGCTGATAAACTTCCACCATGGAGGAAAGGCTGCCTAGGGCACATCTTCTAGGGTTGTTTTGGGAACAGGAAGAAAAGCTGTTTGTGTGAACGATCCAAGAGACTTTAAAGGCTGAAGAGGAGATGGTTACAATTGCTGCTAACGCATAGGGAATTGAAGGAAAAGTCTTCCGAAGAGAATTTTGACCACCTCTCTGAAAACTTTGATTTCTCTTTATTGTTTATGTGCATATCACCTTCAGTAGAAATTTCGTACACATAGAAATGTATTGATGTGGCAAAAAAGCATATTCCCTAGTAAAAAAAACCCTCTGTTTTGGCTTTACAACAATGGGTTACAAATTACTTGAGTATTAGGGCTAGATGTTTTCTAGCAGATCTTTAAAAGAAAAAAAAAATCATTACACTTTAGTTTTCATTGTCACAGATCTGGCGTTCCAAGTTTTAAAGAGTTGTAAATTCAGTTGTTTCAACGATTTGTGAGATGTGTGTAGAAACGCATTAAATATGAAGTTTATGTTTTTGAGTGAGTCTTCCTCAAAGGAAATTTGAACTTTGCTGTTGCCTTATTTCAAAACCAAAGTTGGTCTGATATTTTCCCTTATTTACCTTTGCAAATTTATTTCTTGAGTTTTTTTCCTAGTAGCATTACTTCTAGCTTTCTTAGATAAAGAATGCTTCTTATATTTTTCTGCACCCCAGGAGGAATGGCATGTTTCTTCCCCAAAACCATATGACCTTGTTTCTGTAGATCTTCCTGTTTCTGCTTTAGTCTGACTGTAGGGCACTTCTATACTGAACTCTGTTCCTCTTGCTTTAGACCAAATGAAGTTTTTGAATGTTTTTACAATAAACTTAAAAGACTGCCAGTCAGAGAAGAGTCCTTCATAGCTCTGTTCCACACTCCAGTCTGACCCTGCACCACGAGCTGTTAGGTGGAAGTAAACTTTGGTATAGTGACTCGCTCCAAGTACTCTTACCATTGAACAAGCGACTCAGTTGCATATGACATGCACCCTCTCTAGCATTTTTTTTTTTTTTCCCTCTGGTAGCTACTTTTAATTTTTGTTATATTCTTGTTGTTCTCAATGTGAAAATGAGGCACAAACTTGTAAATCACGTCTTATTTCTTGTTCTCTGGTGCGCTTTGCCTGGAAAGCTCTTTAAAATCACTGCAGACTGCATATGCACTGATTCTGCAGCCCTCAGTTTCTCTCATTCAAATTCTTTTGTTCGCGTCCATTCTGATTTTACTGGGCTAAAATTGTTTAGCAGTCATTAGATGAAATCAGAGAGAGATGATGTAGTTATTTTAGAGCCAGTAAACAAGATTTAAGGTAATGATAAACCAGAACTTATATCTGCACTCAGCACTACTGAATTATTCTACCCTTCTAGCCAAAGCTGCTCAAGGTGGAGCAGAAGAGCAGAGTATAATTTATATGTTGTCCTGAGGTAAAATCAGATGCTTCTGTCAATTCTTGCTTCTCAGATTTTACAGGGTGTGTAAATTAAGTGCTATAGATGCTGCTGTTGCCTCCCTGCTTTTGACAAGGAAGTCAGAGCTGATGGACATTGATTTGCCACTGGGAACCAAAACCATTAATTGAAGCTGTGGTGACTAATCCATTACTTTGCTTCATGGATCCTGACTTAACGGTTGTGCTGCGATCAAAAATGGATTCATGCAAATGCTCCTGTTGTGATCAAAGTATTCAATTTGTTTCTAGTTTGTAGGCTGCGGCTTTGGCGATTACAGAAACCTGTGCACGTATCGTTGAACTGCCAGTACAAGCCTGTGTGTGTGTGCGGGGACAACTAAATGACACCAAAGCAGAAGACAAGCATAAAGTATTGTTAATGCTACCAGCTGCAGTAGTGGTAGGAAACAAGGCTCTTCTGCATTGATCTTTGCAGTGAGTGTGTAAGGTTTGTTTTTTATTTTTTTCTCCCCTCTTGGATTTATCTAGTTTATAATCACTCTGAACTGAAGGTACCAAGGGCTGCAGTGCAAATAGCAGAGTCCTCTGGGGAGGGGTTTTGTCCTTGCAAACTTGGGCTCTGGGTTTTTTTCTATCCAAAACTTCATCTTGTGATGTAGAGAAAGCAAGCATTTATTCAGAGAAAGTTTTTAAGGGAGGCTTTTAATCTAATTCATATAAAATATACTAAAGCATTAATAATGGAAGCTTCATGAATATATGTACTTCTCTTAGCAGGTAATTGAATGATGTGAGTGTCCTGATGTAAATTGCCTTATCCCTGTGTGATAGTGCTTGCATTAATGTAAGTCATAAGCAAGTACATGGTCAGGTTTACAGTGGCCTAATTGGGATTAGCAAATAGCCCTTTCCCATCTCTGTACTTCTGCTGTGTGAACAAATGCACAACTGATGCAGTGTCGACTGGCAAGAACATGAGATACCTTAAGTTTTGTTGCTGCCTTTTCTTAGTTGTAGTCTCCTGGGGTATCTTGAAGGCTTGTTTTGCTTTGGGATGTTGGAAGCTGTAGGTTTTTTGTGGTTTTTAAATCCTTTTAAAATATGTGTCACTTTGTAAATGCAAAGGTGAAATATCAAGAGGACTTTATTTAGGGAGGTAGAATGGCAAGTGTGCTTTGATGTATTTTTATTTTCTTTTTTAAGAAAAGATTGTCTAGAGGAAAAATGTACTCAGTATCTTCAGTGGAAATAGCAGCGTATGAAATTTTACTATATTTTGAAGCACATCATAAAAGAAAAAAGTTTGGATGAGTGTTTTAATGGGCTTTATGGGAAAATCCATCTGTACTCATCTATGGAGAATGCTGTGTTTACAAAGTTTTCCTGTTTTCTGCCTGTTATTTCTAAGAGTGAGATGTTTGGAGGCCTCTCAGTGTTCAGCTTCTATGACTCTTCGTTCCTTATTTTTTAATATTATTATTTTTAATTTTCAGAACATTTTTCTGTCTCCACTACAGAGCAAATCCAGTCTAGCAGATGCTGAAAGATATTATGGTAGGAATGTTGTTTCTTGATCCTATTTGCAAGTCAATGAATTGCATGAAAGTATCCTATGGATTTTTGAAACCTCTAGTTGAGCTGTAATCAGGATTTAAGGCATCAGGATTTAAGGGATCATTAATTTAGGTGAAAAGGTTTTGCTTATGATGGGAGCGAGTTAGAGGTGAAAAGCTCTAGCCCTTATTTTACAAGACATCTCTGCCATAAAGACATACTCTAAGTGCTTCATAATCAGTTGAAATTTCTTAGGGTTTCTCCTCCTTAATGGATAGTCCAACTACCTTGATTCTTTCTTTTTTTTTTTTTTTTTTTTTTTCCTCAAACTAATTCTAGGTAATTGAGGTGAGAAAAGTTCTATAAAATATCTTAACTGGCATAAGCATCCTATTTATGGTTCAGACTAGCAGGAATATGGGGGCAGAATCATGACTAAATTGAATCAACATAAAAAGGAGATAAACCTGCAGGTTAATTTTTTTAAACTTAATAATAATTAACATAGATAAAGTAAATGTGCAGGTCCTTGGTTAAGATTAGCAACAGTGATAAGCACCATAATGACAACTGCAGGTGCTTAATTTCTCAGCTTTCTCTTCAGAAGAAATCTGTAATCCATTTGTACTGTTAATTAGCAAAGCAACATTACTATTGTGAAGTGAGGCCGCTCCTCTCATTTAATAATCTTGCTTTAAACTCTTCATTATTGGTTATTGTTAAAGTAACATTAGCTGAAGGAGAAGTACCCTGTGTACAGGGAGCTCTCTGAGCCATGTTAGACCACACAGGGAATAACTCTCTGTTTCATGACTTTTGCATGTGTAGCTCTGAACCATGAAACTGTGTGAAGAGAGATTTGTGTGGTTTTATGCACCGGAGCTGTAACCTTGTTAAGGGCAATTGCAGAGACTCTTGCCTTTAGCCACCCAAGGGAGAGGATGGGGAAGGCATCAGATCTTCTTCATTGCATGATTACTTGATTTCTGCTTAATTATATGCCCAACTGAATCTCCCCTTAGTAACTGTTGCATCAGTGGTGGAAAATGTGTTCAACCTCTGTCTTGTCACGGGGCATTGTGCTCCTGTGGGCCGTGTTGGTGCTCGGCTGCGCCGTGAGCCCGGGCTGAGGTAAACGTGTGCGTGTCGCAGCAGCGCGCGTGTCTCAACGTGCTCTGCTCATGTTGGCGCCTTCTGCTTCAGGCCGAAATAGCCAAACTAAGCTGGCTGCACGATCGTTGAGTTTATCCTTTTCAGTAGCAGTTAGCTGCTTTGCTAACCTTATGTCACACTTATTCCACATTAAAAGTATTAATGACCAAGCTTGTTTATTTCGGGTTTGTGCTGACCCAAGTATAATCTGATGTGAGATGTGCAGTGACCTCCTGTAAAGCGCACTGTGACGAGAGGCCTCTCTTGCACCTGCTGGGCTTGGCTGCAGATCAGGCCTGTCATGCCCTTTGCAGGAAGCTCTTTGAGCTCTTCATGATTAACTAACGGTTGGAGTATTTTTATTTTTTGGTACGAGTTATCATATGAAGAAGTGAGTGAACATGGGGAAAGACCTCAAATGTCTCTCTTCCTGGCTCATGTATCATTTAAAAGAGAAATACAAGTTTGGGTGAGGGCAGTTGAGGTAGGAGCCTCGTTTCCTTGACTCGTGTTCATAAGAAAAAGGGTCTTGGGTCGCAGTCCTAAGGATTGTGCTGCAGCAAGAGCTGTTCTTCCTTGTCAGAGTTGTTGGGCATGCAGAAAGGATCACGTCGCATATGTGAAAAGGGAACGTGGGTATCCTACACCTCTATGGTGTGCCTGCAGAAGGTGGGTTCCCCCAGGCTTATTTTCAAAGGTTAAGTTCCTACAGCAATCTTTTTTTTTTTTTTTTTTTTTTCCTTTTTTCCTCTCTACTGTATACTGTATATATTAATTAAGGAGTTATTTGGATTCTCAGTGAAATTATGGCAGTTTTTGTAAAACCCTTGTAATTCATATATGAAATGAATTTCAAAGAGAAGTTCTGTAAGTGGTGTCTGAATTACTCTCTCCCTTATTTAATATTTATATTGTGTGTGTAATAAAAGCTATTTAGCACTTTCCAGGAACTTCAGTATCTGGCCAGCTTCCAGCGTGCTTTTCTTAGCCAATGTTCTCAGCCAATAGGTGATTATGTATCTGCACTGTGCAAGTGATTAAATACATGCTCATTACAAGTGAAGCTTAGCTGGGGTTTTCCTTATGGCCTAGGACAATGAGTTTCTCATCAGCGCTCTTTAACTTATCTATTTCTTCTCCTCTGTTTCATTTTCTTTCAGGATGTTTTCTGACTCTGCCGACCACATTAATCTTGAATAGTGCCTGAGGGATTTTGCTTGCCTGCTCCTTTGGCATAGGCCTAAATTAGCTCCGTTCGCGTTTGTTCAGTGTATAGCACTGTATTTGATAGGACAATCTCTGTTCTCTGTTGGTTAATTAGTATTCCAAGATGGTCTTTTCTGAGCCTGATGAGCCCTTGCTGGCATAATATTAGTTTTTACTTCCTTGCTCATAAACACAGAGCATTTTGTCTGCAACACTAGTGGTTGCTGCTGCCCTTCCTGTGCTGACAGATCACCGAGTGGATAGAGAGGAGCATCAGGCTCCTTTGCTTCAGCACAGCTCAAACAAACCAAATCAACCCATTCCACCATTCCCATATCGATGTTGGGCCCCTGCCGCATTTTATCCAGGCTGGGCAGATTTTGTTGTTGATGTTTTTGTTTTTGTTTTTCTTCTGAATATCTCATTTGGGATATCATCATCGCATTTAAAATAAAATGTCCCCTCAGTAGCAGTTCTTCCTTTGCCTCAAGCTTGTTCAGGCTTTCTTGTCATTGTGCTTCTTAAGTTGCCAACCATGCTGACTCCCGCTCCTGGAAACCCTGGCTGACCAAATATGCAGACTTGCTCACTCACAGATATTTATTTATTGATTGATTTGAGCTGATGTCCCACCTCTCCCTTTGTGGCCAGAAATTGCATTTAATGCTAAGAAATTTCCCCCATTCTGTGATGACACTGGTAAATACACGTAAGCAGAATATATACAGAGTCTGGATTTTACTGACTTCCAGAAGGATTGGGTGTATGCTAAGTTAGCTGACACTAATACCAGAAAACCACTGGTGGAAGGTAGGACAGCTGCTTTTGAGAATACCTTTATTTGCTTATTGACCATAGTTTTACCATGCTGGGGCTACACTTTCTGCTGGTGATGTTCTGTGCACTGGTGGTGGTTCCCTTCTGTCGTCTTTGCCTGGGTGTCCACGGACAGAGATGTACCAGTATAAAGGAAGATGCAGTAATTATTCCACTGTGTTCTCCAGAATTACTTTTGTGAAGTCCTGTTGACTTTAGTAGGATTCTTTGCAAGAACTAGTAATTTTTTTAAATGAAACTTTATGTGTGTGTATATTTAATGTTACTTTAAACTCTATTTTCCTATTCATAGTGTAAAAGACAATTTTTAGAAAACAAAATCTAATTAAGTGTATTGGGATGCCTGTTAAAATTCACCTGTCCTAGAATGTCCATTTATCATGATTATGTCTGAGCAACCAAACTGAGAAAGGTGCTGCTTCTTCATTTAATACAAAATGATGATTTATTACCCTGTTTTTTAGTAATGGTTTAATCTAATGGACATTTCTGCATGACAAATCATTCATCCCCAGAGTAAAATTAGACATGTTATTCTTTCATGTAGAACATTGCACAGCAATTCATGGACTACACAAACCTTGTATGATTAAATAATTGTCACAGCATTTGCTGCATATATTAATATAAAGAACACATCTATGTATTAATACCGTAATATGATGCAGACTACTTTTATAAAATTATGTAAATATTTTAATTGACCTCATTAGTGTGCAAACTGCCTTTTCCTTCCCACTCTCAAATTCTCTGTCACAGATAAGAAAAAATCTTGTGATGATAAATATGTTTTTCCATCCACTCTAGGTAATATAGAAGTACCATAAATATTACAAGGTACACTCACACCAGACATAGAAGTGCACAAAGCTGAGGAACTCTAGGGAATGTACTCTGTTACTGATTGTGTGATCTTTATACATGTGGTTTATCTTTAATTAGTTGAGTCTGTAATTAGTGGTAGTGCTCCCCAGCTGACGAGGTTCATGGAGTAAGGTGCACTACTTGTCCTGTGCTTTCAGGCAGCTCTTCATATTAATCCTGGTTAGTGTCTTGGTGTAGTGAGCCCCTAGGCTAGGTTCTTGCTGTTTGGTCTTGTTCTTAAGACAAAAGAAGCTCTGTGGGCTTCATAAAAGCAAATCAGTCTCAGATGCTCACGTTTCTGGGTGGGAACCCAATTCAGTGTTGCCGTCATGATGTTATATTGGAACTTGGGACTGATTGCACCAGGTCATGACATGAAGTTTGTAATCTACAACCTAACAAGACCTAGGCAGGACTGTGCTATGGTGGTAAATGAGCAGAGCTTGAAGTCTGTGCCTATAGGAACAAACCATGCCTTGCTACTGCTTTGGGAAATGAAAAATACCCCTATCTGTTAGGCACACAAGACTTTATTGTAGACTTCTGCAGAGGGTTAAGCGCCAGCACCCTCCTTGTTTGGATTGTAGTTGTGCAGAGATAAATGACTATAAGTGCCACAAATGCTTTTTGTACTGGGAATTTATGTAAGTTGTTTGACAACAGGAGAACAGATTTTTGTGGCCATGATTCCATGGTGGAATTTCATTCATGTCCTGGGAAGGGAGCTTCCTCAGCATCCACTGTTTTGACTTTAAGGTCTGTGTGCAAAAACATTGACAGAAAACATATTTAAAACAAACATCTTAATTGGTTGTCCCACTCCATTTCAGCATAACTTTAAAAGAAAAACAAAAACAAAAAAACAACTGGTTACTGAGAAGTTTTAATGTTACTTCACAGAAAATGCTGGGGTGAACACCATTCACATACAGTGAATGTTATTGAAAGTATGCAGAAGGTTTCTTTGTGTCTAGTACAATTCTGCAAATGCTTTATGTTTTTAGTTAACTAATGTGCTGTGGCTGGAGAAATGCAAAGCTGCCTGAATGAAAAGAGCTAGTGATTATATTCTATGAAGTACCCAAATGGCATAGTGATGGATCTCTCCACCTGGGTGTTTACTCTGGCCTGTTACCATGGCATTGAGAGTGCCTCATTTTTTGGACAGCAATGTGCTAATTTGGGGAAAGTAGACCTACAACTACTTTTAAGATATATTTATAAAGTTTAAGTTTTTGTGGTGTATAAAGCAACCTGGTGTTTTTAAAGGTCATTTTTTTTCCCATATAAAGCTGTGGTTCTTTGGCATCAGTAAAGCAGTACAAGCAATATTAACTAAACTGGGAAAAACAACTTCAGTTTCATTGTATGCATCACATACTTGTTTTTTCAGTAAGAAACCAGTGATGGAAATGGTGATTTCATTGCTATGTAATACTGGTCTCGACACTCTTACCAGGTCACGGTAGCTAGAGTTGAGTGCCTTTTCTCTTTCTGTTGGCTGCTCTGCCTTCACCTCTGACGGCTCCTTGTTGAATTCAGTGTCTTTGAGTCCATCACTCACAGGTGCCCCGGGCAGGGGCTGTGCGCGCAGCCAGGCGACAAGTCGCCCGACAGCCCAAAATGCTCTTGCCACCATGACTTGCAGAGGCTGTGGGGTGGCTGACCTGGGAGCGCGGTGGGTCTATGCTCTGCTGCTGCGGCACCACTCTTCCAAGAGTGAAGCTGTATCCGTGCAGTGATGCATCCAAATTGATTCTGTATTGTCAGTATTTTTGCCATATCTTAACATTTGGTGGTATTTCAGTGCAAGAGTTGGGTGAATCAATACAATGATTTTGTGCTGTCCCATTAATCTAAGCCCAAGAGTTTAGAAATGCAGTGAAGTCCCATTACTGCTTTTGTGTTCTTTGAAGCAAATAGATTCGTTTGGATCACACACTTAGGTCTTTGGAGCCAACAGTGTAATTATTTCAAATGGAAGTTGGGGCTCTGATATTGCTGTTTCATTGTTAGTGTTTGCAATGTCCCAGTTTTGGCAAGAATAATAATAAAACTTGGAAAGATAACAAAATAGCAGTTCTAGTGAGAAGCTAGAAAGAAAGGTGAAAAGTAGATGAAGTAATTAGCTGTCTGAGAGTGCATCTGGCAAGAGCGTGCCTCAGGATAAATAATATAGTGCTGAAAATGATACTGTGTGCAGGGGAAGCTAAACAATAAGTGCTAATAAGTGGTTGTTACAGTATTGCTCCCTGTTTGGGCATGCCCCTTGTATTCTGTGCTTCTCACTAAGAGTGTTTGAGATGATAACTGTTCCCTGGAAGGTAATTCCGCCTCTATTCTGTATGATACCATGTCTCTCCTTTTCCTCTGCTCTGGGCATTCCCATTAGGGGAGTATCGTTGGAGATGCTGGGGTATGTGCGTCTGATACGGTGCCCAGGTCAGTGGTTTGCTGTAGCAACTGTGGAGGAAAGCTTTTACTTAGTTAAAGTCAGACGGAAACAGAGTAAAATACCATGGTGGTTAATGTTGCTAAAATGAAAACTGATGAAATTTAGCTTCGCTTTTGCCTCCAGTTGCATCAGCTAGAGGGGTTTCTTCTTGGTGGTACACACTGGCTTCAGAGCCAGTCTCGTTTTGAATTCCTCATAGCTTTTTCAACAAACTTTTTTATCTGGGACTTAGTATGATGTTTTATATTAAACCAGGCATTGTTTCACTTCCTTGGAAAGACAAATGTCTCTCTTAGATCAATTGCCAGCTCCTGTATTGGCCCATTTAACAGTTTGTGCTTCAGTGAAAAAATTCTCATCCCTTCTTTACCTTTTGGTGACATACATGGCATACTTCAGCATCAATTATTTCCTCTGCTGAACTGTTGTATTTTATACCACCTCACATACTGATTCAGGGACAGAATACCCAGCCTTTCCCTTCGGCAGAAAGTGGGGCAGGGAATCATGTTGTGTCCCCAACTTCCTTTCAGGAGAATAAAACTGTCCCAGGATGCATAAAGTGATGAGAGGCTCTGCACAGTTTTACTGGCTGTCCCTGCCCTCCGAGGGGCCTGGAGGACGGAAGTGCAGCCAGTGCCTCCAAAGATTCTTCCTTGTGGACTGCAAAGGCAGACACAGAAGATGCCCTGTTGGTCACACTGCAGGCTTTTGGGGAAGGAAGAGTCATGCGAAGATCAGAAGGTAAAAATTTTAAATGGAAAAGCTAAGAAGTTCTCAGAGAGATATTATTAAGGTGGGTAAATGTCAGGTGCCTGAATTTCACAAAGATCTTTGTGACTCAACTTTCCAAACAGTTCAGTGACAGAAATCTACCTGACTTTTACCATCGTAAGAGAGTTTTTCAGCACTTAAGGACACCCTGCAATCTAACTTTCTAATAAATAGCATTTGGCCACTGAGACCAGGGCTGCAGCACTCTAGGATAAGCTATTGTGTTGTAGAGCAATTAAATTTTGTTTCCAGGTTAAAAAAAAATTGCCCCTTGTTCTTAATTTTTATTCTCTAATCGAACAGTACCTGAGAAATATCTTGTCCTCAGTAGAGATTTTACCTGTGGCATCTTATTGAATTTGCAGACAAGATGCAAAACACACAGTATTAATAAAAGAAAGGATCTATACCTTGTGACAGATCACTGAACAAACATGGTACTTGGAAGAGATTTGTAAGCTTCTTTGCAGTCCCTATGGATTGCATGTGTGTTGTGCATGTAGTTGCTTTTTGGTTTTTGGATGAATGGCTGAAGGATTCATTTTGCTTTGCATCTGAGTCTCTAGGGCACTTTTGTTATCACGTACTTAAGTAGTGATGGCAGTATTTTATGGACGTTCATTGTGAGAAGCTGTGCCTATGTGCCTCTACATTTTGTGTTTTCAAAATGTCTGCAGAGATGAACAATCTTTGGAATTGCACGTGGAAGAATTTTATAATTTCTTACAAAAGTTATAGAGATGCCAGATTCAATTAAGAACTCAGGAGAAGAAAGCTGCATCTTTATCACAGAAACTGGAACAGGCGCTGGAAAGCTCAAGGTTCCTATTAGTTGCATCTGCAAGAATATAATTTTATCTGTATGTATATTTAAATATATAATTAAAATTTATATGTGTGTGTATGCACACCAGGCTGTGTATGTGTACATATATCTCAAAGGATTTAACCATTAAATTATCACCTCTAAACAGCTTTCTGACATTTATAGAAATCATTAGACCAGTAAAGGTCTCTTGCCTGTCTGTGAAATGCTTTATTGGGTAAATGGTACTGAGAAGCCACAGCATCTCTGTGCTTTCTCTTTTCACTGGTGCTGGAGTTCCTGCTACTCTGCTGAACTCAAAGATATTTTGTCTCTTTGAGAGAGGAGAAGTTCATCAGCTCCCTTCAAACAGGACAAGCAAATTATGTATTTTCCATGCTTACTTGCATTTTCATTTAAATTGGAACATCATGACATTCTTTAATGTAAACAGGTGTTATTTGGAGCAGAAAGTTATACCTCACCGGTTGTGGGTAAGGGGATGTTCCAAGCAGAAGTAGCGCCTTAGCGTGCAACCGATAGGTCAGCTGGAATATCTTCCAAAGCAGATGAATTCTCCAGAATCCTTTCCTTTTTTTTAAGAACTTGTGGAAGTAACTGTACAAAATGTTCCCTTTTCTTAAGCAAGGGGTTATTTCTCTATTTGCAGGAGTTTAAACTCTCCTCCTTCGATGTCCCTTTGTCTTTGAATGGTGCTTTCCACCCTTGAAGGGGACACTGTGATGCCTGGTAGAGTCTTGCTGGTTGATCAGTAGAGCCGTGCAGAACTCAGTACTGAGTTTAATCAGGGATCAAACCCCCAAAGACTGACATGTGTTCCTGTGGAGCTGACTGAAGAAAATAAACCAATTATGCTGGGTATGTTCTTATGTGTGTACTCGTGTGAATGAAGAAACTCTTCCGAAACCAGTGGTGCGTCACAGTGTGTGTGTGTGTGTGGGGAGGGGGGGGTGTAAAAACGGGACAGTGAGGGAAAAATTAGCCTAAGCTGTATTTCAAAACTGACGTAGGGATTTTGATGTGTGTCAGAAACTGCACTTAACCTGTGTGTGGCATTTCATCAGAGCTCTTGAATTCAGTGTTCATGGCATGGCATAGAGCACTCCAGCTTGTAGGAGAATTTATCTAAGAGGATTTATGGGTGGTTATTCATGCCTAAAGCTGTGCTTGTCCATCATCAGGCTGTGGGTATCTTTGTGATTATAATTCTGCAGTTAATTAGCTGATTTTTATAGGTTTGGTGTCTCTTGTGTTTTTCATTGCTTTTCTCACTTAGAAGTAATAAAATGTTGTAACAGAACTTTGGAACTAGCAATGTTTTGATAGTTGGATGGCATTAGTACTTGAAATAGCAATAGTAATTTGCATTTTCCCTGTTTGAACATTCAGATTAAATCTTTGTCTCATAATCATTTAATATGCTGAATTTAGGTGTTCACAGCTTCATTCTCCTCTGCTAGGAGGTTGCCAGTATTAGAGTTTTGCTAAACTGTTTTCTGTGGGTTTGCAGTTTAATTATGCCGTTTCTTGACCTCTGATCTGATGCAGTTTTATAGATTCCATCTACTACTGCTCTGTGTAAAGCAGTATTTATTGATTTGTGTTGATGCTGCGTGCTTCACTGTCATGGATTTCTCTTTTTCTGGGAAGCTGTATAATTGGGTCTGTTCTCATTCAAGCTAGCAGAAAGGAAGTAGAGGAAAAGATTACCGAAAGGGCCTAAGGGAAAAGAGTAACAGAAAGACAGATTCTCCTTTGCTCTTCTGTAGGTCTGTTTTCAGAAATGTTACATTCAAATAGTATCCCAGGCTCGTGATAATGTTTTTACAAACTCTTCTGTAGATCTCTTCTCTCCCCTAAAATAAAGAAGTACAGACAAGTGGTGGCTATGAATACCCATAGTCCAAACAGCTCCATGGTGGTATATGCACCCTCTACAAGCATTCTTGTTTCTTCCATCCACAGGCTGAAAGCCTGAATTGTAAATCAATATTTGCACTCATTTTAGCTAGACAACATTGTGTCCTTTGTGATGCTCACTAATAGTGTAACTCCACACATTCTTTCAGAGTCTGACAGCTAAGATCTTGAAACACACACTTTGATCTATTAGTCTGGAATTTTTGCTGTGTTTAAAACTTGCGTCTGAAGAAGTGTAGAGAGCTTATCGAAGCAGTGTTTATCACTCTGGTATCATTTGGGAAGAGCAAGTCCTTTATCCTATTCTTTTAATATTGGATCTGGCAACATTATTGAAAGAATGCTTCAAATTCGATTACCCTTCTATTTGACTGTTTACCTGATTCATGAATATGGCATGCCTGGGGAAATTATATGCGCTAATTTGAAAGCTTTATGTCACTGTCTGGAAATATTATTTTGTGGGGAGTGTAATTACTGAAATATAAAACTAAAAGCATTTAAAAGAATCTATGCCATCTTTTCTGATTAATTACATAGCTTTTTTTCCCCTATTTTTTTTTTCTCAAACCTAGCTGATGCTTTTCTTATTTTTAATCAAGAGAGAATTAGAGAAAAAAGAAAAGAAAGCATGCAGTTGGTCATCACAAAGAATTTCCCACCCTTTTGGGGATTATCTACTGAAAAAACTTCTAAATCAAAGAGCTGATTATGCAAAATTTGGAAAGCACTGCATTATCTTGTTCCCCTATGAATTATTGACCAGACATTGATTGACTCTCTGACAGGAGGGCTGAGAAGGATGCAGGCAGCTGAGCTGCACAGCTGAGTGCTTCACAGTGTGGTGCAGGAATCTGATTGCTGCTGGTGCAGTTCTGCTTTGTCAAGGTCCAGTTCAGAAGCAAGTACTTTGTGTGACTGAGGCCTCTCTACTTGAGAAAGAGTTTAGGATGAATGACAGTATTTCTGGTCCTTCAGGCTGTAAAAGACCGTGTTGGTCAGAATACCCCAAACATGGTTTGGAAGTGCTGTATCTGGTATTTGCTGTAGGCTTGTGAGTGTTCATAGCTATCTACTACTTGAAGAGGGAAAGGATATTGAGGATGGCTTACAGGGACTGTCTGGCTTCTGCACCTCTTCATCCCCGTTGCCAACAGCTTGACTTTGTCAATAATGATTCACAAATGCATTCAAATGCAGTATCCAAGTTAGTACCTATCCATCAAAAATGACATGGAAATGAACTCCCTCCTAGATCTGTAGTGAGCAAGCCATCTGATAGAAAATGTGCACACTGATTCACCAGTTAGCCTTAAACACTGTGATGATGTAAGGCTGAACAGCATTCTTCTGAGTATCACCAATGATCTGTTTCACTGACTTTTACACAAGGAAGAAGGATAACAAAATATTACAACTTAGTCCTATTATATATTTGTGTATGAATAGGAGGATGAGTCCTAAATGCAAATTGCCACAGGCCTTGCCTCAAAGAAGACTGTTTTGAATTAAATACTTAAGACCTGAAGCAATAAATTGAAAAAGCTTCTTGTGATTCTAAGCATTGCTCCCGTTCTCATTTTACACAGATCTGCAAAATGGTCTCATAATGTAGTTCTGGGAGAAATTGGTGTTGCTGCTGTATGCTTTGCATGGGTGAACTGCTGCCCTTGCACATGATTTGGATATTACATTACGTTCCTCTTGGATGCGCAGCATAGTCAAGGATCCCATTCTTCTCATTCCTTCCCTTCCACATTCACACCTCAGAGCAGGATGGGATGTTTGTACTGAGAATTAAGGGGACACGGTGTTTATATGCTCTCTTTCCCCTGTCTTCTGGAAAGTTGGAAGAGTGGGATTTGTGGGTTAGGGCAAAGCACTGTGAGTTTATACAAGCTTCGATTTCACATAAGCTCCTTTGTGAGTAGCAGGCCTCTTCCTCGGACTCCTCTGGCGCTCAAGTTAGTTGCTAAAGAGAGGCTGAAACTGTTTAACCATTCTGCCTGTAAGAGTGTGAAGAAGATCTCCTTTTCCTAGTTATATTTTCTAGAAAAATATCAGATTGCAGCATATATATCATCCTCTAGGCACTTTGTTCAGTAGAACTTGATAATAACTTAAGAGCCTCAAGTGGTACCTACCAGTTAATGGCCAAATGAGGATGAAGATGATACAAAGCACAAAACAATGTCTTATGCAGCTCAAAATAACCTACTGGCTAAAAGCAGTGAATAACTGTTCCTTATATTCCATAGGAGGAGGAAACACAAACATTGGTGGTCTGAAATAGCAAGTTTAAAGTAGTCTCTTTGTTCATTAGCAAACCTAACAACATAGAGCTGTAGAGAGCTGCCTTCCCTTAAGTTGCTCAGCCTCAATCCTGCTGCCCTGGGAGGTGCTTTGAGGTTAAGTTTCCACCTGTGTAAAGTGTTCTTGAGCAATTTTTTTGACATGTCAGGCCTGAGCAGATTTTCCATTAATTTCAGGCAGTCACCGTTTCCAGCCTGCTTTCTTTTCCTTCACAGCGCTTTTAAAATAGGTGAACAGGTCTCCTAAAATCATTGAGGTACTAATTTGTGTAGTATCCATCAAAACGAATTAATGTCTTTCTTGGGGAATCTGGTTATTCTGGTTAATATGTTCACATTTATTTGCTGTTCATTTCCTTCATGGGTTACAACTGTATCAGTGTAACTAGATACTGTTGAATGGCATAGAAGAGTGTTTTGGTGGAGTAAGACTTTCCTGGCAAGAACACAGCAGTGTTGTTTACTTAGAGAAATTAGTCTATTGACACTGTTAATGGTGCTTAAAGTGGGTAGTTAGAGATGCCACTGTTCATATATAAATGTTTTATAATTAATCAGAAGTACACTTGAAGGAAGATAAGCTGTTAGGAACCTAACTGTAAGGCTGGTATGTTGTGCTGATTGGCGCAATAGGTCTCAAATTGCTTGTTGATCTGGAATGGCTCACAGATGCATTCAGTGATTCCCGCTTGGGTTGCCTTGATGTTCATAGACACATGGAAAGATGACATGTGAAGGGCATGGTTTCATTAGGTCTCAGTTTATTGGAAAGCAGTAACTAATAAAGTACAGGTCATGATTCCCTGAGTTGTGGTCTCGTAGAAGCTACCTGGTGACCTCCCTGCATTTTGCTGGATACACACTGCGTCTCCACCATGTGAGGATAAAGTGCTGATATTTCTTATTATTGCTGCAAGTGCTAGAATATGAGATTATTTCCTAGTTTCCAATTCTTCCCCAGCCTGGAACCAGGTCTCCTTTGCAAAGAGTAATTGGCATTGTGTGACTGCTGCAAGAGAAGCTGCTATCAATATGCCTGTCTTGTCCACGCTTCCTAGGTTGCTAATAGTTAATAGCTTTTGTAAAAAGCCTCTATTCTCTGAGTAGAGGGGATACCCCTGTTTCTCCCAAACTATTCATACCAGACATGCTTAAGGTGAGTAGTTATTGATTTTTGTTGTTTCTCCTGCCTGTGACTTACGTCTCTTGCTTTTGTAACCCTGTAAATGACTGGCATAATTTCTCCACTGCAGTATTTCAGATCAGTTTATAGACAGTATTGCAGAGAGGGCCTGCGTCTGTCACAAATATTTATGACATTCTCACAGGATCTCATATAATATTTTCACCCAGCTATCTAAATAATCCTTACATCTTGCTGCTGAAAAGAAGAGGGTGGAATTGGTTACAGCCTGAGCCTTAGAGTTATGTGATCTTGTAAGGAGTCCCTGCAGTTCAGAAAGGAAAGCAAGCAGGAACAGGCATATTCAGACAGCCTACTCCTAGTTTCTGTAAAGGCTTGGAAAGTATTCCTTCCAGCTAAGCAGACGCACCAGATTTAAGAGTTTAGATAGAGTTCAAGTTAGCAAATGAGGCCCAAAATGCATACCGTATCTGTACTACTGAATTGCCTCCCTAGTGGCCCTCCAAATTTTGGGCTGCATTTTGGCTTTGTCGGTGATGGACGTGTTTGTGTTCCTAGACAAAACTGCGTAGAGTTCTACCCACCCCCATCTCCTGTCTACCTGCCTCGTATCTTAGGAGTAACCTGTGTTATTCCATGTTGCAGACATCTGTCTGCAGAATGGCTCACTTCAATACATCTAACATAAAGTTCAGGATTACTTTAAAAGGATAAAACCACTAGAGGAGCAATGTTTGTCATGTTGTATTAAAAATTCTCCAATAACTTAGTCTTGGCTTGACCGTGCTGGAAACTTAACACTTACTTCAGGTACTTTAAAGTCTCAGTGCTCTCAGACAGGCTTTTTATTAAAACCTAAACTTCATTCTCTCCTGAATATAAACTCTGATCTTTAATGATGGAAATGATAAGAGCTGAGGTTTTCATGCAAGGCTAACTCTAGTGAAAACTGACTGGTCTAGAACTGTGTGCCTGCTGCAGGACAGTTGTGATAGCAAGATAGGCAATGAAAGGATGGCACAGAAACACGAATAATAAAAAACCCTGAGATGTCACAGCGTTAGAGTTACATTTTGCAGTTACAATTTGTGCTTCCATGTTGCAGAACTCAGAAAGCCACACAGTTGCATTAAACGATGTGAGTATTCTCATTTGGAAGGATTTGTAGGAGGAAATTTGCCATTATTAAAATTGGCTCAGAGGATTTATTCTAAGACTTATTTAGTAATTAAATGTGGCAACTTGGCTTCAAACTTGAAGTCTCCTCTGTAGTGGGTTTTGATAACTTTCAATAAAAAGATCTGGACAATCTGTAGATGATCATGTGATTTTTGCCATCCATACAGTATCTTACAATAGCACTCTCCTTTCAGGGTGTATTAATAGTATGATCTCCTACTGGTAGATTCTCTGGTATCATTCTCTTCTATAAACACACCAAGAATCTCCTCTTTTCATTTCCCTTGCCCCAGCAGAGATACAACTTTCATCCTTTCTGTCTCTGTTCATACAGCCCAATTATTTATGCTGCAAATAACTTCTGGTATCAGTCTCTGCTTAGTCCAAGTCAAATCCTTCTTGCCCAGCTCCAACAGAGAGGCCACATTGGTGTCTTAAAATCTGCCATTGGTTTGGTGTATCTCAAAGTGAGAGGTCAGCAAGGGAATGGGAAGGAACCTCCCCTCTTCTGCTGGTCTGCAGGCTGATGGTAATGGGGAAAGTCTAGTTAGCGGCCGGGGTGGGAATGTCATTGCCTTGGGGAGAGAAATTTCCAGCAGTGCTGAGTTGTGAGTAGGAGAATTGAGAAAACTTTTATGAAAGTATAGTCTCCTATTGCAATGTTGAGTTTAATCTTTTAAGGAAAAGTCTCTACATGTATGAAGTCTGATTGGAAGATGCATTCAGGTCCAAGCATCAGAATGTTTTCTTTGAAGCTTTTAAATAAAATTTCAGGACAACTGATATACCCTTCAGAAAAGCTTCAGTTTTGGTGTGTGGCATTTTGCTTGGTGAGAAATTTTTGTCCCTTGGCATGCAAGAGTCAGCCTTCCTGGAGCATAGGTTGTTGGGGCTGCAGCTCAGGGCTGCTCTGAGCAGCAGTGATGCCAGCTGACCACATGTGTAAGCAGTTGCCACCTTGATTTCTGTGCCCATTTCCTGCTTTTAAAAGAGAGGTGAGTCATGCACACAGGTGATAACCTGACTTACTGATTTCCCTAAAATTAAGAGCCATGCAGAGAGATGCTGTAAATGTCCTGAGAAATAGTTTAGTGAGGAGAATTAAATATGAAACGGCTTTAAGGAAATATGTGATAACTTTGTTATTTAATTAGTTATATTCATTTAAAAATCAACATTTACAATGATGACTTAAAATTGCTGAAGTGATTTGGGACTTTGAGAAATGAGTGTCTCTAAATGTTCATCTGTTGGAATGGTATACCAGAGACTGTTTTCCACAGCAAAGAGATGGAGCACTACATTTGAGGTGAGCTAAGCTACTTGTGAATGCTCTGTGTATTTGTTCTAACAGTATATTATAGCATTAGCCTAAACTTTGATCTTTCTCTGCAAGTGTGTTTTTTAAGAACTTGATCTGCTCTATTCTTTATTGTACTGCAAGCAGGTATTATTTAGGTGTTTGGTGATTGGTGCATGCCAGCAGCAGACATGCATGTAACTTAATGGCACATTAAGCATCATTTAACTAGCATTTCAAAATTTGTATATAAATTAACATGGAGGAGCCAAATGATGCCACTAGTAATTTTTGTGTTTGCTTAGCCCTAGAAAAAGAAAAGGAGAATGGCTACCAGATAAAGACACCCCTGGGACAGAAACCTGGGCTGCGGTGATTGCTGAGGAACGCCCCTGTGGCGCAGAGGCTGCTGCTCCGCACAGTGATTTGCTCAGTGCCGATGGCTGTTCTGCCTTGGGTATTTTAGCTTGCTTCAGTGCTTTGGTCACACAGGCTCTTCTGCCATCACCCAGGGTGCCCAAAACTGGCTTGTGAGATTGCAGTGAAGCAGAGGGAGGACACAGGAAATCAAACTGCATGTGTAATTTCTTAATGTAGAGAAGGGAATGAGTATTCAAGCCTATTTTGGAGTTTCTGCTTAGACTGCTCTATTTCTAAATGATTCTGTCCCTCCTGCTTACTTCCTTCCGCTGCAGGTAATAAAAGCTTAACAGCTTTGCATGACAACAGATTACCAAATGTGGAGGGTAATCTGCCTCTTTGGAAGTTTTTAAGACCAAGTTAGGCGAGCGTCTGTCAGGAATGATTTAGATACAATTTATCGTTATTTGAGGATAGGATGCTTGGCATAAAAAATCTTTTTGCTTCCAAGTTATTTCAGGCTAGTAGGAAGTAGCAGTTGATTATATGTGAATTTACAGAGGAAAAGAAAACCAAAGTCTCTGATAGCTTATGTGCGTTGATAATAATGATAACATTAATATGTATTGAGCAGTTGTGTTGTTTACTACCTTTGTCATGTGAATGAGATTTGCCTGTTAAGTAATTCTCTAAAGCAGTGAAGCAAGTTCATAGTAAATGGATGAGGTTCCACTAGAGCATTTAGCATCAGGAAGAGAGGAAGATGCTTTCAGGGAATAACCAGCACTTTGTGATGGGATGCAGACAGCTGCTACTGTGCTACTGGTCTTGGCCACGTGTGAGCAGTACCTCAAGCCAGCACTCTTCTTGTTCATCATTATTCATGTGAGCACAAATTAGTTACAATTACTAATTGTAACTACAATTACTAGTTACAATTATTGGAAAATCTTCTGTGACTATAGTCAAAAAGTGAAAAGCAAATGTTTTAGCGGAACTCTGAGCTTGTACCAAAACCAACCAAAAGTCTTTGTCCAGATTTTGCTTTTGCTTACCTTGGAGTGAGCAAATCCTGTTCTTCACCTGCACTGGTGGAAAAGGCTTGATCTTGAGAGGGGGAAAATACATCTTCTCCTAGAAAAAAGGATCCCTGAAACAATGATTAAATCTTTGGCTTTTTGGATGTGCTAAGTTCATTCATTTATTAAGAGGAAATGATTTAGTCTTCAAAGGAATGAAAAAAATGATTGCAGCAGCTTGAGTGTGTTCTCTGTGCAGAGGGACTGCACTCTCCAGGCAGGATTCTGGGAAGGCCCCATGCTGCCAAAGACAGGTTAATAGAACTGAAGCACTAGAAGGTGCAGAGGACATTAGGCAGAGGCACCCTGAAGGAGGCACTTACATGCGGTATGAAGCATTTTGACTAGGTGTTTGTTAGGGTGGCATTGAGCTTGGCTGTCTCAGCAGTCTGCCAAGCTTCACTCTGCTCGTAGTTCTGCACTTCTCACATCTGCTATATTTGACCCTCTGCTCATGATTACATTATAGTTTCTTCTTGGCGTCACATAATGCACTTTGCTGCTATTTGTGTTTCATTTAAGGCCAATCAGCAGTCTTCTAAAGGCTTGCTTTTCTCTGTTTTTGTTGCAAGGCATATATATATATATTTTACCATGTAACTTTGTTGTTATCAATTTTTCTACCTGTTAAATTTAATTTTCATGTGCAGCCAGGTTTTTCAGTTGTTTTGTTTTCGTCATACCCTCAGAAATAAAAGAAGTGCTATTCCGCATACCCACCATGTAACTCTACTTCAAGAAGGCTAATTATGTATTAAAATCATGTATTGATCTGATCTGTGTATGCAACTATGAGTACCTTCTGCTTGTCTTCAGTTTACCCAAACAATAGGCTGTTGGTTTAAAAAAAGGGCATTTTCTTCTGGGTTTGAGAATATTAAATCTGTTACCTAAATCTAGCCATGATTTTATAGCTACTGGTGCTTCATTATGGCATGTTGCCAAACTGCTGCAGAGCCTGCCATTTTGGTTGAGAGTTTGCTTTATTTTAATGCAATGTAGGGAAATGCCATTCTCTGCTTTGGATTCCAGTTTGTGCAAACTCAAATAGTGACGTTAACTGCTGCTCGTTAACCGCTGGTTACGCTAGTAGTGCCAACAGACCTTAAACTACAGTGGCACTGCTGGGGAATAACAACATTACAGCATTCAGGCCATCCGCCTTAACAGGACTAGCCTCTATCTAGAAAGGAAAAGGCAATGATGAATGAAAGTCATGGCTGGCAATAACAGGTCTCCTCCGTCCATGAGACTGTGAGCCCCTAAAATTACTGTAGGCAGATTAATGGGAGCACTCAACTGCAGCGCGGGGCTCTGCTCTGAGGGCATCTAGCAGTTTGTCAAATCTAAAAGCAATTACAGAAATATAATATTGAAATACAGAATAGCCGAGATGCCTTGCTCCTTTCTGCAGCAGCATTTGGGCATGCAGCGGTCGGATTGGGAGGCTCCGGGCGGTGCAGGACGCTGGGCAGCCCGGCAAGGGGCTCGTTCCAGGGACAGGAGCGATACGTGTTTCCCCCAGCCCGGCTCCTGTGCATTCTAAGCAGCAGGATTTATAAGAACATTTTTTTAATAGCAAGGATACTGAATAAAGTTAGTATCTCCCTCATCTTTTGTTTTCTGAGTGTCTCTGCATCTTATTTAGAAATGTTTGTTAAAACGTCTTTCTTCTTTTAAATTTTATTGAAATTGGGATTAGCCACTGTTGATAGTCAGGAAAAAATATGCTTGTCCAGGAATAATATTTTATATCAAGTAAAATATTTCATTGCCTTCCTTTTCATCCTTATGTACGCATATGCATACTCATTCACATCATGAAAATCAATCATTAAAATAAAAAGATGGACTGCAGTACTTCTATAAAATTTCTTTGCCAAACTGTAGTTTTTCTTCCAGAACTTGGCTCATCATTTAAAATTAAAAACATAACAAAACATAACAGTGCAAGAAGATAAGAGCAGTTGTACTTAGAAAACATCCTATTTGTTATGGCAGTAAGTTTTGCAGGTTTTTTTATGCAAGATGAAAAATATTTCCTCTGTTTGTTTTTAGACCTGCTCCCTCATCCTTTTGGCAGGTGCCATTAGTTTTGACGCCTCATCACACAGTGGAGCAAGTGGAGGAGGACGACTTCTTTTCCTAACTGAAGAGCCCCTCTTACTAATCCCATTCTGCAGGGCAGTCATTCTGCACTTCTGATTAACTTTATCTGCCAAGTGATGTCTCTTGAGGAGATTTCTTTGAGAGGTGAGAGGCAAGAACGTGTTTGGTATTCAGGATGGAGGTGTACAGAAGTTTATCCGGGGTATATGTTTGTGCGGTATTTTTTTGTTTTGTTTTGTGCTTAATGGTGAATGTTCCCCTTGCCTCTGTCTATCTCGGGTGCCCTGAAAGGGAAAACGGGCTGGACAGTAATGCTCGTGGATCTCCAGCATCTGTAAAATCAGCACTCAGTTTTTGCATTGCGTTCAGAAAGGCTGCAGGGTTATTAGCAGAACCTGTGCAGCAAAACCATGTTTGTTTTTAAATTAAAATGGACAGAGACAGTACACTTAGAGGCAGTGAGAATGCAAGTTAAATAAGTGCATTGCTAGACAGAAATAGGACGTATGTGCACGTGGACAGTTTCTCCATTGTGGTGTGGCTTGCTGCTCGGAGTGCAGGGCTGAAGCGTGGCCTGTGGGCCCATGTGCGGGGGCACTGAGCAGGGCCTGGCATTGCAGCTGGGAGTCTGCACACGCAGAGGCACCGAGGGCCACTTGGACACCTTAAGCAGCTGCCTCGACTACCTCTTGTGGCTTCAGACTTGGTGCTGCTCGGGTAAACTGAGGAATCCTTTGCCTTGCTTGTTGGTGCCAAGTGATGGAGACAAAGAATGAATTCCTTTTAAATTGGACTGTTAGTTGCAATTTAATCCCTCCTGCTGTTATTTTCTGCTCTGATTTACACTAAATCCTGGTTCCTAGTTTTATTCAAGCATATTTTGTGCACTGAAATTAGGATTGGTGGAAACACTATGCCTTTTTAAAAGGCTTATTTTTCATCAGGAAAAGATATATTTTTGTGGTGCAGTCTCTATTTTATTTTGACTTACTTTCTTTCAAGGATAAGGTAACATTGAATAAGTACATAAAAGTGGGGGCTACAGTTGTTCCAGGCTGGCTCTGACTGTGACAAGTTTTGGCTGTATTCCTTCCTCAAATGTCTACCTTCCCACAAACTGCATTTATGTTCTTGTCTGTTCTCTTCTTGTCATCAAGCAGAGCACAGAAATCTGAGGGCCAGCGAGTACACACGAGGCACCGCGTGTTTTAGCTCCTCTGTGTCCTTGGGAAGCGTGTGAGGGATGGGAGTGAGGAGGCTAGTGTGTAAATCGTGGCTTTCTCCTGGTTTTCTTTTTACTGAGTTCCCTAGTCACAGCCTGACTATGGGATCTGGCATATCTTCCAGGCAACGGCCTGTGATGTTTTGCAGTTACAGTCTGTTTTAAGTGTGTAGCTCAAATGGATTGTTTTCTTGCTGTGGATTTATTAAGGTTCATGATCCGTATAAACGTGAACAGATGATATCAAAGAAGCATCCTTACAATGTTAGCTGTGTTGCTACAGTTCGTCAGGTTTGTCGCTTTAGGTAGCTACTTTTACAAAATGTGAAATTACCCATCTCTATGCCTGGCTGTGATGAGCAAGTTATTTTCTTTCATGGTAAGTTCATGGAATTGAATTTTTTTTGACTCATTAAGAACTACCAAGCAATGGGCTAATGAGTAACAATTTTTGAACTTAAGGAATTTATTTGTAGCGGTCTAAAGAATAAGGACAGGCCCATATATCAGCATAGAAAGTGCCCTGAAAATGCCAGGATAATATATTGAACACTTAAATATGGAGTGAACTGTTCATTAAACACTGCATAGTTAAAATGTGGTGCTGATCTGCAATGACCAGCAGCAGGGTTTTCATTGGCATCTACAGTCACCAGGATTGTGCTTATCAACTTGTTCTTATTTATCTAGGCTCTTGCTATTGTTATTACTATAGCTAGAGCTATGTAGAGACAACAATGCTTGAGAACTGTTTAAAGGGATGGTAGTAAGTGAAGAGCCAAACAAATTCCTATAGTTTGCCTGGTTCCTCCTGCATTTCTGAAGTACCCTGCATCTGGTGTCAAGCTCTTCAGGTTTACACGAAATCGTTTTCTCATTCTGGCCCAACGTGAAATAATTTGGTAATTTGGTGGGTGCTAAAGGCACGGTTGCAAAGCTTCCTTTCCCCTCTGCGCATGGGGTGAATGCTCCATATAGCTCGTGTTTAACCCCCCGCTGTCGTGTGAAGCCGTCCACCTGCATCCCCCTGCGGCCCTGTGCAGGCAGGAGCTGGGAGCTGTCACCCGCCTCTTCCCCACTCCTAATTCTGACTACCATCCGTCCGTCATGACCAGCTCAGCTTAATTACAGCACTTTTCCGCATAGTTGCTAGCTTGGTACAGAAAGATGTATTGGGTAAATGTTTATTAATCTGAAACAGTAATTAATGCCTATGTTCAATTTTTTAAATGTTTTCTTATATTTAAAATGTAGTTCCTGAAGTAAATCTGTCACACAGTTACATCAGACCTCTGTGAGCGAGTGTTCTGATGGGCATCATTTGTTCTCACTGCTGGAAGATCCGGTGTGAGAAATTTCAGTGTAAAGACTGATAGACTTCGCTCGAGCCACTCTCACAGAGCACTCAGGAGAAAGCAGTATGGAAGTCGGTACCTGCAAGGCAGCTGGCTCAAATGCCAGAACAAGAAGGAGGGACAATTCCTGCAGGGCTTTGGCCACTTCTGCGCAGCAATTGCTGATCCTGTCAAGCATGATGGAGGGCAAGCTGGAGACTAGTAAAGTCCCCCGCGGGGCGAAGGCAAGGGCTGCAGCCTGGCCTGCGTGGGCTGCTCGGTGCCCCACTGAAGCTTGCAAGGCTGGACACGTGTCCGCCACCCATGTGAGCCCTCCAGCTTCCCGGCTGGAGCTGGCGCGCAGCCCTGCGCTCCCCGGGAGCCGCTGCGCTCGCTCCTCCCGCGGGAAGCAGCGGCCGGTTGGCTGCTGAGCTCGTCACAGCACAGAGCTCTGCCCGGGCTGTGCAAGGAGATCTGCCGGGTGTGAGGGCTCCTTCTCCTAGGGAAAAGGTCAGGTTCAGCTTCAGGGGCATCTACTTATTCACTCATGAATCACCTCAAAATCCTCTGTAAACTGTTTCCTTGGTGCATAGCTGATTTCTGGTTTTGTTTTTCTGTGCAAAGTGAATATAAAAGACTCCTTGGGAACATAACTCAATGGTCAGAATCGTACTGGCTGTCTCTTGCTCAGTCAATGTGCTTCTGAGGCTGCACGGAGCCCCAGAGGTGCTGGACAGCAAGTGCTCATACAGCTACATTTTGTGCATAACCCCAGGACCTCAGCTAACTTCATTGACTTTAGTATAAGCTGTTTATAGATACTTCTGTGCATTGTTTGTGATGTTTCCTACTGCATACATGAGCACATGATTTAACTGATTTTTTTTCCCCAGATATATTTAATTTGTATGCTCAAAACTGAAGTTTAGCTGGAATCCCTAGTCTCAGGATGACTGAGCAGGGAGACCAAGCATTGTGTGTTTTCTGATTGTTGTTGAATAAGGCTTGCTTCTAAGGTACTTGATAAATTGAAGGGGGTCTGATGGGTACAAATTTCAGTGTTGCATTCCAGAGGTTGGAGGGAAACATGGGGAGGAGGACTGCCCGTGTATCAGCAATTAAATTTTAATGATGGTTACTTGCTCTGCTTCCTTTGGCCTTGTAGTATTGGTATGCTGTTGGCAAAGTTATATCAGGAGGAGGACTGTTTTCATTAGAAACTGGTCTAAAATTTGTTGACTTAATATTTCCAGGTATCCATTTCAAAGCCAGATTCACTTAAAAGCTCAACTTCTATGACTGGTGGCCTATCGAGCTATAATATCTCGTCATTCTGAGAAAATTAGCAACTTTAAAAGGCTTCAGGTTGTCTTGTGGAAACAGGAGACTATCTAAGCAATGTTTATTTCTTGTCAACTTTAATAAGTATGTCTTCATGTGAACCACTGTTGATTTAATTGGCAACTCTTAAAGTCATGTTATTCTTCTGCTTGTGTATATCTTCTTAAATCTCGTTTATCCAAGTTTTTCTGTCTTCCTTTGATTTATGATAAACATTATTTTAAAAAAATCAGCAGCTGGAAATGTCAGAGGCTAGCAGCAGGGATTGAGTGTGTTTGTCAGCCTGGAAGTAGGATTTTATAGGAAGCTGGTGAGTCTGGCCAAGAGCTCTTCAAGTCAGGTTCACGTTGGTTCATGTGCAGCAGCATCTCCAAGGTGTCTCCCACCTCATTTCCTCAAAGCCATATTGGTTAAGAGCAGCTCTTGCTGCTGAGCCAACCTTACAGTGGGTCACCCTGTTGAGACACCTCCTGCTCTGGCCTTCAGTTAAAGAATGTTACTAAATCCAGCAGTGCTGCCTGCACTAAGTGAAAAGTGAGGCTAGAGGAGCAAATCTCTGCCCCTCCAAGTGCTTTGCATACTCACAGATGGAAATCGTGGAGCCCCAGCTTGTTGTGGGTTTTTTTTGTTTTTTTTTTTGGGTTTTTTTTTTTTTTTCCTCTCTCTCCCCTCTGAAGCTAAGGGAAAGAAATAAATCTTCAGAGAAGCTAAGGGTGAATTTTCAGAAAGGTCAGATCCTCCACATTCTCTGGGTTCAGGAAATACTTTTTCACTCAGTTGTGATGCTGTTGGGAGTTTAAAATATGGCCTTGGATGTTTTGGGGGAGGGTAATCTATTAATCAGCACTTCATCATCTACAATTGCTTATCTTCCCTTTTCTGTAATTCCTCTTTTTAGTTGGACATTGGCATTGTCTACATAGTTCATATCATCCATCAGCGGGAATGAGTGAAGTACAAAGCAATATATCAGTTTGACTGGACTCAATAAAACCAAGGAGAAAGCAGAAAATTATTGCAATAATCTTAAATCTTTAATGATAGTGGAGTTTAAAAAAAAAAATAGCGCTTTATCGCTGCAGTAATGAGTAAAGAAAGTCCTGTGCTAGTGCATAGTTCTGATGTGACACAGGAAGTATCTTATTCTGTAAGTAAAGATCCTGTTTTTCTCTAGAAACTTTTGGAACATATACTGTCTGAACTGCTTAATACTGACTTAATGGTTGTTCTTGGAAAATATCTATTCCAAACTCTATTTAAAAAAATTAAGCATTTGCGGGAATTAACTTTACACTATGTTGCTTTTGTGTGTGTTTTACAACCAAACAAATTGTATTGGCAGGTGCAGTTACATGTTTGAATATGTTTGACTACTTATGGAGCCCTGGAACAGGCTGCTCAGAGAGGCTGTGGAGTCTCCTTCTCTGGGAATCTTCCCAACCCGCCTGGGTGCCCCCCTGTGCCACGTGCTCTGGGTGTCCCTGCTGGAGCGGAGGAGGTTGGACTGGATGATCTCTAGAGGTCCCTTCCAATCTTAACCATCCTAAGAGTCTGTGAGTCTGAGAGTCCTGTGTGAGTTATGGAACCTGTGTGGAAAAGAGTGAACATGCTTCCAAGCCAAAGAGCAAGCCAGGCAGCATATGGCTGTCTGAGCATATGCTCAAATCCAGGATGAACATATCAGAAATATTCCTTTTAGATTAAAAGCATACACAATGACTATTCCCATGGCATCATCTTCATGCTAGTGTGATTTTGTTAGGAACTGATGGAAGGAGAGGGGGACCCTGATGGTAACCATAGAGATGGAAACATGGAATGACAAGGGAACTTGAGAGTTGGTGGCTGAGTGGGAGGGAACAGGGGACCGAGGCTGGTCCCCTCATCTTTTCATTTAGTCTGGGACATGCATGCACAGCAGCTATATCGAGGTGAAGCTTTTGGGACTTGACATCCCAAGTTCAGAAGTGTTAGGATTAGCTGCACGATGGTGGATGGTGATGAGCAGACGGCAGCGTTTTGCAAGAGCGCTGGCTCAGCACTGTGGGCCACCATGCCCACACACTACTTGAGGACAGAGAGAAGAGAGTTTCAGTAGCTATAAAAAATGCGCTTTCCATTGGGGGTCAGCCAAGATCAGATTAAAGTTCTGATTTAAATTTTCCATAATAACTTACCTGTGATAACTTTTCCTTTCTCTACCCTTGAAGTTATTTTGTCTATTTTAGATGAATTTATCTCATCTGGAGTGAGAAGTATCCTGCATTCAGGACATCTTCCGTGAAGCATCTTTCTTGGCAGAATCTAAATTTACTGACTTTTTGTGCAGTTTATCTGACCCTCCTTCCCTTTGGAGGCCTTTGGAAATGTAAGCGACTAAATGTGCAAGGGTTTAGGATGCTTCTGTGTGATGAGGATGCCTTTATTTTTATTTTTTTCCTAAACAAATCCATCCAGGACTTCAAATCTGTTCTGCTCTCAGGTATTCAATATGTAATAAGATGTTGCTCCTTGCTTCAGGCTGCAAATGGAAATGCACTGAAGTGATTAATTTTAAAGCACAAGCCTAAACATAATTATGGCAGGATGTTTTACTGATATTACAACCTTGAGGTTTTGGACTGCAACTGCAAAGATAATGTTCCCCAGGGAAACCTCCCAGCAAATCTAAGAGGACAAATAGGAATCTGGTAGCTGAGGCCGTGAGCATGGTGAAGGCACATAGAAGATGTATAGCAGAATGACAGAAGCAATGGAGTATCATTTCAGAAGTAATAACATCTGTTTTGGCAGCTGAATATGCCCCCAGGAAACTAGGAGAAACTTAAGGTGTCTGTTGATGACAGCTATCATTCCAAAAAAGATAAGCTTTGGATAAGGGGCTATATTTAGCTACCATTTATTTTAGCTATATAACACTACTCCTTAAATATGCAAACTACTTCTAAGCATAGTTGATTTTTATTCAGAGCATTTGTGATACTTTGCAAATATTTGGACCCATGAGCTAGGTCTGCTTAGAGGATTACAAATGCACACCGAGGGCGTTTCCCTTAATTCCAGGGCAAGAGAAGACACGGATTCCTGCACTTGAAGTCTGCACCATTTTTGTGTTTGTCCAATTGCATCTGTGGCAAATCTGATTGCTCCGCATACCAGGCTGCTCGAGAAGCAGAGGACTTGGTACTCAGGGCTTTGCTCTGGGGATGGCTCCATGCAGATTAATGTGATCCAGTTGCTTCAGCTTCAGACTTGCCTGGTTCTTGCCTTGCCTAAGAACTCTGTTGTGGAGTGAATAATTTGCAGTGCGGTCTCCAGAGGTTGGTTATACCCTGCTGCTTGGTATCGGTCTCCTCCCGAGCACACAGGGCCACACGTTGTGAGCACATCAGGCACTCGCCTGGAATGCGGTGCTTCCCGTCTGGCACCCGTGGGCAGNGCTCTCTCACATAAAGAGCAACTCCACCCCCTCGCCTTCCCAGCCTGTCCTTCCTAAAGAGCACATAGCCTTCCATGGCAGCGCTCCAATCGTGCGAGCTATCCCACCACGTCTCCGTGATTCCAATGAGATCGTGGCACTGGGACCGCACACAGATCTCCAGTTCATCTTGCTTGTTCCCCATGCTTTGTGCATTGGTGTACAGGCATTCCAGGGAAGTAACCGAGCCTGCAGGTTCCCCAGGGAGGGTAGAAGAGGACCCTCTATAATTGTTTCCTATTCTCACTTCCCCACTCCCATATTCCCGCTGGACATCATTTGACCTTGGCCGTGCAATACTGTTGGCCATGTCTGTATCTCGCTTTCATTTTTTCTTTTAATGCTGTTCCTGTTAATATCATTATCTTTATATTAAGAACACTTAGTATTTTTATATTACCTTACAGCAGTGTCAATGCTCCACCTGTTTTCCAAATGGCCTTCTTTCATTTCTGTTCTTATTTACTTCAAGTATTCCTAGAGTTTGCTTAACTAATGTGAACTAGCCCATTTGCAGCTGTGATCTTGGTAAAATTCACCCTGTGCATGTTTTCTGTCACCTGGAATTTGCTTTTCTTTCCCAGCTGTCCGATATTTTTTACATTCCTAATAATATTGATTCAAATGTGTCCATTTCTCAATTGCCACAAACAGGTTTATTAAGGTTTCTAATTGATCTCTGTCTGCCAAATCTCATGTTCTGTAATGTATATTACTTCTGCCATATTTACCTTTGACCTTATTGATCAAAGAAATCTTTTTGCATCATTCATCTTTTCTTTCCAGCTTTCAGAGCTGGTTGCTCAAGTGATTTAATAGTTCGTTTTATATCACAGTACTTGAAACAATAATCTCTGTTTCATTTAGCTGTAAAAGATACCTCAAAATTCCCTTCTTGGTCAATTAGTATTTGCTACGTAAAATACATTTCTATCGGTGTTGTTCTTGAATCTTCCCTCTTCTGAAATTTTCTACTTACTGTTCCCTTGCAAGGCACAAGTCCTTTAAGTTCATGTCTTTTCAGTTCACATCAAGTATCTTTGAGAGGCAGCTGCTGTGTAATATCTGAAGTGTCTGCAACATCTGTACTTTAAACAGCAATGCTGACCAAAAAACACAAGTAGGGGACTGAACTTTGGTTCTGAATGCTGCCTTATCCATGCTTATGCCTTCCCCATTCCCAGAGAAGGCTGCTTCTGCTTATTGAACTCATCTATATATTTATGTGCACCTGTAGTGGTAAAACTGGCAGAATGTGCCAATTTGTGCACATTTTCTAACATAGTTAGGTGTGTGTCCTCTTCTGTACTACAACACATAGAAGGTTTAACAGGAGGAAAACTTCCCTATAGAAAACAGCAAAGGATTTAAGGCTTTTTTGCTATGGGCTTTTTTGTCCTGGTGTCCTCCAAACGGCAAACAGTGACAAGATTTCCTAGCTGCTGTCCCCACAAGTGCTCCAGAAATTTGTAGTGCCTGCTCTGAGACGCTCATGGCAGTTTGTGCTTTCTTTCATGCGTCCTCAAGCGGTGTAACTTGGTATGGTTAACAAAATGCCTGTAGATAAGGCTAACTTGCTCCAGAGGAGCCTACAGCTGAGTTCCCTAATGTGGTACAGAGCTTCCCTGGCCTCTGAAAAGAGTCTCTGTAAATTAATGAAACTGGGTTAGGACTTAAGCGGTTAATGTGGATATATCTGTTGTTTTGTAAGCTAATGCAAAAACAGAATTGCAGAGGTTATGATTGCTATCTGTAAATGAACCAAAAGGAAGGTAGAAATGTTATTTAAGCTAAAGGGCAGCATTGGTACCTTGGATAAACTGTTCATGAATAAACTTAATTTGGTATGGAGAAGGTTTCTAGCCACTAGAGCGGTGAGCTTCTGGAACAACTTTTCAATTAGAGTAGAGGGGACAAGAAATGAAGTTACTTCCAAGATGGATCTTGCTCATTTGTGAAGAGGTTATTGTGTGGTGGCCCATGAGAGCAGGGAATTGCATTTGATGACCCAGGAGGTCTCTCTCAGTCTTTCTTGCTATGAACATGCAATCATTAGGAAAATAAATAAAGCTTCTTGTGTGCTTCACTAGGTGCAAAATCATTTCTGTAATAACTCTGAGAACCCAATTGGAAATAATTAATAGAATTACCACTTATAACCTGAAGAAACAGAAAGCTGGAGTGAACTAAAGTCCTTTTTGATGGAGAGAGGGTTGTCTTCTCTGTGGGTCTGGACAGCAAGGCTGCAGGATACATTTATTTGGACAGGGACATATCCACATATGGCTAAAGCACAATCCTTTGCTCACATTTATAAGTGAATTTATCACATGCTACCATATATTCTGTCTTTATTTTTAGCAATGTGCCTTTTTAGCTACTCAGTCCATGCACTGACAGCTCATGACACGCATTTAGATGATGAAAAAGAGTAGTAATAGAAAAATTGTTGGTATTTAGTGAATGTCCAGTATAGAGGTGTCCAAGGTTTGTTTTTCTTCCAAGAACTGGTTTCCTGGCTTGGATTTGTGTGGACACAGTACATCATGCTGCAGTTCTCGACGCCAGTGGCCGTGTTGCTGAGCACATCAGACCAAACAAAGTAACAGGGCTGAAAACCTGAGTTTGTTCTGTAAAGTATCATCAAAATATTAACAATAAATCACAGGACTTTGTGCTTTGCTACAAATCCTGTGATTCAAAGTGTGGAAAAGGACCTAATATGCTTTCAACTTGGTATAAAATAATCACAGGAAAATAGGTGGATCTATCAAGTTATTAAAAGATAATGTTGAAATATTCAGCAATCTGCTCATCAGTAAGACTGTCAAAGATGGTAAATATTAGTCTAGAAAATGGGAAAATAGACTTTTTTTGCTTTGAAAATAACTTGTATTTGACTTTGCATTTTAATAGCTGCATCTTTAACCCACACTGGAAAGTTTGAGTGAAAAAACATTATGAAGAAGAACCCATTATGTCAAACTGCTTTATGACCTTGTAGAACAGAAATGGTTTGTATTTAAAAAAAAAAAAAAGTAAAGTATTATTCAGGCAAATCCAGTTTTAGTTTAAACAAATCTTTAAGGTTCATTTACAGTACAAAATCCTAATGACTCTGGAGACCTGATGAGAAAGAGCAAAAAGTTTCTACTTCTCACAAAATTACAAAGTCACCTTTTCCATTATCAGTCCCCATAAATCTCCTCAGTGCACTTAGAAGTCTACAAGGTGGTTAAAATATATTGGCTTACAATGGCAAAAGGATCACTGATCACACTGGACTTGGACAACCCAAAAGTGAATCTGTCTACAGTGTGCAAACACAAAACCTGTGTGTTTAGTTTCATGTGTAAGAACTCAAGAGCAAATCAGCTTGAAAAATGTGTCGTTGCTCTTGGGATTGCTGGTAGTTGGTCAGTCTCATGAGTGCACCTGAGTAGGTTGGGCACAGTGTCACTCACATCCAAGGGCATGAAGAATTTGGTGGATGTTGCAGAAGGCAAGAAGGCGCCATCAATCCATCGTGACTTATTTTCAGCCCTCGCCATGTCAGACATGCAGCTCAGATGGGAATGAACTGATTATCCTATTTAACTTCTCAAAGATCATTAATAAGTGATGCACTTAACTGTACAGTGGTTTGCTGTCATTCAGTGCTGAAGAATGCAACCGTGTGAGATACAGGATGGGCATCCCTGGTTGTGCTTCCTAGAGCTAAGGTTACCTTGCATGTCCCTTCTGTAAGATTTGTGTCTGCTGAGCGGAGCTTTGTCAAACTGAAGAAAGCTTGGCTGCTGCTGTGGGATGAATTTGAGAATTTGTCAGCAGAAATAATGGCCCTTTTTCTTGGAAGGAGACTAAATTCTTAATTGTTGGCTGAAAAACTCCAACATTTCCATATTTCAGGCCAGAAGCTGTGTCTAGAGGGTTGCTCTGTTGCTGGGGAGAGTCTTTTGTTCTTCCCATAAGAATCTCTCAAACTCTAGCCTAGGCGGTTTTGGGTGAGGGTGCAGCCTCTGTGTGCCCTCGGCACGTGCTGCCAGCAGCTTAATGACTGATGTAGCCCAGGGGTAATTAAACACTGAGTACACTCTAGTATCCAACCCTAATTGAAACTAGTGTGATGTGTTTGCCTGTGTTTACTGCTGTGTGCTGAGCCAGCCACATTTCATCCTGAAGTGTTGATTGTTTTCATGCAACTTTATTCCTGTAATGTAGCTTCATGTGTAAGGAGTGACATTCAGTAGCAGGGCTATGTGTTTTTCCATTCACCTCTAGTATCAGAATGGGCTATGTACAATAAAGGAATCCCTTTTTAAAAAAAAAAAAAAAATCTCATAGCAATTGCACAGACATTCTGCCATCAGCAATTGGAAAGAACATGCCCAGAATAGTTTTTCCTTATTCCTTTGAGTTTTCCTGAGGACTACTGATGGATCAGCATTAGGGGTCCATTTAAGGTCTTCCTAACCTGGGTGGCAAAAGAAACAAGGTGAAGGTTCTGGCGCTTTTGGAGTTGGTAGCACCACCTCTTGGGGTGGGATGGCAGAGGACTGTGCAGCCAGAGAGCATGGTGGTGTCAACACCGCCTACCTCCACTAGCTGCCTGCTGGGGCTTAGCGCTGGGAAGAAGAAACTGGAAGCACCTCTGGCTTCACAGGCATTGTCTTGTCTTTTTTTTTTTTTTTTTTTTTTTTTTTTTTTTTTTCTCTTCTTCTCTCTCTCTCCTTAGGGGATAGAACTGAGCTTTGCTTGTTCGTGCACCAGTCCCTGAGGCTGCAGTGCCCAGCATTCATTATTCACTATAAATTGCGAAGACATTCCAATTAGACAGCTCTATAATCTCCTGCTGCTTTGGATCAAATGTCTTCCGGTGTAAACAAAACCCCATCATGCTTTAAGAAGTGTGTCAGATCAAGAGATGTTGCATCATGTGAGCCTAATCCAATGTAATTTGCTCTAAAATCAGGCTTTTCGGTAAGGGAGGGAGTGCTGCTCTGCAAAGTACACTTTAAGAAGGTTGCTTTACAAGAAGAGCATAAAAATACACAGTGTTTGTCACTGCCGTATGTTTTCTTTTATTTCAGGGTATTTTGTAGGTGATTTACTTATAAAAGAAAACCAAAATAGTTTTTCATGTGCTTTACTTGTTGGTGTTAGACAAAAGTTGGATGAAATACACTTTCTAAAGGCTATATGCAGTGCAGTTACATGAAACCCTCTTAAACTAACACTGTGTAAAAGCATATAAATTTGTCAGTGAGGTATGGATGTATAATTGTACTGTTTATGCACTACCATTAGTGATACATAAAGCTTGTCTGAAAAATGCAGTGACTTTCATGTCACAAATCGATAAGGAGAGCATGACAGTGACCATGTGTGATTTCTGCAGCGTCTGAAAGACACTGAAGTGTCCTGCAGTTCATGCAAGGCCTAAGAGATGGAATTTCCTCTGCTTTGACTGGCCCTCACTGCACTATTAACTGTTTTGATTTAACATTTCTGTGCAGCGTCAGGCTCTGGGGTGCAAGGGACAGAATGGTTGTGGGACTGGTCTGTATGTTGGCCTCAGCTTTGGCAGGAATTTGCAAGAGGCATTGGAAGGAGTCCCTTCCTCGGAGAGCAAGAACTGCTCTTTCAGAAGAGTTAGTAGCAGGAGAGTTGCATGTTCAGAACCTCGGGTAGCTAAAATGTGCACAGATGGCACACGGACATTAAATTGAAGGGAGAAACACCTGTGCCAAAAAAATCCACTGAAGTTGAGAAGTGCATTATATACAAAAGTAAAAGGAATATCTGGGAGACTAAGTGAGGAATAGTTCCTGTGCAAGTGTTTGGTTTCACCCTGAGATAAACAGCAGCTTTTGGCCAATGTGGGTAATTGGTCTCTGTAAGAATATACATTAAAGAGAGTCTGTAAAGTATCCAGAGCAGACTTAAATGTATTGATTACAGTATCACGTGAAAATGCAAACTCCTCTGAGAGGTCAAGCCTAAAACTCTTTGGCAAATTGGGTATGTCCACAGGTCATAAGTAGATTTCTTTGGCATGAAAAGTTCCAAAATAGGGGCTTTTGACGTATCGCCTGGCAACTTCTAACTCCTGGCTTTGCTGTTTGGAATATTGGCATCTTAGGAGCTAGCTTGTTGTATGCGAATCCACATGCTAAGTCAAGGAGGTATCAGTGTATGTTACTAAACTGAGTAATCTGAGGTCAGCCACAGCCACTGACATACGGCGGTGATTAAAAAAAAGCCTTGAGATTGTGGGAGCAAGTAACCTTTAATTTAACGGAGTGAAAAGCAAGCTGTAGACTAGCAGTGACACAGGCTGATGTCAAAGGGGACTCTGGTGCAATGAATCAGTCACGGAGCAAGTAACGGGTTGAAAGCACTAAATGCACGGGCTGGTGGACGTGTTGATTATGTCAGCATGTTTCTGACCAACTCTTCAGGTCATACAGTTCACCTGAAACATCTCCTAATGGGTAGGGATGCTGAAACTTGAAAGAGCATTTGCAGCACAGTTGATATCAGCTCTTGGCAACTATTTTTTGACCTACCAAAAGACACCGTCTTCTCAACAGAACTTCCAAAGCGGGACTGGGATTCATAGTGCTTCAGAGCCAGAGTTACATGTTGTCTGTCCTCAAAGCATATAATGACCATCAAGGTAGACAGAAGATGCACAGGCTTTACTGAAATGTAAGGAGGAACAAAAGGAAAAATGTGAATATTTCTATCTTTAAAATCCTCAAGCTTTAGTCGCGAGCCGCGATTGACATTGGAACAGTCAGTTTCTCAGAGGTCAGGCTTTTTACAGAAAAAGCCAAAATTATACTAAGTGTGAACTTCTGCTTGAGAACTGATGAGCTGGCAAGGAGACTGAAGTGTCAGACAGGTAGGCAGTAAATGTGTAGCTGATCCTACAGATGCCTCTAACAGCTTATCACCAGGAGGACCTTTTCTGTAGCAGATTGACAAAAAGCAACACAGAGATGAAATCAGTGAGGTCTCTTTTGCTTTTTAATGTACTTGAAAAGGATTCAAAAGAAAGAATCATTTGTTGAGCAATTCCCTGAGAGGCAAAGGCTTCTGTCTTCTTTATTTGTGTTTTTCTTGTGAGGCAGAGAAGCTCAGAGCTGGGCATGGAGTAGCAGGAAGAGAGAGACGAGAGAACCAGGGCAGGACAGGTTTCCCAATTGATCTCGGACCTGTGTTAAATTCTGTTACATTTAAAAAGAAAAAAAAAGAATCATGGTTGGTTTTTATATGTAGTTCGATCGTGACAACCTTGCAAAGGACTAAGTTCTTAGCTTAAAACTTATTTTCTTAATTATAAAATGATATATGTAATAAAAGATATGTGCACATAAGAGAAATCTTCTTTACTTTAAGAGTAATTGAACCCTGGAATAGATTGCCCAAGGGGTCATGGAGTCTTCATCCTTGGAGGCAGGCAAAATCCAACTGGACATGGCCTTACACGGCCAGCTGACGCTGCCTAAGCAGGGGGCTTGGAGCAGATGGTCTCCAGAGGCTCCTTCCAGCCTCAGCCATTCTTTGTTCCTGTTTTTCCAACATTTTTCTGTAGTTCACAGACTGAGGCTTTTCATTCCAATTTTCAGCCTGAAGCATATTTTTATGACCAAGTTTAAACTGATAAGAGGTTTATAAGGGAAGTCCTGACAAAACCTTTACGACAACAGTGCAAATGTGCCACTTACATAAAGAGAACTTGGTAAAAGGTTTGGAGTTAGGGGTTGACCTGTAGCTCATGCAAGTCAAAGCAACAGGAAAATTACAAGTCCCTTATGATTTTCTGCATCACGTAGCCATTTAATATCTGTTTTCAATTTCCTTTTAAATTAGTAGAATATCTATTTCATAGCGTATTTGATCTGATTTTCTTGATGTGCTTTCAAAAGCCGTTATCAGCAGAAGAACCATCTGAGCCTGCTTTTATTTGTTAGAGAGTTGTTTTCATTTATTTTGAAACTCATCGGGTTTCTTATCTATCTTGCTTGTGTTGCTCTGGGATTGCATTGCATTGTTTATATGGCAATAGGTTTTTTTCTCGTTGGAGAGGTGGCCCTACAAATACAGCATCTGTTATTATTTTAAATACATGGCTACTTAATTTGTGAACTTATTCACAAAGGTTGTGGGTCTTATTTTTTTAGTGTCATTCATGGGTGGGATGCTGTAAAGAAGTGGGTCTTCTGCACTGAGAATGGTGATCTGATGTTGACAGATTATTGCCAACTGGCTCCAATTCCGTAAGGTTCAGGTGCTCTCATTTCCCATTAATTTTAGCGGGATTTGGGAGCATTTTAGCAGCATTTAACATCAGCGTAAAGAGCTTAGTTAAGAGAACAGATCTCTTGTTCTTCATGCTGGTTGGCTCTTGAGAAAGGAAGGTGGTAAAATCTGAGCCCATCAATCAGAAGAATAATTTTTTGGGTAGGACTGCTAAGTGTAGACCTTGGCATTATGTTATCACTAATGGACACCTCCAATTTCATATGAGGAAGCTCTTACCCCAATTTCCTGAGTAAAATATTTCATTCCAGTTACTCATGCTTAGAGCTAGAAGTGTTTTGCTTTTGCTGTTCAGGCAGGTACTCTATGAAATATATATTTTTAAGTGATAGATGAAACAAGCATTTTTTTTAAGCTTTTTTAAATTCAAACACCTATATAGTTACAATTGATGTTAAAGTATTATTGCTGAACTCCTCTTGGTCACTATCAGTGTTTAATGGTTTCTTTTATTGATATATATGGGCTGACTTTTAAAAATCCTGTATCTATTCCTTCTGGTAATCTCTGGAAAGTAAAATCACTAAATGGAAGGTCTTTTTATTTAGGAAAACCGAGTCATGCTAATTAACTTTGTTACTGTGTTACCGAGCCAGTAACAAAGTAACCTACAGGAGAAGATGCTTGTTTTATGGTTCGCTAACCTGGCAATTTGATCAATATTATTTTGAATTTAGTCTTTTTTTGATTTCATGGTGGCATCTCTTTTTACAGGCACACTAAATACACGCCGTAAAACTACTCCAGACATTATTAATAGGACCTATGTCTTTTACAGAGTCCATTGTGGAGGCTCCACTTCATTCACTCACGCGGCTTTTTTTTAGTTTTCGGATGTGCCCTGGTGATTCTGTGGTACCCTGCGGGAGAAATAACTGCTCTTTGCGCTGATTCCCTTTGAGGAGTGCACTGCAGGCACTAGGGAGGATTGATATATTGCTCTTGCGCTCAGAAATGCTAGAATGACTCTGTGTTTACTATTTATCTGTAGTAGACTGTGCCTGTGATTTTTGAGGTGGTCAACCTGTGGTCCCAGGATCGGACCATAGGCAGGGATTCCTGCAGTGCCTCCGCTGGCTGTATGAAGAGTGGTTTGATCCCCCTGCTTGCCTCCCACCAGCGGCGAGGGTGAGGGGGCAACTGTTTGGTGAGAATTGATGGGATTTGCGTGGATTTTGTGGCTTCTGAAAATGCTATGTAAAAGTGAAGAAGAGCTGCTGCCAGAGTTTCATTTCCCCTCTGCCTTTCACTATTGCAGCTGAATGCAAGCCAGATTTCCAAGGAGAAGGTAAGAATCTTAAATGAAAAATATCTGTTCTTGCGAGCCAAATGCAGTTCCAGCCAAAGGAGGAATAGAGCATAATTGAAAGAGTGCAGTGGAGATTAGAGGCTTGTAGCAGAGCAATTTGTTATTTTCTTTTTTTTCAGGCAGTCTAGCATTTCATACAACACTCCATAGAACTTCCTGGAAGTTTTGTATTACCAAGCAACAAAAACATCTGTGCACTGACTGTGAAATACGTGGATGGTGCTCACGGGGCAAGATGGCTACAGGTGGAGGGAGCTTCACAGGTAATCTGGTAGTTCTGATCTTATTCTCTGTGCTACAGGATATGGTCTGTAAGGTACTTGCTGTTCAGATGTGGGAGAAAATCATGATGTCTAGGAAGTGCTGCAGGACTGTGTGAACAGTGGTAACCTAGGGGCACAAATCAGGAGTGGTAATTGGTATAGTAGAGGTTTTGCAAAGACAACATGCCAGGGTGTGAGCTTGGACAGCTTTGTAAGGCTTTTAAAGAAACAAGGATTTATGTGATTGGGATGTTAGAATCCAGAATATGTCCATAAGTTACATATTCTGCATTGAGAGAATTGCTTTCAGTTGTACGTAATAGCTTAAAAGGAAGCAATCCTTGGAAAAATGTGGTTAATATAGTTAGAAGAAGAGAAGAGAGTGAAACTTCTTCTGGACAAGTAACAAGAGAAAGGCCCCATCGTGATGAAGCAGGATGGGCACTTGGCTGGAGCACAAAGCTCCATTCACCTCATCCAGATATTTCCATGACATGCTCTGTGATTTCCTCATCTGTAAAATGGGGAAACCGTCCATCTTCTGAAGTGCTTACAGTATCCTAACCTGGCAAAACAGTTATTCATCTGCTTCACAGCAAATATATAAGCAACTTCTCAGAGAAGCCAGTGTGTCAAGGGCAAAATGTTCAGCTTGTTGCTGATTTCAGCAATAACAGAATTAATGTTAAAAGTTAGATAATATAAGTAGCAGAATTATGGAAAAATGACAATGGAATTTGGAAAGAATTAAAAACATCATCATAATATACTTTGGGGTGATCTTACAAAAAGTGTGCAGTAAGAATATTTTAATCCAAAACAGCTTGGGATATCGCTGACTTCTAGAAAAGTTACTGGTAGGTTTTCTGTAGAACTGTCCTGAAACTTTTTGTTTGTTTGTTTTTTCAATTTCCTAAAAATAGAATTCTATTGTAAAGAGTAGTTATTCCAAATTCCAAGTGACTTGTTTGAAGAGCATTTAATAAAATAAATAGTAGAAGTGCACTTACAGTTTATGTGGCTCCTACCTTGTAAGAATAGCTGCAGCCAAAAATACCATTTTACTAATGTATAAAATATATTTTACTTTGTAATTCCTTCAAAAGATTTTTATTGGTATTTAAAACAGACAGTGTGTTGGACATCAGTTAATGTAATTGTTTAAATATAGCTTTTTTTTTTTTTTTAATAACCCAGCAAACAGAGTGAAAGCAGACTTTGCAGAACCACAGGCTAGATGGTCAGTTGAGTGTTTGTGGACTTGCAGAGTTTGCAAAACTTGAGTGCGAATCTGAATGGCCGTCGTTTGGAGAGGGAGGGGAGAAATGTGTCTGATCCATGATGCTCAGCGGACCTTGTGAGTGGCGTGCGAGAAGCAGGACAGGTGGGTGCTCTGCAGTGTTTCGGCTGCAGCCTGACTCTTTGCGCTGACCTGAAGGATCCCTGTGTAGATCCCCCTTTGGTCAGTCAATGCTCTCGGTGTTTCTGACTTTCAGTATTTTCAATGACTAGTCTCTTACTGTTGTTTTTAAGAAAATAACATTGCTCCTCTAGGTACCTGAAGGAGGTCATGATTTACGTCAAGTGTTTAGACCTGAGTGTTTGCTCCTGTTACATCTGCAGGTAATTCTGCTGATCATGTTGCCAAGTCTTGGGAAGAGAAGGTGTCAGAAACAAGTATCCCTTTTCTATCTGGCTTTTTTGGTGTTCGTTGCCATTGTTAAACACATTGATAATTGGTAGCTATAAACACTAATAAGGCACTTGAGACATTTGAGTTACCTAAGACAAATAACGCGGCAACTGCTCTGAGAGACTTTCACCAGGTACTTTGTGCACTGACAGCAAAACAAGCGGCGCAGAGGCAGAGATTCACAATAAAGTGGAGTCAAATCATAGGGATATTAGCTTTCAAATTTTGTCCAACTCTGCTTCTGAAATGACCCAAAATAGACATGGAAATAACAAAGTCTATGTATGACGTGCTGGGGAGCTGCGAGCCGCTCGCACTGGCGTTTCTGCAAGTCACGCAAGCCTGACGTTCCTGAGCGTTCCCATGCAGCTGAGCTTCCTGGCTAGTGGAGAAAGCCGGTTTCCAGACCAGCTCTGTGAGATCAGTCTTGTAGAAGTCCTCATTGAGTTGGTGTCTGGTTCATGGCATGTGCCACAGATGTGCAAGATTAACGTTAGATAATTTATACTTAATTGCACTGTCAGCACACACTGTTTTACAGTCAGTTGATGCTTGCCTCTTGCAGAAAAATAAAACAGGCTTGGCATTTTTTTCCCCTTTGTATTTCTGCTGTTCTGCACTGCTGAATGCGTATATTAATACAGCAGTATCTGATTAAAATAAATGATAGTATGATATTAAAAAAAAAAAAAACCTAATTGCCTTTAAGATATCAAGCAAAATTAAATGACATTGTTCCTACTCTAGCCTTTCTTCAGCTCCGGATTTTCAGTGTTCTCACTGTACTTCTAATGGGTTTTGAGTTTGTAATGTTATTGCATTGAAGATGATCTCCATGTGATGCAGGTGCTATCAGCTCTAAGAGCTCTGCTGTTCCTTAGTAGCTTGGAGATTTTCAACAGGATAATAGCCATGATTTTAAGAATTACATACATAATTAAATAACCTTTTTCCAAATAATGAGCCTCTTCTCAACTAGCAATATTGCTTGCAGTGTATCATAATATTTGAAGAATTGTCAGAGCATGTATTTCCTCTCAAAATGAATTCTCTTGAGGATGGTACATTAAATGAGGGTGAAAATAGATACCTTCAGTGTGAATGCATTGGAATTATATTCATAATACATTACTGGTATGCTGAAGAGATCACCAAAGAAGTTTTTATCATTTTATATTTGCAGAGCATTTAAAAAAATATAATTGAACCAACAACCGTGGCATGATTTGAGGAACGCGTGATCACCAAAGATGCGATTCTGCTTATCTGAAAGAGTTCTGCCCAAATCCCTGCAGGCTTAATGAATTAATGTCTGCCCAAATCACATTATAATGATCCATAATTTATTCATAATGTTTATTCTGGAAGGGAAACCTTTTGAACGTTTGCTTTTTATACTAACAAGAATGCTTTTTATTGCTGCATGGAATAGCTTTTTGCTCCCCGTGGTTCCCCGTTATTTCATTCATTTATTTAGTAGCATTAATCTGTTGATTAGCAAGCATTAATGAGCTATTTACACTCTGAGTATTAGATATTTGTCTAGTATCTTGATTTAAAGTTGTTACTGTCCTGTGAAAACACTCTTTGCCTATCATAAATCCCCTTGAGACTAGCTTTAAGAGAGCTATGATTTTGTGATGTATGATATTAAACAAAGTTGGACAGGGTTTACACTGGCATCACTATATGGGGCACTAAAACAGCAAGTGCTGCGGAGAGCGCTGGGGTCATGTCTGGATACAGCCAAATCCATCCTGGTAGAGGCTGGTGATTTGCCCTAACAAAGGAGTTATCTGAGAGGTAGGAGACCTGAAAGGGAATTTATTTGGTCAGACATGAGCGAGGAGGCTGAGAGATGGATTTCTCAGCGGTACTAAAGCTGGTGATGGTGCCACCAGCACAGGAGGGAGGTAGGAGAAATCCCGGCTGCAGCACAGGTCGTGCAGGCAGCAGCAGTGGGGTCAAGGCTCCGGTATTCCAGCAAAACTGGCCAAGCCAGAGTGTGCCTTACCATGACCGTACTTCCCTTGCTGTCTTAAAATGTGATTTCTTGGGAGGTGTGAGGGATCATGCAGGCGAAGCAGGGCGAGAGTTGGGTTCCTCCACCTGCAGGCCCTTGGAACGAGGTGTCTGCTTGGGTTTTAACACTTACCTTTATCCAAAGCAGCAACGGGTCTGTATGTTGAAGTCTGGTGTAGAAGCTTGTCATGGTGCACACAGACTTTGTCAGTTTGTAAGTGTCTCTCTTCTGCTGTTTTTTTGATATAAAAAATGCATTATATTTCAGATCAACTGCTCCTCTTCTACCTCCTTCATCATTTTTTAAAATAATCTTTGAAATTCTGGAATAAAAAGCTGGAAAGAAGTGTCAGAGCTGAGCAGCTCCAGTTCGTCTGCTTTGGTTCCAGCATTGCATAATTACATCTTCTGCAGACTTAATTGAATTCTCTTTCAGCGCTGTTCAGACCTGCCTACAGCTTTCCATTTGCTTCTGTAATAAACTTGTATTGTGCTGCTTAATTACATCAGCCGTGCTGGGAGGCCACACTAACCTGGGCTGCGTATGCAAAGATGCAGTGGGTAAGCGAAGGGGAGCAGTTATTTTGCTTCCTCACTGCATACTCTGGTGTGTGCACTGCCCACCTGTGCTCCTGTGTTCAGGGGTTCTAGGTAATTACTGCAATTTAAGAGCCATTTAATTATTATGTATTATGTTTATTTTAATAATATATCCAAAGAGTGTATATTCCTCCAGTCTGTACAATGAATCTTTCTTGTGGAAAAAAAGTACAATTCTCTTTTAGGTAATGATGGCTAATGATGATTAGCTTAATTGGAATATTTCTTGTGGCAGTTCTTAGAAACAACTTTTTAGGTGCATTTCCAATGCACTGTGAGGCCTCTTACTCATATAATTTGTCTTATTGGTGCTGCTCTTCTGTGAGTACTAAAACTTCTGACTTTCATTCTGTAGATCCTGTTGAATGCTGAAACCATCTGGGGACATCTTAATCGATTAGTCCTGGGCAAACACTAGATGCAGAATGATAGCAGTAAATTCTATTTTCAGTTTTTGCTGAAAATACTAATGCTTTAGCTGTTCCTACACAGGTTTTCTGATTTTTATTATTATTTTTTTTTAACATTTAAGATGACTCTGAAGAAAGCTGACAAGTTTTGGCCCAAGAAATCAGTGCAAGTGTCTATTTAACTTTCATGGATAGCAAAGAGCAGGAGTGGATATGCAACTGGTACCATTCTGCGTAGGTTACTGTATCATTGTTTTGCATAGTTGAAAGGAAAGATCAATTCATTTGCTGCCTGGGTGGATGCCATCTTGTGTTTAGATGTTGCTTAACGTGAAGAAAATGCATTTTTCAGCCCTCTGCAAGAGCTGACTGCATGCATTTTGTACATGTATTTGAAGTTTATATGTTTCTGCTGAAGCTGAGGGACAGCAAGTATTACACATAAAACGTAGCGTGTACACTAACCTATAAAAAATATGTGCATTATGATATTTTCCAGAGATTTGGATGTTCAGCAGTTAGATGAAGCAGAGCAAGAAGTGGCTGTTTTCACACAATGGCAAGAGGAGAGAGGGACTGGAAATAGAGAAAGGGACAGAGATGCTTCAAAAGATTTATGCTGTTCTTGGGTTTAAATATATGAAGCAGCACCTTAATATATTAATATAAATTTATATATTCTCTTTAAATATGAGGCAGCATGGTATGTTATGCATCATTTGGCAAATTCTTACTTTCTCTGTCTCCACTTAAAGAACCATACTGTTTTTTGATAGGTAGGGTATGCTACATGATGCTCCTGTATAAGCCTGTACAGACTTAGTCTTTCTGCCTTTGAGCACAAGGTCACCTTAAGAAGAGCTTTTTTCAGTCAAAGTTAACAGCATCGCTTTCTAAGTATGCACAGTGTGAATAATCCAGAGATGTCTGAATTTTCTTTCACGTGACTAAGAGACTTGCAGACCCTAATATAAAAGGTTAAAAAATATATAGCCCAAAACCATCTGCTGAGTCCAAAAGCGATGTCCTTACACCACTACGTGCTGCTAATAGTGAAGCAAAGAGGCTTTGAATCATGTCGTAGTTTTAATTTCTAGACTTGCTTGATGTGGACTGCTGGAGAAAAGAGTGCTAGAAAGCCCAATAACGCAGAGACGTATCTTGAATAGAGATCAAGGTAACTATCTAGTATTTAGTGGGTAATTATTCAAGCCTTAGGGCACCATTTTCTTGAAAACACACACAGGGGAAGAATGAAAAATAACCATAATAAATTATTCATTCCAAGGAAATTAACATGCTAGCTACAGAAATAATCACTCTGAAATGCAAATATGGCTTTAATGGCTTAGCTGGCTTGATAGGCTGTATTGATAATTAATATTTATAGAAGTATATAGGTTGTCAGAAAGGATAGCCTCAGATGCACGATGCCCTCATTTCTTCCACTTAAAAATTAATTCTGCATGAATCTGATAAATATAAATTTTGCTATTTCCTACAATTATATCCAGACTCTAGTTTTATTTTTGTTTTGACCTAAATGCCTGTTCTGTTTGTATTTCTAATTCTCCAAAGTATAGCTAATGTTTCATCTGCTATACAAGTAGACAATTTACTTATTTCTGAGCAGGAAGCCGTTAAATGTCTAACAAAATCATGTTGTGTTTGCCAGAATAGGAAGGAGAGGTTTTGGAAATAAAAATGCTGATTAAATAAAAATATTTTTTAGGGGAATGTGTGAGGAATGAAAACTTCTGACAACTGTGCCCCTTGACCACCTGTGTTTTGAGTAAAATGATTCTTAGATTCTACTTTTAGTCTTCAGCCTGTAGCTGATGAAAGTCAGCTTGTTATAATTTAGTTTTTCCTTTTCTCACTGTGAGACATATCTGCTATTGAAAAATATTTTTAAAAACTCTGATTTTTAGAATAATTTAAATAAAAGAAATACCTTCTTTGGGGAAAAAATCCAATAGTTGTATTGATTGTAATATTTAATATTAGAAATCCACTACTGGCAGTCTGATACTAAGTGGTTTGTACTGGATTGTCTCAGATGAAGCAGCAGTTGAGTTTGTCAACAAGAGACTCGTCTGTACGTAGGCACGTCCAGTTTTACTTGGCTCCCAAGAACAGTTTTATTTGTGTAAATGTACTCAGCTGCTGTGGTGTGCATCCCGCGAGGTGTTGTGGCTGCAAGTGCCTCTTGCAAGGCAGGCCCTGGCCCTCCTGGGGACCTTTGTGTCCCCAGCAGAGGCCTCTCCGCAGCAGCGCAGCTCCAGCGGCTGCGACCCCAACCTCCCTGGCAGCAAGAAGTTGGTTTGAAGAGCAGATCTGCCCTCATAACCACAAGGATTATCTTCCCTATTACCTCTTTTTCCTAGATATTGTGTTTTGCATCTAAACTGGAATCTTCCACAGGGAAGGAGTTTCAAGCAACAGGGGTTGTGCGGAGCAGGTGAGTTTTCTCCGCTCACTGCATTTGTTGGCCCACAGAAACTTGTGTTTCCACACTTCCTACTGAGGAAATACTTGGGCAAATGAGGTTTTCTCTCTCCTATCTCTTTTATTAGAATCACTTCTCTGCTTTTCGTATCCTTGACATATAGTTGCTCTGCAGCAACAGGAAGTCATTGGTAACGCTGTGAGACCTCAGTGCAGAATAAAAAAGCTCAGGTGCGTGTTCCTTACTGCTTCATTTATCACTGTGCAAACATGGTACAAAGTAGCATTGCTGCTTACTCGGGGTAAGACTTTCCATGGTTTTGCTCTGTAGGTTTTCTGTGGAAATTTGTTTTTATTCTTGATAGTAGTGTCACTTGCTAAAGCAGAGTATAACTAGTGTTTTAAAAGTCCCTAAATACTTAAATGTAGTCATAGAGTCATATAAGATAAACAATATATTTTAAGACCTGGAATATAACCTAAATTGCCGCATTGGTAGTGGAGCACCTGGTGTTGGCCAACAGGTTACAGATGGCTATATTCCATGTCCCAGACTTGCTGATAACACTTGATTTAATCGGTGTCTTTTGGGAAACTTAAGTTCACTGAGCTTTGTTTAAATTCTGGCTACGAGAGATAACAAGAAAACTGTTAAAATGTTCTTCAAGGATTTGTGTGCTTCAGTTCCAACTATATCAAGAAGAAAATGCAGATCCCTACTTAGGGTCTGTAGGGGAACACTGAATTAAGTTTTGAATTGCTGTGTAATATTATTCCTCTGAAAGCTTCTTTTCCTATCAGTAAATACTTGGCGATGCTTGCAGTAAGGAAAGACAGGAGATATTTTAGTTCTGTTGGGTACTGATTTCAGTCTCCCAGAGCCTTGCATTCAGAGCCTTCTGATTTAGTTTCATAGATACAACTGTCTAGAATGTCATAAGATTTCCCCCACACACACCCCAGAATGCAAAAAGCCAAACCAGAGCAGGGCAGGTTTGCACAGCAGCGGTGTCTATAGAACTTGGGTGCTTTTCAGGTCACCTGGAAATTAGTTTGATCCCTGGCTACTCAGAGTGAAGTTTCAGTCATTGCTATAGGAACTCTCACAGCCCAAGAGCACCTGAAAAGCATTGCAGAGTTGGCCGTGTCAGTAATTAATTGACTGAAAGCTAAATACAAATTCTAATTACTGCATGAAGAGTACTTTTTGTTCTTAAATCTTCAGTGTAGTGCAAGGTTCCTTGCTCAGTAAGTCTTGCATTAAACCTGCACATGCTTTGATGATGCTACACATCCAAGGCAGGGTTTCTTCAACTGTGCGGTGGCGCCCTGCCCCTTGAAGGTTTCAAAAGAATGCCAAAGGAAAAGTAGCGGTAAAAGCTATAGAATATATATATCAAATATCTCAGACTTTGCAAGCAGAGAGAAACGTGAGCTAGAAGTGGGTTTTACTTCCAGTAAGTCTGGGAAATATTGGTGGAAGGAATCCTTAAGCAGCTCCATTCCTCTTTATATGCAGAGTGTAAAACAAGGGCATTTGATTTTTTTTTTTTTTTTTTTTCTTTCTTCTCTCCTGTGCGTGGAAAACCACAGAGGATGTCTGGTGGATATCTCTCATCTCATTTGAAAGAGTATGCCGGGGGAAATGCAGGAAAGCAGTATTAGGAAAATGTTTTGGCTAATCTTTAAAATATTGTAGTATGTGAAAATTAGAATAAAAGTAATAACAACTCTCTCTGAACTGCTGTAATGTCAACAGTGACTTGCACACACCCGAACTGCTTTCACTCATGCCCATTGTGCCTCTCTCCTTGTCTGTAGCTGTACTGGATGTCTGACATAGCCGTTGATCCAATAATAGTCCTGCCATCTTTCCTTTCCCTAATGTTCCCTTTTGGCTTGTGCAGTTTTGCTGTTTTTTGTTTGTTTGTTTTTTCTTTTGCTTTTGCTTTTGCTTTCCCAGAAATTCTTGCTTTGAAAGGCCCCTGATGCAGTCTGCTGCAGATGGGTTTGTTTCTGGCTCCTTTGGCCCATGCAGTGTCTCCTGCATGGGGAAGAGGGAACAGAGCAGGAGCTCTGCCTCTGGTGTTGGGGCAGACAGAAAGCTGCAGCTCAGTGCAGTGGGGTGGGGAGGGTGCAGGGAGTGGGAGCGGTGGAAACAAGAGATTACTTTGGGAACCCTCCCAAATTACACATCTGCCTCTGTAATTCAAACCCCAGGGACAGGGATTTAGCACAGCAGTAGTGAAGTTGATTGAGTAACTTGATAATGGCAGAATAATCCACCTCGTACAGTGACATGTGTCTTTAATACCCTCCCTCGCTTGCCATCCCCTTGCCCTCAGATGTCTGAGTGCAGTTTAGTGTCATTGCCAGATAGAAAATTAAACACCTGCATGGTTGTTATGCACAGCTGTACCCATTTGCTGAGCATGCCACTTGGCATTTGCTTTGATTAAGAGTAAGTTAAGAGAGGGTTTAATTAAAAAAAAGTCCATAACACAGTTAAGCATTTACCTCTTCAGCCTCTTACCTTGATTATACATTTTTCTGCCTTTCTCTTTGCAGAAGAAAAGGTATTGGCTGCAGAAGAGGTGCAATTTAATAACAATAGATGATCATTTTCCAGCTTAAATATAGGATATCCAGACAGCCTTCTCAGACTGGCACTTCAACTGTGATTTTGTGTAGCAGTGGTTGTTCCTCAAAATGTGGTAGGTAGGGGTTAACAAACTGCTCTTGACAAGTAGACCATTTGCAGCTCATAGTGCCTTCAGGTTTTAGTAATATTGTACTGTCCCTGTGTATAAAAATCTTAGTTTTATAGGAGCTGTACTTATCTGTAGTTGAGTTAGGAGATATTTTGAAAATGCTTGGATAGTACTTTTTTATTATTTGGGGCAGGTTTGGAAAGCTGTCCAAAGCTGGGCTTGCTGCCTTGGACTTAAACCTTGAATCTGCAATAGAAATAAGCCCATTTGAGATGGAAGTATTTAGACCTATCCAGTCTATGAGCCTAAATGCAGCTTTCCTGTTCGCTATGCTGTAGTGTTTGCCCAGCTCTGAAGTACGCTCAGGAAGTCTCAGCAGTCCAGCCCCAGCTCGAGTCACTTGGGATGTTTCCATCCAATAAACAAAGGTACCATGTTATTGACCTCCACTTGTCAATCAGTGACTTTTCATGAGCAACTAGATTAGGAGAGTAGCGAAAACATTGCCGAAGTAGCTTCTGCATGCAAATGAACTGTACAGTACATGTACTGTACCATGATTTTATACCTTAAACACATGTAAGAGAATAAATCTTTCTCATCTAGATCAGATTTGCTAATATCTTCTTAAATAGCTTTATAACCCCTGAGTTGACTATGTCTGTTACTTTGCTGTTTCTTAGGGAATTGTAAAACAGAGTCTTAATACTGTGTTTTATCGCAGTAACCACATTTGTGAGCACAGTGTTCCTAGGAACAGGATTTGGCAGAGTGCAGCTCTCCTGTGCTTCATAATACAGGTCATTGCTGGCCCAAACACACCAAAATTGTGTCCTCCTACGTAGCTTTGAATGTGTCCGAATGCTGGACACAGTGTAAATGGGTAAGCAGACAGTTCCTCTCCCACTGAGAAATAGCGTGAAACTAGTGGCTGCAGTGTATCGCTGCAAGGAGGCAGCTTGTCTGGACTCCCTTTAGTAGCATTACATGAAGGGGGGGGGGATTTGCAAGACTTCTCAAGAAGTGATATTGTTCTTTTTGAGAAAACTTGTGGAAAAGTGGCAGTAACATGCACTTGCCAAATGCAAGGAAAGCTTTGCAAGGTGTGCACACATGAACAGGGTGGGCAAGAGTTGCAGAATTCCAGGGAGCTTCATTACCAAAATAAGAAGCAGCAGCAGGCTTGTGTCATACCAGGCTCTTCAGACTTCAGCAAACCGCTTCTAGGAGCTTGTCCAAAGATGTGTCTACAGCCACGTATTTAATCTCACGTCACTAGACTTGGTAGAGGAGATCTTTTAGATGGAAAAGCTGTCCTCTTACCACGCTTCTTGTCCACTCACAAACTGCTAGAAGAGGGAAAGTTTAAACTACATTTTTTTATATACCATCTGTCTTCTTGAAAGCAGTTGACCTGTGTTTCATTCAAAATGTCCAAAGAAATTTAAGTCTGGTCTGAGAGCTGATCTGATAAATTTGTTCTGCTGGAGAAATGGGAGAGATGAATTAGAGCAGGCCCAGAGGGCACTTGCGATGTGGGCAGCCTGCATGCTTCCCTGGCAGGCACAGAAGTGTAAAACCCAGGTAGCTTGATTGCACCAGGAGGCTGTTGCTCACTAGTCATGGATGAAATTAAACTTCTCTTGTTATTTTGCTTGTTTAGGCAAATATTAGGGGACATTTGCAGTTGGAAGGTAGCAAAGGAAGAAAGGGCATGTGCATCCAGAGGAATTTCCAAAGTCACTACAGAAGGTAAATGACTTGGAGGGCACCTAAGCAGAGCATTGCTAAAACTTTGCTCTGAGACAGGCACAAAAGAGAGGTTCGATGTATTAATCTAACAAGCCTTACTGGGATTGGAGAGAAAAAAGGGAAGGCAAACAGGCTTACTTTTCACTTGAATGGCAGCCAATTTTAGTATTAATGCCATGTTAAAAGAATATGTAGCTTTACATTTGAAATATTGATTTTTATCTCTCTGTCATTTTGACATTTATTTTCCAACATAGCTTGAGTATGTTCTGAATCTTTTATTCCTTTTCCCAGCAAATCTTCCTGTATAGGGCTAAAAAATGGAATGAGAATAGGAAGGCAAAGGCTTTGAAAAAAAAATCTTTTGTAAAGAATAAGTAATATATTGAGTCCTCTGGTATTTTTATATTCATTAAAATTTTATTTAGCCACTCCTTGTCTAGAAGTTTGAGATATATTTTGGATGCAAGGAAACTGCTATGTTTAGACCTTGGAGTATTACAAAGAACATTAAAGTGGTGCATATACATAATCTATCTGATTTGTAAATGACCCTTTCCCCAGTAAATTTTGAGTTCTCTCTAGAATTTCAGATTGAGTTAATGATGTAATAAATACTGTCCTTTTGACCTTCTCAGTCTATTGAAACAGCACTTTTTGAATATATAATATTTTTATTAATGTTGATTGACATTTGGGAATGTGTGTTTTTGTCACGACTTAAGAAAAATCCTACTCAACATGAAGATGAAACATTTTTTTTTCCATTTATCACTATTCATTTGCTTTGCTCGGGACCTTGCTAAGACATGGATTAAACAGGTTCAGGTGTCCATGCTGAAAAAAGAGGGGTTTGTTCTTAGGTATTTCTTATCTGGTGAAGCCTGGGGAAGGGGCGAGTATCCTGGGCTCTTGATCTGTCCAAGACTTTCACCACAGAGAGAATATTCCTGGGTGGGAGCAGAAGAGGCTGCCTGTGCCAGCTGAAAGGGTCGGTGCTGCCAAGAACCTCCTACTTCTTCCCAAGTGTTGGCTCTTTGTAATGATTTCATGTTGATTTAGAATGAGGGTTTATCAAAATAAGATTTAAGGGGGAAAAAAATCAAAGTTATGTCATTGCAGCAAGACTGGATTGAATTTGTTTTTTTTTTTTTTTATCTTGCATAGGAAAAATCCATATCCACAAGCAAAATTCTTCCCTGCATTTTTGTTGGCTTAAATCCTAAAAATAATAGTAAGAAAAAAAGCTTTGTGAATTGATCTGGGTTAGGGAAGAAATCAACGTAGAACCAGAGTCAGGTGGGAATAGTAAGCTGCCTGGCCAGGATCAGCAAAGGCAACTTAACTGGACTCTGACCAAGGTTGGTAAAACCGGTGCAGTGCAGTGACAGGTGTGGGTGTCTGCAGTTCATCCTTGGTTAACGCAGTTGCTCTGTCCCATAGGGAATCCTCGGGCCCCTGAGCTGGCGTTGCTGCTACATTACTTGAAGGAACTCTCCAGCAGAGATGAGCTCCCAAAGGAAAAGCTTGAGGGGTTAGCCCAGGCCTTGCGCAGCGCACACTAGATTTCCCTATTGATTCTCTCTACCTCAAAATAGCTTTTTTGATTGATAATTTACTGTCCAAAAATGAATTAGAAACAATCCCCTTTCCTGATTTAATGCCTTTTGCAGTGGTTTGCCAAAGTTATTTTGAAATCTGATTTGTACTGAAAAGTCTATTAATAGAAGACAAAGCAGACAGACTTAACATCATGTATATCCTTTAGCAAAATAGACAAATATGTTTCTAATATAGGGAGGAGAGGAGAAAAGGGATTGAAGTAATAACAACATGATAGAGTCTTTTATCCCAGGTGTGTTAGGGCTTAATACTGTAGTTCAACTAACCATTCAAGTTCCTGTTCATGTTACTCTGTTTTCTCCTGAGATCTACAGGTCAGTGGTTGTCCAGTATCTTCACCCATCCTACTGTGAGTAGTCTTGATGTTGCTTAAAGTGTTTCCTACCTCTGCTAATTAGTTATCATGCATATTATGAAAGAATTCATGACTGGAGAAACAGATGGAGCTTCAGCTGAGTTTTAGATATGAGAGAAGCAGAAAATTTAGTGATTCATTTCCCCAGCACCTTCACTGCCTTCAGTGTACAAGACTGTCATTCCTGCTCTGTCTGGGCCAATGTAGTCCCATTAATGCTGGACTGGGCTGGTGACGTTTTGCTTCTGTTGACCATAACTATATCCTTTGCAGTTTTTCTTTTCCATATGGACTAATGTTTTTATGCAATATTGCAGATGATTAGATAGACTAGATTATTTGTGTGTGTGGTTTTGGGCTTTTGTTTTTTCCTGGTTTATACTAGTTGGCATCCATAATTACTCATCCAAGTTTATTAAGGTACCAAAGTAACACATCATAAGGGAAGAATAAATGGACAGATTAATAAGATGAGAAATACTGCCATCACATCTAGGATATTCAAGAGTTAGCAGTAGGACAGCTATAAGAATTATCCCTGTGCTTGTAGAATCTAAATTGCAGAGGAATGAACTTGTCATCATTTGTGTTAAAATTTGTGTTCATCTCACAGTGCAATCCTGATATTCTAATCCACACTTTTTTTTTTTTTCTTGAGACTTCTTAGCAAGCATTTATTATGCTAAATGAGGCCATATGGCACTGTGCTAAAGTGATGGGCCATTTTATACCAGTCACTAAAAGGAACTTTTCATTACCCTTTGTTTTTGATGAAATATCTGTGATGCTGCATTAGGCTTATTATATTTGAGCAGAGAACTGGCAGAGGAAGGGATTACACGTATGCCACAAATTAGGTAATGTTGGTCCATCTAAATAAAAAAGAAATAAAGGTGAAATAAACTGTTTTCTGAAATGAAATCAAAGAAAGGACTTCATTTGAATCCTAAGTGCAAATATGTGGCAATGTCAGAGGAAGGAAAAGGTGATCCCTAAGGCTGGTTGGAGAGATGCTCCCTCTGTTTGGGGTTATTCTGGGGCAAGAGGTAAATGAGAATCTTTTTCCTGAAGGGTAACAATTCCATGGTCACTGACGAGCGCCTGGCCTGTTTCTGACCTGCCGTGATGCGTGTGCAGAAGGATGGTGTCAGCTGTACAGAAACACAGCTTTGATGACAGCCCGGGTGTGCTGGGACAGACTTTCCTTCCTTGTGTTGCGGGGTGCAAAGGGAAGATTCACTAGAACAAGAACAGATCCTGTTTGGGGGAATTGCTTGCCCAGTTATTGTTGTCTGCATCTCATTCATTCAGGATTTGTTTCAGAAAATATTTGGAGCTAATACAAATACAGATGCCATTTTAAGCTGTGTTTCAATGTACAAAATGAAATGTGATGTTACACTGCCAACTGTTTGTTTGTTTTGTTTTCAGTAAGTGAATATTGTCTATTCCCCTGCCCAGTACAAAGTACAAATTGGCCCCCAGTGCCAATATAAAAAAAATTTTGTTCTAATTTGATTTGGAAAACTACTTGCAGACAAACAAGCTAGCAGAGCTTAAAAAGATTGATATAAACAGTGGTTTAAGTAGGATGGATATGGATCTAGTCTAAAACAGGTGGGTTTTTGAGTGCAGCTGAGTCCTACATATATGTTGAGCAAGATTTGTAGTAAAGAAAAAGACTCAAAGATAATTGCCTAAATCTTACAGTTAATGTTAAGTAGGGCCTAGATCCATGTTAAGTTTTTTCTAAAAGTTAACATTTTTTTTTTAATAATGATTTTCCGTATCAGGTTTGGCCCTTAACTTTTTTTTTGGCATTTCTGATTTAAGAACTCTAGTTTATAATCACATAAAACAAATTGTAACAAATTAATTCGAACAAAATAGCCATTTCTTTAAATCCGAACAACCCACTGTTGCCTGGAGATTTTATAACAGCATAGCATTTTATTCCATCCACAGTGAGCACAACCAATTGTTTTAAATAACTTGCCTCGGTGAGGCAGGTTATTTATTTCACATTGGTGAGGTGAAATATTTTATGAATCCTGTAGCAGCTTTTTGGGTATTATTCCTCCATCTAATAAGGCCTGGCCAGCTGCAGCTGCTTTTGGAGGTGACTTTACCATCAGCTGCGTTTGGAGCAGTTCAGTGAATCTAAGAGGTTAGTTCCAAGCCTTGCGCCAGGCTTCACAGTGCATTGTGCAACCAGCCTGGCAATATTCTATTCTTCCTACCACAAGTCTAACTGTAAAAATAATATTTTTAAAAGGAAGAGGTTATGCAGATAATGAAGAGCAGCAAGTGCAGCATCCTCCTTTCCTATAGCTGCAGTTTAGTGCAGGAGGTTAGTGCCCGTGCTCCTTGGTATCTGCCCATTAGGTGTGTGGCACTGGTGTTGCTGTTGATGCTCATTTGATACAGATCATTCTCGGTGCTTGGGCTTCAGCGGGACTGAAATTCCTGCCAGCTTGTCGGCTGTTTTGCTGAAGCCTGGAGCACTGGGGCTGTCTGTAGGACATGGATTTAGGTGGGTTGGAAGCTGTGCTGCTCCAGAGCTGCTTTTTTCTGCAATAGTTTCCTATTTTAACACTGAGTAGAAAGACTCCTGTGTGAGAAATTTGAGGTGAAGTGAGAAGTGCTGTGGATAGACAATGTGCTGTCTTTTCTGCTCTACAAACCCCTCTTTGCAGACAAGCTCCACGTCTCTGTGGTTCAAAGACTTTTCCTTTCCCTGCCTCTCCCAAATGAACCAGTCACAACTGATGGCAAGATTTCAAGAAACCCTGAAGGGAACCTGCTATAATAGTTTGGAGAGCTGCAAACTGTCTTATTTATCCTGGCACAAAGCTAACCTGCTGTCCAGGGCCATCAGTTACATGTCACCCTTGCTGACCGTTTACTTCCCACTGTGAGAAAGGGCGGACAAGGACAACGGCTCCTTGCAGGTGCCTACGTGGCCTCTCAAGTGCGATGTCCAGCAGGGTCAGCACTTTAATCCTGGTGCCCAGGGCACAGGCTGAGCAGGGTGACCTGGCCCGTAGCTCATGGGGACTCAGAGACCTTCTGCAGAAGGGCTTTCCTTGCCTGCAGAATTTCTTTTCAGCTAGCAGGGCTCCATTGCCATCTTTTATGTACATATGTGTACGCTTATATATGTGTGTGTATATATATGTATAAAACTGTATAAATGTCTATTCAGATATAAACATCTTCATTTCCCCCTGCTCTCAGCTTCCTGCTTAATGGATGTTTAGTCATGTGGTGGGAAGAGTGAGCAGTAATTTCTGAACCACAGCAGCAGGCCGAGCTGAAGGTGAACTCGTCAAAAGCGCTGGGGGTACAGAGCCATTCTGGACGGGTTGGAACAGAACTGGCCCTGTTATCTAAACAAATGATGCAGTTGGGGAGGTTTAAGGCTTAAAACTGGGCAGAAGAGATGCAGGAATGAATGAGTTGAGCTACATGGCAAAGGTAGTGGCAAAAGAGGGAGAAAATGGAAACATCCAAAGAAACGAGTAGAAAATAGTGACTCTTCACAAAAAAAAAAAAAAAAAAGGTGGGTTTCAAGCCACAAACAGGAAGAGTGTGATGGCTGTAATAACAGGAGCATCTGAGGCAGAAATGAGAGAAATGGTAGCAGATAAGAGAGGAGCAGATGCCAAAGCAGCAGCAGTGGTAATACCTTCATTTGCTCTGCACTCATTTAGGGCAGCCAAATAGGCCGTTACAAAGTAAATGGACCATTATGGTCTGTTGTAGAAATATGTGTTTGGATAAACTTGCGCGTTGACACTATGATGCAGAAGTGGCTCAGAGCCTTTCTGCATGGGAGTCTTCGCCCTTGTGGAGCATGGAGGAATCGGCGCTCCAGCATCTCCATGAATACTTGCCTTTTTAAGGGATAATATTTTGCAATATATCCCAAATCTCTTCAATTGTTCCTACATATTAGAACCTCAGCTCACGGCCTATACTGAGGAGAAAACTCCTCCAACTTTGCCTTTTGGCATAGTGAAGACAAAAGGGCACTCTCTAGATAGGGCGTATGAAATACAAACTGCTTTGAAGGAAGTTTCTTAGAGGAGCACGACTTTGATTCAGTGCATGCTGAAGCAGTGCTTCGGTCTCCATTTAGGCCTAGCCAGAGCGCTCTGAGCCAGCCTCAGAGCTGTGCGTGAGGAAGGCCTCACTGGTGCGAGCGTGCCATTAATCAGAACCAAACAGCCCTGCAAGCGTCTCCTGCTGTTGCCATGCTGTGACCTTGCAAACGCATGCATAGCTTCCCCGGGCTTTGTGGAATCCTTTAATCATTATAAAGAAATTTCTCCTTGCACAAATGTATCTGATGGTGACTTTAACCTTGGAGCTATGACTATACATCTAAAATTTGTAGTAAACTCGGGATTAAGTTGGAGATGTTGACACAGCAGAGGTGCTGCCGTAAAGAGAGCAAGTCACACGCTTTATTGTAGCATCTTTTGATTACCTAGCAAAGAAATGCATAATGAATAAAGGTTATTTTAAAATGCTTGATAGCACAATAAATTTCTGGGTTCAGAGAAACAGAAGAGAAAATACTTAAAAATATATGAGTTTCATATTTGGTTATAATTCAAGAAGTGGCAGAAGCAACTAAAAATTGATAGCGCTGGCAGGAGGCACCAGCTCCCTGTGTAGAATTAATGAGGTTGTTGGTAACAAGAAGGGAGCGCCTGAGTAATTAGTTAATTAGTGCACAGGAACTTACAATTAATGCACAACTGAATCGGTGTACAATGAATTAAGTGCCACATAATGCTGGCAGGTGCTCCCATCCCAACCCACTCCCAGGGCTGCTGGGACAGAGACTCGTTTCAAGCTCATGCACTTAAGGGAGAGGTGAGACAGAGATGAAGAAAAGGGGGGGAAAAAATCCTAACAAAGCATTATTACTTTTAAGTCAGTGCTAAGTATCAGCAGATTAATATTATGCTACCATAGGAACCAGAAAAGAGAGGGACTTTGGAATAGAGACAGGAACCCAATTTTAAGCACCTGATGCACAGGAGGATTAAACCTTCAGGAGTGGCCAAGTTGCAGTTTTCCTAGCACTCTGCTTCCCCATGGCACTGGCTGAGCTCTTCAGTCCTTAGCGGGGAGGCTCAGAAAGAGCTTCCAGACAAGTGAGCATCTCTGAAAGTCTCTTGTTCTGTCACTGCATGCAGTAACGAAGTTGCTGATGTTTTCCAGGTCCTTTCCGAAGGACACTCTTTTTGATAGTTCTGCACAGGAAGTTGTGTTTTTAGTAAGTGCAGAAGTCTGGCCCTGTTAAGTTGAGAGCAAAAGTCTCGTCAGCTTTAACTGTCCAGAATGGTTGTTGTGGGTAGCTGAGGAAGCCGGGAGGCTCCTGACTCGTCCCTGTGTCCGCAGCTCGAGTGCGGTTTTCCTCTTCTGAACACAACAAATTCCCTGGAAATATCCATCAGCACAGAGCAGCAAATGCCAGCTCTGTCCCCTGTAAAGGACTTTCAGAAGAGACTTACCTTGCACTTTCCCTTGCTGCTTGCTGGAGGAATTTTCATGTCAGATGTCTTTTCTTTATCAAGACCTGGTTCAATTCATACCATGTCAATCAATCTGGCTTTATCAAATCAGAAGAAAATTGGATTTTATTCAGTCTTATCTTGGATTTCTTTTTCCTTCTCTCTCCCTTATCCCTCTCCACCACTGCTGTTCCACCGAGAAATTAACTCAGCCTTTCAGTCTGTCTGTGATCCAGGCTGGGAACAACAGGAAAACCTCAATTACCAGGAAAGGTATTAGTTTATAATAAAGCAGTGATCCTGTAAATGTCATTTTCATGTCTGAAGATGGTAAAATAAATAGCCATAGAAAATCAAATACTCTCTTAATTTCAATAGTTTGCTTGTTAATATTTACAGTATCCTAAGCAAGGAAAGCAGCTGTGTCTGCACGTGGAAGTTCAGCTGGCCGTGTTTGCTGCGAGACCTTCTGGTTTCTGCGTGACATAACGTGGGTGCGAGGTTTAGGGGGCTGCGTGCGGTAGCCGAGGAGGGCCGAGTCCTGGCGATGTTTGCCAGCCTCAGGCTTCCCAGACCTGGGTTTCTCTCCTCCCCGGCAAAGCAAGTTGCTTTCTGGTAGTTATTCCCTGAGGTCCTTGTGCTGAGAGGGGAGCAGGGCAGTGTGTGATGCTGGTGCGCCCTGGCCCGTTGCTCAGGTACATGCATCGCTTGACGCTTCTAGAGGCCGTGGGGAGCTGCTCTTCTTCCCACGTCCCCCTGCTCACAGATCAGTGCCCGAGCTCTGCCTGGCTGGGAGGTTGTTCACAACTACGATGAGCAGGTGCTCGCGTTGTAGCATGGATGCGCGGAGTGCAGTGTCAATGCTGCTGAGGGTTTATTTACTGTCTGCATCACCTGCCTTTGCATTCTTGTGTAGCGTGGGAAGAGCTCTCTCTCCAGAACGGATTGAAGGTGGAAGTCAGGTTTTTACATTCAGAGAAGTAGTAAAATCTGGATCTGTTAAACATACCTGTGCTGACACAGGGCCTGTAAGTCTTCAAGATTTGGCCGTGTTGAAGTAGGTCGCTCCTGACCATTGGCTCCCTAAGCAGGATGCAGTTTATAGGCTTTAACATCTGCTGCTTCAAATCAGATATTAACAACAAGGTCCCTAAATAGTAGGGTTTTTTTGTTTGTTTCCTTTTTATTTTTGTTATGTTTTATTTTGTTTTTCCCATTTCTGTGGTTGTGTTTCAGCTCAGATCTTAGGATAATCATTTTGCATCACTTTGGAGAATTTTCTGTGCCTCCACAGTAAGAAAAGTTATTTTACCGTAATGGCAAAATAAGAGAAGTGGCTACCTGCTGAAGAGCTGGATAGGCAGTGAGCAAGAGAAGGCTTCTTCTGTAGTCTAGCAAGAAAGGGATTATTTTACATCCCTTTATTATTATTTTACATCATGTCAGACGTGAGTGAAAGCTGGAGCTTGAGACTGTGTCCATGCTGCACAGATAGGAGAGGCAGCTGGAGTTATTTCCGTTTCTAGATGGCAGGAGCCTCAAGGAACATTCTTCTCTCCCTGATGTGAAGTTTTAGTTCCTTCTGCAAATGGCAAATCTGGTGGCACATTTGGAAAGATTCAATACACTTCGTTTTCTTAAGTCAGCAAGCACTGACTGTGTGCTGGCTGGGTGGGCTCTGGACACCAGTTACAGTGAAAAAGCAGTTGAGGTCGAGGGCAGGAAGGTTAATGGTCAGTGACCATGGTCCACATCAGAAAATGAAGGCCCTTGCCAGTGTTCATGGTTACTGGTATTGTAGTTGCAAGTAGGAGATTGCACTCACAGGTTTTGTCTATTATGTCAGCTGCCAGTTCTGTCCCTGCCTCTGGAGCCTGAAATTTTTAAAAAGGGCTCACTGGGTGGTTCCAGAGAATGAAACACGAAAGTGCCATCCCAGCACCACTGCTGTGTAAGGGTATGTGGAAAATCACTGCCAAAGCTCCACGTAGACTACAGAAAACGCAGCTCGATGTTTTTTCTCTACTCAGCCGTTTGCGTCTGCAAATATTTTATTCAGTTCCCTGAGTTCTGGAATTACAACATGTAAACAATGTAAAGAGACGACGGCAATGCTGCGCCGTTCTCGCACGGCGAGCCTGCCCGGCTGTCCCCCCCGCTGGCGATGCGGTGCCAGGGATGGGTGTAACACAGGCGAACCGGGAAGAGGACCTTGTGTCCAGGCAGGTGCCGCTGTCCAGACTCACATGCGGTGCCCACTATTAAACAGGGACTGGGAATCCAGGTCATCTCCCTGGTCACGTACAGGGATATGTTTGGCAGCATTTTAGTTGTGCATTAAGTGCTGATTCAGATAACACCCAGATGTAAAAAAAGAAAAAAAAAAAAAAAAAAAAAAGGTCTCAACAGATCTATAGGTTGAAATAATCTTACTTGTAAAAATACTACTTCAGTGGTATGACAGACAGGTATCCTAAGTGAGTATTTCAGTAGTGTGCACGTATTACCTTCAACCTCTCCTTCGTGAGGCAATTCAGTGAAATAGAAAGGAAATACATCTGCGGAGCTATGTGAAGGTACAGCTACCACCAGGTTCTGTGGGGCTCTGCTAGAGCAACACCGGAGAAATTTAAAAAGTACAACTTTGTTTAATGTAGAAGAGATGGGAAAATGTTGAGGAGCACTAAGTGGTATTTGCACAAAAGCTTTATCTTCCAAGGCTCCTATTTCTTTTTTGAAAATGTCCTTCAAGGGTTTTTTCTTTCTCTCTCTTTTTCCTTTTCCTCTCTTTTCCTCCATTTCTAAATGTATCTATTGTCTCATGTGTGTTTAGAGGACCAGTGACCTTACCATTTGGGTGCAAGGCCTGACAGCAACCAGATGTCACTACTGTGCTGTTTGCTTTCCTACATAGTAGGTTTTATTTTACAGATTTGGAGGAATATAGGGTATAGTATATATATTATTATATAGATTATATACAATAAAGACTAACTGGTCTATTAGCTTCAATTTTCCTCCCCTCTTCCTTGCCTGGCGAAGGTAGTATATTCTTCATGCTGCCTTAGGAAATCCAGCATTTTTCCTGAGTAGTTGCATTTTTGAATGCCCGCTCACATTCTCCCATCGTGTTTCTGTTACTGTCTGCTATTTTTTCAAGGATTCAAGGCAACACGATGCAGTAAAAACAGTCAGCAGATCTTGGACTCCCCTGTCCTGTTGCGCTCAGCCATTCTCCTGTGGTGTGGTGGGGTTTTTTTGTTTGTTTGTTTTTCCTCTCTTTGCAAGTTGTTGCAGGGATTTTAGCGAAAGTAAATTATAAAATAGGTTATGCTTTGATATGATGCAGATGCTGTGATTTGGCAGATACTGTTTTCCTATGATTCTTAAAGTACAGAGACATTTCAGTACTGAAATACTTTCCATATGTCTTGGAATTAGAAACTCTCTACTTGTTTAAACCACACCTGACAGTGGAAGTTCAGTGCAACCAGCTTCCTTGGTCTTACCATGACAATGCAGGGTCGTTACTAAGAAGCACCTAACACAAATGCCCCTCTCCTTGAAGCGTAGCCATGTGCTGATGCTTTGGATGATTGCACTGAATCTGTTTTCTTTTTCTAAGATGTAACATCTTTTCCGTTTCTTTCTTTGAACCATCATTCTACCTTCTTTACCACCAAGCATTTTGTGTTAGTGAGAGTATAGGAATTGGCAAGAACTAGAAGAGCAGTCAATACAGTAAGTTACTTGTATTCTGTAAGAAAGCAGCAATATAGAAAAGGTACTTTTCTATAGGTTACGGTGATAAGCTATAAAGGTGCAAGTTCTAGCAACTGTTGGCCAGTTTCCAAGGCAGTGTGTGATGTGGAATGCCATCAGTTAAAGACCTTGTGCTAAGGATTAGAAGATTCAACATGCAGAGGTTTCTGCTGGTCTGAGATAGTTTGATATGAAGGAGAATTGTGCTCAGGTCCAGAAGCTGCACTCAGGATCCCTCATCCATTCACCGAGCACCTGCACAGCCCTTGGCTGGGCTGTTCTGGCAGCTCCAGGGCCTCCTTGGGAGAGCAAACACTGCAGACAGGCTCTTTGCTCCTGCCCTTTTGCCACAGGCTGTTTTTCCTTTGGTCTTGTGGTAGATATTTCTTTCTTCAAACTACTCAGAACCAGATAAAAAAATGAATGCAAGGAGCAGCAGGTGGTGCTTTCTGTAGTTTCCAGATACATACTTATGTGCTGAAGTGAATATTCTCTCTCTCATTCCTGAGCATTACAGGCTAAAAATGCAGTGAAGAAAATGTATGGTCAAATAAAGCAATCAGTGTTACCTAAAGCCTACTGAGTCTTTCTCTTTATCCAAGACTGTCACTGTACCATTAGCTTCAAATGACTGGTGACTGCTAAAATATCCATAATCTTTGCAGGCTGGGGCCACACTGTGGTTTCCTGACTTCTCCGCATAATCCCGCATCTCTGCAGTACATAAAAAGCCTCTGTGAAAGCTCACAAAGGGCTAGTGCCTCAGCTGAGGCCCATTGACTTCTCTGGAGCTCTGCCAGCCTCCACCAGCCGAGAACCTTTTTTCTTCTATTTTCTAAAGATACTATTGGGAAAACACTTTTGAAATCCTATGAACGAAGTGCAGTTGATGAAAAGCGAGAAGCAAATAGCATGTGCAGCAAAGGAATGAATGAAATCAAATTCAGAGGTGAATGAGGGGTGCTGCTTGCTGCATTTTTCTATCTGATAATACTGACCTGGCAAAATAGAAGCATCTCACACAAGTACGTCCAGTTTTATCAGACTTCTGTGGGAAATTATTGGAGCCTTTTATGTCAAAGTTAGAACATAGCATTTTGCTTTGAGTGTTACGTAATGAAGTGCCCTTCTGCAATCAAAGAGGTTTGATCTTCCCCAAACAAAATATTTCTGAAATCTCATTTTTTCTGTAAATTAGGGCGTTGTAGCTTTTTACTCAGCTCTGGCATAAAAATAAAGGTTCACATCCCTCCTGGAGGAGTTTTTTTAACCCAGCTTGAGTAAGAAGCTGTTTTAATAGCAATTGTCACCTTGGGGAACCGTGAGTGAAATAGAAGGCACTGTTTTTTCATTCTATCACAGAAAATAATATAATATTAAGATCCAACTGAACGTTAGTAGCTAATGCCTCATTTTCTACTGTCCACATTTAAATACCACAGGTTTCACAAGCTTCACAACCTCATAATTAATCTGCAGAATACAGATTCTGCTGGACTGCAGAATAGAGCAGCGGCATAAACACGTCTGACTTTCTGTTAACAAGTTTCTAGGAAACTTGTAAGACTGCAGTAGGGAACAAAGAGTCACAGGCAGGGCTGTAACCAAGTCTGACGAGTTGCACCAAGCCTCAAGTTCCAGCTAAGCAACCTCTCCTGACAAAACTGGTGGGATTGTTATGTAGAGTAGTTGATACTTGTCTTTCTGGTATTTTTATGCTTTTGCCCCCCCAGATTATTTTCCCGTCAGTAAACAGTTGTGGGAGGAGATAACACATCACCCCTGCAAAGCTATTGATGCTAGAAATCTGATCCAGCCTCTGCGACAAGCTCTGCTGGCACGGCAGGTATATTTAGAGATTCTATATTAGGCAGGGTGGTTTTTTTTTTTTTCCCCTCTTTTTGCTTTGAATAATGTAAACCATTTATCTTTTTTGTGTCCCTGAAGAGAACATTTTCTGTAACTTCAAAAAGCCAATAAAAAGACTTACCTAAGAAGCACACTACACCTTGAAGGTCCGTAATAATTCTCCTTGTAGCATTGCTCCTTTAGAGTGGTTCCACCGGGAGATTCCCCAAAAGCTGAAGGAGTGGACTCTCCCTTAAAAATAAAGATAAGCCTGAAGTGCAACTTTCACAGTCTTGGATTTTGAGAGCCTCCATTCACCCAGTTCTGGGATCTATTCCTAGCTTTCGTATTGATAAAAAGCCTCTCCCAGTGTAAATGAAACACACTTGAGTTCATGGACCATCTCTCAATTCTCAGCTCTCAAGGATATTTGCATACTGAAGTGAAGTTGATTTTAATCTAATTCCTCTCATTTTATTTCATACACTTCTTTCAGTTGCAAGGAGTAAAATGCAGAGGATTGCTATGGAAGAAGGAGCTTAATATTTCCTTTCTGCTTCGTACCTCTGGCATGGTGGGAAAATGGAAGGTGATCTTTAGCCACTCAACTTCATTGGAATCGGTGAAGAGTCATGAAAGCCGCATTGTGAGCTGTGTCCAGAAAAAAGCAGGTGGGACATCAGACTCCTTCACTTAGTGAAACTTAGTGAAATTTTCCTGGTTAGTTTTGGACCTAGTGAATAGGTTGCAACTAAATGTTGTGGTCTGGGTAGGGCATGGAGTTAAAAAAGCTACAGCTAAATCTGTATGACTTGACAACCTCTAATGTCAGAGTATCCTAAAATTATGGAAAGGAAATCAAGCCTTACAATATTTGTTTTGATTAAAACCCTTATCCCTATCCTCAGTGTTCATCATAAGTAGGGGAGGTGTTTTATGAATAGGCAGCTTTATATGTATAAAAATGCAATGAGTGTGCAAGAGGCAGAAATCCAAGATATCTTTTTCTATTTATTTTCTTCAAAAGGTAGCCCTTCTCGCAGATTTAAATTTAGAAGGATGATTCATAGTTTCCAAAAGTTAAATGTAGGCCATGAAATCAATCCTCATCCTAATTTTCAAAACATTGGAGGAATATACATGAGCTGAAACTTTGCTTTGCTGCCTCTTCCCAAGCCCTAACTATTGAGATACCAGATTAAAAAATAGCTGGGTGACTCTTGTTTGTCCCCAAAGTGTGCATATAGTCCAGTGATGACAGCCCTGATTTAGTTAACAAATTCCTTAAGGATTATGCAAAAATCAAGTTTGGGAGTCCTTTGCTTCTTACCCCCAGCATGCATCCTAATTGAGATTTAGCCACCTTTACCAAAACAACCATAGAAACTGGTATGTATATTAATGCCAAGCCATCTTCTAGAATATGCAGGGGAAGATGAACCACTAAAATACACTACTGAAATGTAATCCAATGAGATTTTTTATAATTCAATATTGTAATTTCTTTTTTTTCCTGTTCTTATTCCTTGAATCTATTGTTCCTACCTGCAAACCCAAAACCTAATTAGCCTTTGGTTAATACTGATGCTTCTAATTATTTTTCTCTGAGCAGTTTAGTGGGTTTTACCTTGAATTCTTGCACTTTCTGGTCTTTACTATGTCTTTATTTGATTTTTGCAGCTGTTTTGTACTTTAGTATCTGAGAGTTACCTTTGTCATTTAATTGGTATATAAAACTTTAAGGGGAAAAGTGCAGTAATACAAAATGTTGATACAGGTGTAGGCTCTCTCTAACATGAGAAAAGAGTGAGAGCAGGGTTGTCTCGCTGGCTTTAAATAAGATCTCTCTATTACTGTAAATTGTAACATGGACCAAGTAAGTACAACTTTTATATCTGACTGAGGAAAAGATTGGGCTTTGCACAATGTTTGCTCTCAAGTAGCAACAACCGTATGAGATTCCCAGGGCTGCCAACTTGTTCCATCTGGGAACAGGCTGGTGAGAGAGCTCTGCTACAGACAGGTGCCTTGGCGAGGGCCTTTTGCAGAGCGCATCTCCAGCACTGGGGAGCTGGCTCGTGCAGGGGCTGCTGCTGAAGCTGGTCGGGAGCAGCACCTTGGCAGCAGCTGCTGCACGGAGCTGTTGGGGCTGCTTGTCCTGTGGGTCATATGAGCTTTTGCTCATGAGATTTTGCTTCGGCTTTCTGCCTATTTTAAAACTCATACTTGCACACTTTTTAAAAGTGAATGTGTATTATATCAAGAGACTTATCTGATTTCCTTTTGTTGGGAGATGATTATTTCTCTTCTTTGCCCTTGTTTCTTCCTGCAGCTCCGGTTCTGTCACTGGATTTTGCAGTAAAATCTGTGTGTTCTTTTGCTTGTTTGTGTGTTTGTTTGAATCCAGTGAGGTTCCTGCTATGCTATCTTCATTCTCTGCTTAGAAATGCTTTTCTGATTGCTTTTGTGACTAAGAAAAAGCCCCTACCAGAGCAGCTTTAAAGTTAGCATGCAGATTTCCACTAATCTCACTAAGGTTAACTATTGTGTGTTTCAAAAGTGAAGCTGAGGTGCCTCTTTTGACACCGTCAGTGTAGATGTTTTTTTGCTGTTTAGCTCAAATGAAGAAGTCACCAAAGGCTTTCTGGCTGCTGCAGCTTTATGGTGGTGCATTGCCGTGGAGCGGGGAGACAAGAGGGCAGACGTGGCAGTTGCTGCGAAGTGACGTCTGCACCCTGCTGGCGAAGCCTTAGGTGGTTGTCTGGGGTTGTACTGCAGTTTCCAGTGTTTGTCCGGGTTCTCTGACAACATTACCAAGGAGCAGAAAAGTCAGAGTTCCTGTGTCTGTAGGCAAGTCAATTCTATGGTTTTTGTCATGCCTGGTAAGTGTGAAATGCGGTACTTGTTTAGCTTGCTTTACTCCTGGCAGCTTCAGTGCACATTAGATTATTTGACTTTGGATGAAGCCAAGGGATTTTCTCTTCACTGCTCATCAGGAAGAACCTATTCTTTTTGATCCTTGAGAGGCTGTGTGTTGTGTGTCAAAAATCACCCAGCAGTCTGGTCCTACGGATCAACCTGGCATGAACTGATTTAAAAACAAGGGATTATCAGAAATTACTTTGTTGACTTAAGAGATTTCCATAGGAGTTCATGGGGCAGGTCTCACTAGAAAGAAATGTGTCTTCATAAGCAAGCAAATAAGTTTGCTGCTCTAGACAGCTGAATTAACAGCAATTGCAGTGTTGGTTCTGTTTATGAAAAAGAATAGAATTTTTAAAAAGGAATATTTTTATCTTTCTTTTAAGCAGACTGCTTGACCTCTGACTGACAGAAAAAAAAAGATGCAATTTCAGTGTGAAAGAGCTGATTTCATTCAGAAGCGCTGAAATGTCCTTGCTGGAAGAGCGCAGGGCGGATTGCAGAAGGCGGGCGCAGGGCATGATCCCGAGTGGCTGCTCTGCTTCCCAGCGTCGAGGCAACGTTCACCAGGAGCAGCCGGGGTCGGGACGCCCATGTCATCAGCAGATACGACAACTGCATCTGATGGATGGGTCACTCACCACGGTCCTCAAGGAAGGCATTGCCATTTTGGAAGTCGTGGGGTGCTTGGGAATCGCAGCCCGTGCTTGCTAGGCTGCCAGGGGATCATGTTAAGATGCAGACGTGCTTTGCTTGAAATAGGTCAGCACCAAGCCATGAGCTGCCAAAGTCCTCAGATGAGGTGAACCACCTCACACTAATTTGTATTCTGGCCTTGCTGCTGACCCCCTGCTTCTTGATAGTTGAGGATGGGCCCAGCCCATGCTGGAAGAGAGGCCCTGGCTTTGCTGCACCTGGTGTATTGGACTGGAGCTGCTCTCGTGCCGCATACGTGCAGCGGTGTCGGGTGCTGTGCGCAGAGGTGCTGCTGGCCGGCATCCGCTCTGGGAGCAATTAGGTTATTTAGGCCAGGGCTGAATCTCCTCCTCATGTCAGACATGTGGGATGTCCCAGTCTCTCTGGAAGGCACGTGCCATGGGTTTCCGTTGCTCCGGTTGTTTCTGTGCCCAAATCCTGAGTAGGGCAGAGCACACCAGCCCGCGGGGCCATGCTCCCCTCAGTTGCCAAATGAGTCTGGGTGCTAGGAAGGGCTGAGAGCTAATGATCAAATGTGAAGAGCAACGGTAGCCCTAATCACTTAACTGCATTTTTTAAACATCAAGATATCTAAAGAAGAAATATGTAGGCCCTTCAAGTAGATTTAGTAATATTTTTATGACTTTTTTATTTCAAAACATATTTAATGTAGTCATAAAAATCGCTGAGAGTTCTTGACATGTGAAATAACTATTATTGAATAAGCCAACTGGATGAGTTCTGCCAGAGCAAATGTGAATGTTCAAGCAAGTTTGAAGGGAAAGGAGGCATCTTTTCCTTTCTCTTCAGGATCAGGATTGCGCATTCATCATTCACACTGACCTAGATGGTTGGCTTTGGGGGTGTCTCACTATATTTCCTGTGATTTACTATTTTTCTTCTTTTGCACACTCGTCAGCCTACCACCACGTGTGGTTACCACTGCGCTAATTAGTACGGCTTGAAAGAGCAGTTACACAAGGAAGTTTTAGCATCACTGCAAGACCTGAAAGTTTTTACTTCACCAGCAGAATAATAGATCCTGTTTCCTTCTGCTACACAATGAGAGTGTGAAGGTTTAGAGCCCGTTCTGTTTGCTGTGGTTTCTTGGCTTAGGGCATCATTTTCTAAGCAGGGCGAGATACAGATACAGTCAGTGCTGGCAAAGACCTAAAGAAGTACCCACACTTGAAAGCACCTCTGAGTACTCTTTCCTTAATGCACCACGTGCTGGATCTGTCTTGCCCTGCGGTGCTGCCCTGGCAGTCTCGTGTATGTTGGTTTTCCAGTGGCTGTAAAGCTTGAGTCTGTTCAGACCTGTAGGAGTTGACAGGAGACAGCAGACTAATATCCAGGAAAGGGAGCTCTGAGTCAGTTCTTCAATGGACAAGAAGTGTTTTGCAGTAGTCAAGAAGTGAAATCCTTCATTCATTATTAAATCCAGCTGTGCTATATAAGGGAAAGGTTTGCTGACACCTAACCCTTAAAACAAATGTTCATTTTCCATGACAGTCACAGATTGATGCCCTATGAATTCATCTAGTAATCCAGATCTAGCAGCACACAGCATGAATTGTTCTATTGACACTACTAAGAACAGTTTTACAAATGCACTTAAACTGCCTCAGATAACTGTTTAATTGCCTAATTTCTTGGAAATTACAGGCACAGATTCAGGCATCTAAATCTTATAGTATTTGGGAAGGAGGACTTGTACTTATTTAGTAATATTGAGAGTAGTGTGAATTTGAGCGTTATGCAATTGCTAAGTCAACAAAATAACAAACCATTGACATCCTTGGGAATGAAGGAGAGGGAGCCTGGGGAAACGGCTTCTGCAGCAGTGGCGAGGGGACCACAGGGTGAGCGGCCCTGGCTTGCCTGAGGCCGCGCCGTGTGGCTCGGCATCCATGCCCGGGGGCTGCGGCTGGTCGCGAGTCTCCTGTCTTGGCTGAATGGAGATACCGGCAACCTCCTCCTCCCAGGGGCAACATTTCTGGAAGCTCGTGCCAGTTGGAATTCATTTCCCTGGTATTTAAGGGGTTTTTACAAAGCAATTATTCTGCTGACTTGTGTCATAGTGATTTCCAATAATTCACAGTTCATTATACATGAAAATCAAGTGCTTGACTTCAGGCAATTAATTAGGGTGAAAACAAACTTTCACCCTTTTAGAAGGCTTAGTTTTCCCTTTTTCTCCTCCTCCTGTCTGGTGCCTCCTGAACATTCACACTAGCATTTGGATGGATTTGCTGAGTTTAACAGCTTGCTGCAGACCCGGGAATGGGGCTCCTCTGAACCCCGCGCGGAGACTCGGAGGTCATGTCGGAAACGCTTTTCTCAATGCTCAGACCAAAATGTTTTCATTTTCGAGGGCATCCTCTAGAATAGTGCTCACTTGAAGGAGTCTCTGGTTATTTGTGCTTGAAGCAAAGTTAGTTATAAGTCTATTGACCCTTCAAGGCACCAATATTCAGCTATTTGCTTGTGGTTCTTTACTTGATAAATTACTAATTTAGGGTAAAATCATACTCTTTAGTGGCTCTCTGTTCATAAATCACAATCTGACACTTTTTCTCCAGGGGAAAATTGCTGTTTGCGGTATGCTCTGCCACCAGAACAGATGACAATATTAGTTTACCAGAAGAAACCTATATTTTAAAAACAAATCCTGACGCAATAAATTCCCAGCTGTCTGTATTGCTGCCTGAATGTTTTTATTGCCAAACTGTCTGTGCGATCTTGAGTGCAGAAGCATTTGTAGAGAAAGCAGAGAAATCGAAAATGGAATGTGTGATCAAATGGACAAAAAAGGGAGAAATATTTCAATTTGATGGTGGTTTGACAGCCCATACAGGTATTATAGCAGATTATTTATGATGATGAGAAATCAAACACCACTTTCAGTTATGCAGCATTTAATCAAGAATAAGATTTTACTACAACTGGAGTCAGCACTTTGAAGAATCTATTAAGCCGTTCAGGCTTTGAATTGCTACGGTAAGATTTGGGGCTAGATACTTACAGGAGTAAGTATCTCACAGAGATCGAAATTTATATATTGATATTTTGCCTTTCTGCTCTTCCAGGAGTAGAAACTGAAACTAGTGTATGTTCCCTCTATGTGTGATGTTTATGCTACTTGAGCACATTTGTAAATTTGCAGGTGTGTGTCTCATTAATTTCCCTTCTCGAGAAGTAAGACAGTAAGGGCATTTTTCTTGCTTTGAAATAAACAGACACTAGGACTTGGGCTGAGCTGTCCATAATGCTGCAGTGTGGCAGTGGCAGGAGAGGCTAAGATTATATTTTTCTCCCAGTTCTTCGCTGTTGCTCCCACATGACACAGCTTGGAAAGGTGTTGTCCTGATACGGAGAAATTTCAAAACATTAAAAAGTGAGTGATCAAGGCAGATTTATTTCCATGTTTGTCAGAATGCAGCAGAAATCCATGAAAATCAAACAGCAATTTCTGACTTAGCCTTAATGAATTTAAGATAATGCACTTGGGAGAGGTAACTTCTGAGAGCTCCTTCGGAAGGGCCGGTCATGGTAGGAGCAGTAGGAAATGGCTAACTGCTGAAACTCAGCTGTGTGGTAAGTGCAGGTTGCCTTCCAAAACTAATTTGCAATGCAGTTAGTGTGCAGTGGGTTTGATTTTCTGTCCGATTGTCTGTTTAAAGTGTCCCTCAGAATAAGAAATAAAGTGCATAGCTTTAGGACTTGTGACTTTATTTAGCAGCTAGAACCCTCTTCAGTTTTCAAGTAGGCAGGGGTTTGACCTCCGCAAGAAGGGAAAATAGGCAAGGGAGGAGGAAGATGAAGCAAAAGACTATTCTTTGTGCAGTATCTTCTTCAGCTGTACTTCCAAAAAAATCATTTTAGCTCCTCAGAAACAAGGTTAATGCACCCAGGCAGCTTGATGCAGTTGCTGTTCTTTCCACTCGTGATGTAACTCATAAAAATGTCATGCACCATTTATGTAGAGCCTGTTGTACTTGACATAAAAAGGTAGAAAGAAGTTGTTTCATGGAGACTGTGGTGTGTTTCTTTGTGAGTCATGAAACTTAATTTTCCCTGAACGTAATTAATGTCTTCCCCATTATGAACTCAGCGGAGGTCTTTCTAGCCCGAAATGGCAGCAGAATAATGGTCCGAAGAGACTCAGGCCTGAGAGAGTCGTATTCGTGTAGAAAATGAACTTGTGACAAATCGGGTGGGGGTAATGACCTCGGCTGTACGGCTGCGCTCTGGCACCTGTGCAAACAAAGGTGCAGCTTTTGCGGACCTGCGGGGATCAGTAAGTCGTGTCATGTTCTGGCTACGGATGAGGGGCCAAGAGCATCCCGGGTGTGATCCCATTGGTGCTGCTGTAGGAGCGGAACAGCCAAATTCACTTGTTGCTTTCTGCGAGTTGGAGCCTTTTCCCTAGGGTGCAGGTATCAAGGAGAGGTCGGCGAAGCCTGCCCCATGCTTCTCACTTCTACAAGCGCTGCTCTTCCCTGCGTTGTTGTGAATGAGGCAGGCCAGGCTTGTTGTCCTGCCGCCAGCGTCCCTGGGAGAAAGGGGCGAGCAACATGGTGTTAACCCCCTGGGAAACGCCTCCAGCCTGCAGAGCTGCAGCCTGAATGTCTTTTCCAGTAAAGTGTGAAATCAAAGCGCTTTACTGCGCTTGCTGACCAGGGTGCAGAGCTGCTTTTGTTCTCTGACGGAGACTAACCTGTGACTAATGGTGCCCTGAGGCAGCGGCCTGAGGCGGCCTGTGCGCAGCACCCTTCCCTGCGAGTCTGCAGCCCATTAGTGCACAAGGACAGCCTTGGAAAGGGGGTGAACTGTGAAACATAACCAAAGCTAGAGCCTGGGCTGGAATACAGTGTTTCACTCGTTCGAGCCATACTTCCTTCTTAGGAATTTGTTTTTAAGTCGCTGCTGGCAATGAACTTGTAAGGTGTCAGCTCAAAGGCTGCAGCATCTCTGTGCACAATGAATGCTGAGTGCTCACTTTCCACTAAAGCCCAGGACAGTGCAGCAGGCTTTAATTCTGACCATCTTAACAAATTAGGATAAAGTCCTTCATTTACCAGTTACGTGCTCTTGTCCGATGGTGATCAAATTCATAGATATTATCTTATTTGTATAGGTCAGCAGCTTTAATTGGTTTTCATGCATCTTGAATATCAAGGATGCAAAACATGGGCTGTCTTGCCAAGAATAGAAGCAGAGACAAATTAAAGGGTGCTTATGTTGGGATAATCATAAGATATTACCAGGTAATTTAAATAAATTAGATGTTCAAGTTGCTCAGAAAACCCTAAATTAATACGTCTAGAGCAATGTGCTGTATTTTCTATCAGTCATTTTATTTTTCTTAATTATGTTTCCCCTGCTTTATTTATTGCCTTCTAGCTGTGGAAACGTTAGAGCTACAGTACTACTTTAGCTGCAGTAGGTATGAAAATTAGAATACAAACATGTATTTGACTCTCAGCAGGGGACCGACTTTAAAAATGGTTCGATGAGTGACTGCACAACTGTGTTGTTAAATGTGGAGCATACTGCAAATCAGCAGAGGTCTGAAAATCCTGTTCAGTCAGAGCAGTCTTAGGCACATAGGGGAACCAGGAAAGACAACCCTTGCTGTCTCGTGGGCTACCTCTCTGTGCCTATTGGAGGCCACTTGGCTTTTTACTGAATATTTTTAATGAAATACATTATTTGAAGCATATTAGAAACATCTCTTCTCTGCCTGATGGTATTATCAGAAATTATTGCAGATAAAGAAACCATGGGAAATGCCACCTAAATGTTCAAGGGCCATTTCTTCCTTTTGCCGCCACTGATATGTGAGTTAAGAGCAAATTTGGAGCAAAATCTTGTGAACTGCAGCCAGTTAGAACTGGCACAAGAACAAGTCCAAGTTACCGCCTCAGAGTATGAGCTAAGGCCCTGACCCTGGGTGTATCGTGTCCTCGCAGAGGGCTCCTGAGCTTGAGTGCAGACTCACAGGTTGCCTGCCCTGCGTTACTGTTGTTACTTGCATGGAGATCCTCTGCCCTGGAGGACGACTGCTAATTCAGCCTAGTGAAACAGGAGGTTCAGCTGAGAGTATGGAAACATATTGAACCTGCTGGTGCAGCTTTAGTAACTCTGTTTTATTATGGAGACAGAGCCTTGGCAGGGATTTGGAGAAAAGTGGGAAAGGAATGCAGAAACCCTGGTTTGCAGACCTCCATCCTAGGCCAGCAGCCAGAGCACGTTTTCCTTGGGCAACCTCCAAAGGGAGAGCGATGTCTGATGTGCTCAGGGAGCAGTGGTATCACAGCACACAGTGCTAAAACAGGCACGGATGTCCTAAAGATGAAAGGGTGCAAATCATTCTTAACTGGAGCCAATAAAGTCTCTGAGGTGGAATGGCTATACTTGGTTTTGTTCCTACATCTCCATGTATTTTCTTTTTTTCTTGCAATTTTTAAATCTGTGAAATCTTTTTTTATTAACATCAATGTTATTGCTAGACTGATGCATCCATTAAAGCAAAGCCTGCTTGTTGGCTGAGTCATAGCAAGAGCCTTAATTTTTACTGTTTATACGTAATATCAGTTGCGGTGTTGTGTGAGTATTAAGGTCCATCTCTACAGTCTGGATTACCTGCCTGCCTTTGCTGATTCCCTGTGTATGTGCATATGTTCTGCTGGGTTAGTATGCACCTAGTGAAGTTGGCCCAGTGTTTGTATGTTTAATAATTTGGCTAACGATAAGATACATAGTCAAACAGTAGTGGTATGAATTCTTCAAAAAGACCTATTTAACAATGTTTCACTTGCATCTCTTTAATTCAAGTATTGTGGTTCCAATCAGATTGCATGATGGATGTTTGGGAAAATACCGACCAGGCTCTAGCTGAAGGTATCTCGAGGTTTTCTTTCTTCCCCCTGCCCCCCACCTCCTTATATCCTCCCAATGTATCTTTTTCTTGGTGTATCACTCTGAAATATGTATGAATGTTTCTAATCGTGATTTCTGGCCATCTGTGCAGTCTGGTGGGGATTTCATAGGCTATATCTATTAAAATTTTTCATTTCTTGCACATTTTCTGGACAACAAAGCTGTAGAGAAGATACTACAGGAATGCCCTTGTGGTTTTGAAGCACTGAAAAGAAAAGCATGAGGAGAGCAATGCAACAAAACAAAAGCTGTAAGTGCTGATGGATTGTCCATAAATAGTGGATAAAGCTGAATATATCTTTATGTAATCTAAGGGAGCCAATGCGTGCCTAATCTTAAAATGAGGTAAACCACTGAAAATGAAAATATAAGTTATCATGACTAATATTTTTAGAGTGATATCTGATTTATGGGAAGAACTCTCAAGAAGAAGAGTGGAAGAGTGGAAGGTCTGTAATACAATTCTGTAAAATGAGGTGAGTCCAGGGTGCTCTAGCTAGGTAGTGGAAAGCAGCCTTGGGTCTTTTTCGTGTCTCGTTATTATGGTTCCGTGAGTATTCTCCGAAGTCAAGTCACTCTAATCATTAGTTGCAGATCACAAAAGATGAGCGTTTCCTAGCCTATTTGCATTTTGCTTGCGGTCTGTGCTCAAGTTTTAGCAATTGTGGATGCAAACTAAGAAGACATGTAGATAGAAGAACTGAGCTAATTCTGTGTAGCAGTGAAGACCGAAGGTCAGAGATTGTCCAGTGCAACCTGCAGCTCTTAGAAACGTAAATGCTAGTTCTCCTGTAAATGTACAGCAGATGTATAATTTTGAAGCAATAGCTCCAGTCTTCTAGTTTTACAGCTTTTAAAATTTCTGTTTACAAGTTGTCCTCCTAGCATTTCTGCTGCTTAGCAAGAATAAACAAAGTGTTCCTGTAGACACTGAGTGCTCATACTGGTTGTTTCATGAATATTGATGAAACTAATAGCTCTGCTGCTGATCTAACCCTATCTGATGAAAAAGTAGAAGTTTCAAAAGGCAACAGATTGGGCTTTGAGACTAGAAATTTCTAAGATCCTGAAGACTAATTTAGTATTGCATGTGGTCAAGTCCCTTTTCAAGAAATATTTTTCTTCTCAAGGGTAGAATTTAGGCATTTCTGTGATATTTGTGCAACATTTTGTCTTCCAGGAGATACTGGTAGTGCAAAATTTTCCTTTGTGTGCTCTCTATTCAGTCCTAGGTTAAGGGTAGCTTTGATAATTTAAAAGAAGGTAGCATAGTGCATACATTATGCAATTGTAGTTTGGTTTCTGTTTCTTAGAATTGCTCTAAGCACACAAAATAATTTTTGTGCCAATTTTCTACTGTAGCTTAATTTCATCCTTAGTGTTTTTGCTTTGAGAACAAAAAGCTGTTTTTCTGGTCTAGCAAAAACTATCTTTCATTTCAGTTTAGTGCTGCTAGCACAACCCCAAAGACTCTCGAAGTTTACAGTGAGGCCCCTTATGTGCAGCGTAAGGGCAGCTTGTATCAGTCAGGAATGTCCAGGTGAGCTTTGGGTGTGTTTTAAAATGATCTCAAAGTTGTAGTTTTGCGTCTGTAGTTTCAAGTCTGTAGTAATGCCCTGAATGCAAAGAAGGCCTCTTTGCTGTGTTGATTTGTGGTGATACAGTCATGTGCCAGAGCGGGAAGTTGCCACAGAAAGAAGATTAAACTGCAGCACTCCTTGGAGAGGGACTGCGGCTTGTGACATCTGAACACGCATCCCTCCAAAGCTCCGGCAGGCCAGACCCAGGGCTCCGGTCAAGTCCCCCTGCACAAGGGAAGGCTGTGGAGAAAACATAGCTCAGATGCTACACGTCACCCAAGGGCAGCCTGAGGGTTTTGGTGCTCATTTCCACTGGTGAGGTTGAGGTTACGCAGCCAGGAGAGGCTTGTAAGACTCTTGAGTGCTCAGAGCGAGAGTGCAGGCTTCTGACAGCCTATTGCGAATTGTTCACCCGCTTCCTCCTCTTTAAATACCAATGTGCCAGCCTTTATTTGCTTCTTTGAATAATAATTTGTGAAATACCATAGGTAGTGTATCCTACTGCTGTACTGAATCTTGCTGTCCTATCTGTAGCCATCCCAACAGCTCGGTCTGCCAAAGCTTTTTTTTCCTTTCCCTGTTTTGCAACAGGAGCTGGTTATTACTCCATTTCAACCACTCTCGATCTCCCCAGGACTGCCAGACCCACCATGCCAAGGTCTACACAATGCACAGGGAGCACCACAGCTTGCCCAAGCAGAGCCAGGAGGGCTGTCAATCACAAAACTGCATCGTGCAGCAGTTCTCCCATTGCAGAGCCAGGTGATGTCGTGTGCTAGGTTGCTGCCACAAATTGAGAGGATGCTTTGGAAAAGCAAACTCTGTGGAAGTGGGTACTGACAGTGCCTTGGGATTGCAAGAGCTCACACTCCTCTCTCAGAGCTAGCCATGAGAAATAGCGTGGTATCTTGAAAGATGATCGGAGCTTTGAAAACTAATACAAAACGCATGCAGGGTCCATTTTTTAAAACTACTTGAAATGTCATGTATCAAAGTAACTGGAAGCTAAGCTGAGAAGAAAAGCTTTTGTTTTTGCTAAGCAAATTCTTTGCAGCCTAACTGGGAGAAGTTCACAGGGACATTTTTCAGTCTGAGAACGTTGCCTAATTTTGTCATGTTTCCTGAATGTACTGTCAGGATGACAAATGCCAGCAGCAAGGCAGCTACAAAAACTCAGAAACATGGGAATAGTTTAGTGGGTTTTTTTTTTTTTTTTTTTTTTTTGGTACTTTTTAATGGGAGAAGGAGCCAAGCTTTTACTGCTTCTCAGGTTTGTCCTGGCTTTTCTGTGGTTTGAATTAGGACTAGCAGTTGCCAAGGCAAGGCTGAAGTCAGACCAGGTAGTTGCTGTTCTGACTCTGCTGAACTCCGAGGAAGTTTAATTTTGGTGGATTCAGTATGACTATCCAATTGGTGTGTGCATCTCATTGAATATGTTGTTAAGCTTATTGTATTCCCAGCAGCGTGTGGGGATGGGTGAATACTTGGTCTGATGTTTGTGCCATGTTTTGGTGCCAACTTGTGTTTGTTCTTGATCTTGTGTTGCTTGGTGATTTCTCTAGTTAAGACCTTGGAAAGAATTTGAAGGAGTTTTCACGCTGGTGCTTGGTGAGGGGAAGGGTTAGTATTGGTCTACTGAATGAAAAGTCCCCCCTAGTATTGAAATCTACTATAAATTGTAAAGTCCTGTAGTATGCGCTGAAAAGAAACTACTGTGTTTTTTTTCTTCCGTGCCTGATGCTACTTGACAAGCTTAAGCATCTTAGAAACACCGTACATATGTTCAAAGCATGTTGGAAAAAAAGCAAAAAGAGAGAGGAAAAACGTATTTTACTGGTTTAATCTATTAATTTGTTTTGAGATCAGACCAACCTAGTTTCCATGGGTTATTTGGAGCTGGCAGGCACAAAATGTAATTTTTCTAAAAAATACTTCAAGGTTATGAAGAGAACCTCCTAAGTGCAAAATCAAGGAAATTGCTACAGTTTTGCCCTCCTCCATCTGAATCTGTTGAGTACAACTTTCTTGAATCTACTCACCTAACGTGTCTTAACTCCAAGGCATAGAGGTTTTTCCTTGCATGGTATTGTTTGGCTGTACTCGAGGGGATGAGGAAACAGTGAAATTTCCAAGAAATTCAGTAGATGCTCACAAATGGGAAAAAGAGAGGAGAAATGTAAGGAATGGGGAAGATGGCTAAAAAACAGAAAAAAAAAAAAAAGAGAAACCCTCACGTAACAGCTCTGGGCACGAAGCCGAGCTCTGTGGGATTGGGTGTGCTGTTAACAGTAACCGTCCTCAGCAGCTGTTTGCAGCTGAAAGGGGTACGTTCCCTGTGCTGGCTCCCAGCGCCACAAGACGTGGAGCACACATGGACACGGGGAGCAGAGGTCCCTCAGCAAAAGGCAGATCATAGCACCAGGTGGAAATCTGGCCAATTTAACAGGGAATTTGAGCTAAGCAGGGCTGGAGACAGGTTCATTCTGTAACTCGCCTCAAACACACAGCCAGAAGAGTGTTACTCACTGAGTATGAACTGCTCCTGCTACAAAAGCTGTAGCTTCTTTGGCATAAAATTGCCAGATAGTCCTGTTATGAAGTTCAAGTATATCCGATTTATATTTTCAGATTTGTTTCCTCTACTTTTCTGATTAAAACGTGTCGTCACTGTGATAGAGGTGCAGTGCTGGAGCTTCTGCCTTCCTAGGAAGGTACCGATAATGTCAGGAAAACAAATGGAAGGGAAAAGCTGTCTGATTGAAAGTAAATATTTCGAGCAGTTTCAGTGGTCCTTGGGGTGGGAGCTAATATAAAGTTGCTTAGTAAAACAGTAAACAAGCTAAATGTGCACAAAAAAGATAAAGTAGAATACCATCTGAAATAAAGGGCTCCCAGGAAATAAATCAAACAACCAAATAGGTGAAGAGCAGGGCAGAATCTCAATCAGCCGTGCTGCAGAAGGCACTTCCCTCCAGCACAGCCCAGCACCGAGGCTACTGGCAGTGACTGCAAATATTTCGTAGCTCTGTCAAAACCTGCTTAACTGTTGTGACCAGAATGGCTTGATGACAGTCTTCTCACTGAAGAGTTCAAGAGAAAGTAATCGTCATGATTAGCAGTATTGTGTCAATAGCTGCTACAGAACTAGCACGCATGTTTGTGTACTTGTAAGTCTATGCTAGATGAAGTTGATGATAATTCTTTTAAGATTTTCAAAGCTCAACTTTTTTAAACTTTGTGAGACTTGTTATTTCCAGTAAGCACCTAAAGTTGCAAAAAAAATCATGTCTCTAACAGGACTTAGACTGAGTGAAGGTAAGAAATCTGTAGGATAGTTTCCACAGAAACTGAGCCCTCTGAAGCCTGCCGGGGTGCCTTGAGGAACAGGTGGAAATGCTTGAGCTCTGGCTGCTCCAGTTTTTGTGTCTCTTGCAGAGTCTTGGGATTTGGAATACCCCTGTGCATCGTCCGTGTCTTAGGAGGTGTGCAGTGCGTCTTCAAGTATTTGATGCTAGATGCTGTTTTTTGTATTTATCTCCCCGGAATAGCCTTTCATTAATTGACACAGCATTATGATGGAGAAGTGCTTCTCACTCAGCTGGGTATGATGTGTTTGCAGATTTTTGCTGTGAGGAAATACGTCTTCCTCAGCACAGCACAGTTTTACCTGGCTCCTGGGGATCCAACAGCATGGAAAAAAAACAAGTTCAAGTTTTAAATCAATGCTTGGTTGTCCTGTGTTTGAAATTCCACTGCTTCCTCATCATGGAGGTAACGTGCACCTCTTTTGTAGCACACAAACAATATATTTCACGTAAAATTGGAAAGGTTGGGTATTTGTTTCATGGTTTGTGCATTGCCTAAACCAGAGCGTGCTTTGCTTTTCTTTGCTGTCAGCAGATTTCACATATCTTTCAAACTGAAGCAAAAGTAAAAGCTGTCAGGCAGCTTGTCTGAAAGCATTTCCTTTTCCTCTCCACCTGGTTCCTGAGCAGCCCAAAGGGGAGAGTGCTGGTGCTGGCGCACACTGCTCTTGCATCAGGTTGGCATTTGGGCTTAGTGGTCCTTGGAGTGGGAGCTAGTACAAAGTTGTAGTTAGTACTGCTTTGTGACTGCTGCGCTCATCATGTGCTTCAGAAATGTCTTCTAAGACACAGAACTAAGCTTCTGTGGAGTTTGGCTGCATGATTCTGGCTGGTTAAACTCAAAGCATAGACAGGAACGAGTTGTGATTCGGGGCCTCTCTGTCAGCCTCTGCCACTGGCCGCTGAGGACCTCACAAGCCCAGGGACTGTGGCCACAGCCTTGGCTAATCCAGACCCGCTTCTCCTTCTCAAATGTCCAAAGAGTCAAAAACTTCCTGATTTAAGAGATAAAGCTTTACAAGAGACACCCTCCTAGTCCCTTCAGCACTTTTGTGGGAGGCAGAATAGGTGACGCAGTTGTATTTTCTAGGTCGGTGTGGCTTTGTGCATAATATGAGGTAAGATGTATAAATCTTCCTGGTTTGAACNCACAAGCCCGGAGACTGTGGCCACAGCCTTGACTAATCCAGACCCGCTTCTCCTTTCTTCTCAAATGTCCAAAGAGTCAAAAACTTCCTGATTTAAGAGATAAAGCTTTACAAGAGACACCCTCCTAGTCCCTTCAGCACTTTTGTGGGAGGCAGAATAGGTGACGCAGTTGTATTTTCTAGGTCGGTGTGGCTTTGTGCATAATATGAGGTAAGATGTATAAATCTTCCTGGTTTGAACCGAGCTTGAAAACATTTTCATTACAAAAGGTCTTTTAGATCCAGAGAAGATAAGGGGAATTCCTTACCTCATGCTGTCCCTTTTTCTACCTGTTATGTTTCAAATGGTGGCAAGGGCACTGACAGCAGGTCAGAAGGTCAGGCCGCGTGGCGGGACGTAAGCCTATGGGTGGCTGTGTTCAGCGCGTTGTGCCTTCGACGGAGCAGGGCTGCCTCCGTTTCTTCCATGATCAGCCCTAGATTGTGAAATACTGTGTCCAGGACCTTGAATATTTATTCTGAGCATTTCTGTTTCTTTAATATTGAGTACACTGACCTGACTATTGCAGTTTATCTTTTGTTTTTTTCCTGTTTTATTTATATTTGCTGGACTTCACTGCTGGACTGCAGTGATCATTGTGCCATATAATTTTCTGTTTCTTTTTCTTTCTTTTTTGTTGTTCTTCAAATAAAATGAATTGGAAATATCTCTACTTACTGCAAGGCAAATCTTGCTTCTGATATTGTACAATTCCCAATTATAGTAATGGACTTGTTATAAACGGACAAATCCTCTGAGCCAATTGATTTGCCAGTCTGCTTTATTGTAAATAGCAAGCAAGCAGCGCTGGGCGGCCGGGGAGTCTCTGCTCTACCAACGGCGCGCGCCGTAGCTCGCGGAAGCACCTTTTTTATCCCTTTCTTATCTCTGTTTCTCGAAAGTTCCTTCTTTTCTGCGCATGTCCTTCCTTGTTGCTAGGGGGTCTTTTAAACCCCCCTGGTGGTCTTCTTGATGAAGGCTCCTCTTCTTCCTCAGTGAACTTTTCCCTTCAGTGAACCTTTCCCTTCTTAAAGTTAACGGGCATGCGCTTTTTGAGTCCCGTTGTTTTCATTTCCGACAGTTTGCTTACAGAACTTTTTGTACTCCCTCACATTTGCTCATTAGCACAAACCGCTTTTTCTTCACGGATTACATTCCTGTTTATCACAGACTTTAATGGCCTGAAAGTATTCAAGATAAGAATTTGGTTCTGTGATTAAGGAGAAAATAATTCTGCCACAGAACAGCTAATTTGTAGAGGATATTGATCATCTTTATAAATTTCATCCTTTTGGGATTAATTAATTTTTTGTGAACCAGCTCTGTGGTTTCCTAATCTATTCAGCCTTCAAAAATACTTATAAAGTACTGCCATCAAAAAGTTGAGAAGGTATAGATTATTTGTGAAACCTCAAATTTTGCAATTTGATTTTTAGTCTTCATGTTTACTTATGGAAACTAGTTTTTTTCTTTTTTCTTTTTTTTTTAAGTAGTCAACCGGATCAGTCACATTTTGCCTGTTAAGCAGAATGAATACTTAATCAAAGATCACATACTGAGAAGAAACATGCTCGGTCAGAGAAATCTGCCTGTGCCTGCTGTTGCTTCCGCCTGGAGCTCCGGGCCAGGTTTAGAGCACAGCGCTATTTCAGTGCACCTGAACCTTGAATGCTCTCTGCATTTGCATCACATAGTAGCCAAAAAGCTTGCTAAAATCTTGCCAGAATGTGACTTACATAAATGTAAAAGGAAAACAAATGTAAATGTAAAAGGAGAACAAAGATCAATCTTGGAACGGGATTTCTTTTCCTGTAAATGCATGCTGCTTTATGAGTCTTCATCCTGCTTTCTTTGCAGCTCTTTATTTTTCCCTGCTGTAGAGCCTTGGCACATCCCTCCCGCAAAGGGAAAGGCAGTCCCGTTTGTTAGCTATTTCTGCATGTTAATCCCATCTATTTCAGAATTAATCCCAGTTGCCACAGAACTAGGTGCTGCGCTGCGGTGTGCCGCATGTGGGGGAGCAACGTTGTGGATAATCCTCCTTGCCGCGGGCCATCCATTTGACGCAGGGAGCCGTGCAGTTTTGCCATCATCCCTTTCTGATGATGCGCTTACCCCTCCTGTCCTTTTAACGAGTTTTAGTTGGGTGAGGAAGCTTTGGCTGCGGTGGCGCCGGTTTGCTGCCCTCCCAGCAGGCCCGCACCGTGGCCCGGCCTCTGGTGCCTCGGACATTTTGTCTGGTGTCGCCACGCTCGGCCTCGTGCTGCAGCTCGTTGGAAACGGCAGCGTGTTCAGAGCTGATCAGATTAACATGACAAAATTAATAAAGTGCTTTAATACATAGGGAGAAGAGACTGAAGGGAATTGAAATTAGGGAGACAGAAGAACAAAGGCAGTTCTTAAGCGAACATTTTTAGCAGCAGCTTAACATTATAGAGATTAATAGGAATTAATTTACATATGTAATCCAACGTACAGAACACAATTCAAGCTGACTGCGGATTCTGCAAACACTGTATAGTAAAAGAACAGTGTCCCAATCAGTGGCAGCAGTTTCCCTTGCCTTGCCTAGTGATGGAGCAACCTGCCACACAAGGTGCGCAGAGGCATCAGGACAGCTCAACAGGTAGTAACAGTCAAGTGCTGCTTGTAGGCACCGTCTGTGACTGCTAGAGGCTTTGAGAGGGTGCAGAGGCAGGTGCGTGTGGCACAGGTACCGTGCTGATGTCCTCAAGTGCTGTTCGGTGGCACAAGAGCACTGGAAACTCCTGAAGAGGTGTTTAGCATCTACAAAGCTCTCAGCTCAGCTGGGTGAAGGTTCCTGCCTTTTTTTTGAATTCCTCTGTATATGATAACTTTTCGGCTGTATTTATCGTTCTATGGCATAGCTCAGTATTTACAGATAAAGCTTTTTTGAGTGAAATTTCCTTTTGAATCATCAGACAAGTCTGTAAGACCAGAGGTCCCTTATCCTCAAATTGCCTGTCCAACCCTGCTGTGGAGGTGTGATACTATCACGCGCTGCCGCTGACCAGTGGAATGGCTGTGGCCGCAGTTCTGATTTATTTGCATTATTTACATCACAGGTAATGTCTGGAGGTCTTGTAGTTACACGCTGACCTCAACCATAGTTCCGTTTTGAATTGGAAATGCCCGAACTCCAGCCAAAAATGGAGTTCTGTCATGGGCTCGATGCAAGTGTGATCACCCCGCTAAGGGCACCCCGCCATTTGCAGCAAAGGTTTGAGATCAGTTTACTTCCCACAACTGGAAACCTTCACTTCATTAAACAAATTATTTCCCTGAAAGCAGCTAAGAAGGATTGCGATCTATAATTAGAATAATACCCCCAGGATTACATTCACAAATGTAATTATATAATCATTCAGAACCAAATTGTGCCGTGAAACTACAGGCTCTTTCAAAGTGGTGCTGGCATTTCTGGGGGGTTGTTTCTGAGTTTTCCCAGTGTAAAGCAGTTGCCCTGGGTCAATGACAAAGATTTTCAGTCCCAGCTGAGCCTCCTGCCTTTCGCTGTCAAACTCCGAGACTAATCAAAATTGTTTTGCTGTTGTTGTTCAAGTGTCCGCGGTAATTCAGAACCAGTTAGTGCTCGCAGCACTCAGTGCTGGCGTTTAACCGTCAGTATTTAGATGAGGCCCACGTGGCGCGCGCTGGCGGGTGCTGCCGGAAGGCTGCAGAGGTTGGCCGCGTCCGCGGGCCGCCCCAGTGCTGTGGCCAGGATGGTTTTAGGAGGCTGGTGGACACGCAGGTTTCTCCACTTAGCCCCAACCTCCCTTAAAGAGGTGTTGCAGTATGTGGCTACCATGGAGTCCAGCGTGCAGCAGCACTGCTCATGCTGGTGCCTGTTGGTTTGCAGTGATGGGGCCGTGCCGAAACCTCTCTGGGTGTTTGAACCTGTGCGAGCGTAGCGACACAGGGAACAGAAGGATGTTGACACACGACTATCTCCCAATAAACTTGTGCAGTGATTTCACTGCTCTTCTGACTGAAATAATGAAACATAAAAATAGGAACTAGAGCAGCATTAATTGACGATTTTCTTCTTTTCTTCTTGTTAGTATTGTTATGTTGTTGACAAGATACAGAGTCACATCATTTTTTACATCGTTTTCCTTACTTAGCGTGCCCTGTGTCTTGCACACACAAACAGTACTGGAGAGTTTGCTTAACCTCGCGCCTTGTACTGAAATCCAGTAAAAAGCAGCGCATCGCCCTGTTTTATTAGGAATTGCAAAGCTCCGATTTGTTAGTGGGTGATAGCTAGGTAACCTAACTAGCAACTGCGATATTTTCAACCCAAAAAAAGATAAATATTTCACTGAGCTTTCTAATTACCTCATGTAGGCTTGTACAGTTTTAATGAGCACAGGATAATCAGCATGTATCCACCAGTGCATTAACAAGAGCCACTTAAAATTCTCCTGGCTCTCTGCAGTGACCTGAGGGTTGGACCTACCTGGATAAATGAAGAGATTGCACAGTTGCTACTTCAAGGACTGCCATATTCTTCCCACTGCTGTTTTTCTTTTTGCCTATGGTATTTTTTGTTGATGTGTTTATTGAGTACAAACAGTAAAGACACCATAATTTTGGAATGCAAAGGTTCCAAGTAGCAGTGTACTCTTGTCACTAGTAGATCCTCCTCCACGGCAGCATCTTCTGACACATAGAGCGTTTGGGTGACAGTTCTTATTTTGAGCAGTACAAGTAGATGAAAAATGGCATCAGCAAAACCACAGCAGTTAAATGACCGGCCTAAAAACAGCAACAATTACATCTGGGCTTGTATGACACTAACGCACATCAAGGAGCGCAGCAGGGTCTTGGAAAGCCAGGGAGTGTGGCACGGTGGCCTCCTGCCTCGAAAGGCAGGATCCTGGGCTGCTAGCCCTGCGTGGAGGAGCATGTGGGCCTGGGGACACAGCCTGGAGCTGCAGGAATAACAAGCACAAGTGCGTAGACTGGTAGGAAGAGCTAGAGCTCCTCTGCATGCAGTTTGCCTAACAAGTGGAGGAGTCTAGCAAAGCGATGCGAGCCAGGTTATCTTGCCATTATCAAACTGTAGCTCAGTTGTCCTGGGTGCGCAGGGATGAGGGTGCCTCGTGGTTCGTGTTGGACTCTTCCTCCAGCGCTTGGGAGGAAGGAGCTGCTGCTGCCCAGGTGGGACCGCAGGGAAACCCTGTGCCTGTCTCTAAAACCTTAGTTGCAACTGTGTGATACCTTCCCTCATGGTTTATGATGGCATTAGGCTCTCTAAAGGTTTATTATATGCAGCTAGATGTACATTAGTCTGTTTATTAGTCATCACAAGGTTGTTGACATTATTTCTACAGTGCTTTTACATTAAGAGCTTGCTGAAAGGATAGATTTATGTTAGGGTACCAAAGTAATTTCCTGATATCAAGACAGCTTAGAAATACAGGGACCTAAGCTGTTGCTGTAATGAATTTTCTGTGTCTCACAGGGATATTTATCCAATCTGTTCTGGAAACAGAAATTAGTTCAGACTTGTGCAAACGCTTTAATTACGCGTAACTGGATTAATGGCTGAACTCTGGTGAAATGGGCCTTCTTCAGACCAAACAGGCTGACCAGGTCATCAGAGAACCCTTCAAATACAGCCTTGTGACTCTGGACAAAGCATGCAAGGGAAAGTGGCCTTCAGTGCCCCACTTCAAGCACATGCTCCTCGGCACAGAGTTGGTGCACACAGCTCCTCTCTCCAGCCCGCTCCTTTGCACAGCGTTATTTCTTGGAAACGGAGCCATATTGTGGGAGTTTCACAAAGCCCTTTTTTCCCAAGAGGGTGAATTACTGCCCCCAAAGCTGCCATGGTGAATATTTACTAGTGTTTTTCACAGATAGGGCAAATGTCAGTACTGTCACCCCTGTTATTTCCCCGTGCTCTCAGACTTACTGTGCAAATGATGGCACCCAGCTTTGCTTTCTCCTTCTCTATCTTTAGTAGTATGTGTCACCACAGGTCCCCCTCTTCTCTTCCTACCACTTGGAGGCAACTGCTTGGCCTCCATTCCTAACTGCCACTGATGGAATCGGGAATAACGGTGAGCTAAGGGACCTGGCTGCTTCACTGGTGCTCCTGCAACCAGGCTGCTTCCTGGCCTGCAACTGCAACCTGAAGGGCTTCATGGCATTTCTCAGCAGCCTCCCTGAAATTTCTTCTGAGTAACACTTTCCAATAAAAAATTGATGTAAATGTTATATTCTGCAAGGAAAATTTAGGCATGCAAAACTGAATAGGAGTTCTGCAACAGAGGCCTGATAGAATGTGCACATATGCTGTGCAGACCTACTTTGTTTTACATCCGTGTCTTTTCTATATGGCTGTTCCCGTTCTTCCATCTGTGCTTCTCTAAGTTTTAGGACCAGCTGTGGACAAACTGTCTGTAGAAAGAAGTTTTAGCCAGTTTTGCAGCTGAGACTTCCTCAAGCAGAGCCCTTCAGGCTTTCAAGTTGATTTATTATGTACTTGGCTTTTGGGACCTGGATGCGAACGTCACGGGTTGGAGCCCGTACGGTCGGAAGCATCTACAGCAGCAGCTCCAGCAAAGGGCCTTGCCCCAGGGCCTGCTGTGTTTTAAGCATCCAGCTGCCTGGAAGCCCCAGCTGAACCAGAACTCTGAGTTTCATCACGGTTGTGCTAACTTTGCTGGTCGTCTTCTGCACGCAGGTCTCAACTACTATGTCTGTGGGCAATGAGGAAGTCCATCTACTCTCTCGACTACTTGAGGGAAAAGTCAAACCTCCCAGTCTGTCCTTGAGATGTTCCTATATGCCAGTGACAACGTTTAAAAAGATCTATAGCATTTATAGTATTTAGCATCTACTTGAAATAAATTCTATAGTATCTATAGTATTTATTTCAAGTTGCTCTTTTTTTGTGCTGCTTGTGTCTGTGTTTGCAGTCTATATCCAAGCAGTGCTGCTCAGAAAGGACATAAGGGTTCAGTGCATCCACACCTCCTCTTCTGTATAGAGGTGAGTGTTAGTTTGGACTTCTAAAAGAAAACTTGAACTCTTATTTTTGTCATTATTGTAAGGACATGGTTGCTATATGGCAGCTGGGGGCTCTGTTCCGTTTCAGGTTTTAAATAGCTCCATGCACAAAACATGAAAATGGGAGGGTTGTCAGATCCCGCCCCAAAAGAAATTGGGGAAGATGAAGCGGTGGCTTGGCATGCAGTGCCTCGCCTGCCCTGCAGACCATGTGGGGCCACGCCGATCCCTAGCTGGAGTGATTATCGACTCGGTGTAATCTAGCATCCCATCCACTGCAATTTGGCCCTGAGTCTCCCTTGATTTAAAGTAGCTGCCATTTGCACTGGTTCACCTCAGCAGCAAGAGTCTTCCCTGGCTTCTTAATATTAACAGAGAGTGCAAATGCCATTGCCGTTTATCATTCAGGCTTTGCTGAGCAGGCTGCACTGCAGATTTTGGTGCCTGGGTTGGGAGGAAGACTATTGCGCTGAAAGCTTCCCCGGCGGCAGCAGAGCACGGAGGGGGCTGCGAGGAGCCCCGGGCTCAGATGGCCCCCCCAGGCCGAGGCAGTTCAGGGGCGTCCGGCTGCCTGATCACGGTGCTGGTTCCAGGTCCTTGTGATCCTCCATGTGGTTTTCCTGGTGAGCAGGGACGCGCACATACTCCTTGTTGATGATCCCATGCAGGGAATGGAAGTGGGCTTTGGCTGAGCNCGTGGTTTTCCTGGTGAGCAGGGACGCAATGGCAGGGACGCGCACATACTCCTTGTTGATGATCCCATGCAGGGAATGGAAGTGGGCTTTGGCTGAGCCAGTGTTGCCAAACCAGAGAGCATTTCAGCCCTGTGCTGCCCTTTGTGGACTGCTTTCGGATCCTTCCCCGACGGATTTTCCTTTGGTCTTCACATTCTGGATTTCTGCAGCAGAAATCACTACAAGCTCCTGCAGTTTAAGGCAGGAGATGGCTTTCCTGATCTCCGGCAGAGCACAAACAAATGTGTTTCTGCTGTGGCCTCTACAGAGAAACAGTTGCTTTGCGGTAATGTGCCTCTTCCCGAAAAGGACACGCTGCTGGTCCTGAGGCTGTGGAGGATGCAACTGCGGCCCACGTGAGGTGGCCACCACACTTGTCACTGATTTAATGTCCCCAGTGCTTAAGAGGTCACGACAGGTTCCTCACTGGACTTTGGCTTCAGCTCCCCACATTTTGGTTCCTTTCAACACCTTCCTTTGTTGCAGTAATAATCCAGTTTGTATGCGGTGCATTTGTACCTTAAAGATGACAGGATAACTCTGAGATAAGTCTGAGATCTGGGATGGCACATAACATTAAAGCACAGCCCATGGTTATGTTCCAGGGAAGAAAGTAACTTGGTGTTCCTAATTTTTATTTTCTTTGGGGTACAGCAGTAGCTCAGCCTGGCACAGAAAAATGTGGCAGCACCCTGGGCTGGCCAAGGCCACAGTGGACATTGCATTAGTGTTTCTTGGTTCCCCATTTTTGACAGTGAGGGGTCTGTGGCAGAAGCAGGGAATGTACTGAGTCACAATTCCTTATGGCAACCTCTATATTATTGGGAGAAAGGAGGGTCCATTTCTGTGCTCTTTTATGTCAGCAGATAAAGGAATTGTTTAACCGAAGCCAAAGGAATTGTACTGGTCAAAATAGAGAATTAATTTTTCTGTCTTTCTGTTAAAACTCCTGAAGAAAACCCTGTGCATTTGTTTTTAAGTTCTGTATTTTATTAAAAATTCTCCAGGAAATACTGTTCTGAAAACTGCAGGCTTTGAGATTAACCTAACATTTAGGTCTTGCATTTGAATACCTGGTGTTTGATCCTAGGGGAAAATCTAGGTTTGGTCCGTCGCCTTAAATTCCGGTTAATTTTGTGAAAAGTTTTAAAGACACTGTTTGTTATGTGCATTGCTGCTTCTTGCAGAGCTGGGGATGGGGAGGGGGCTCCCAAGTCAGACCTCTTTTCAGACAGGTAGAAGGACATTTCTTAGCACTCTGTATTTACCTTTAGAAAGTATAATCACTTGTGTTACTACCATAAGAAAAATAGCAGTAATCTCTTGCCAGTTTTTAATGAACTATGAAAAACTACATCAGAAAATGGTGTCAGTGAGAAAAAAAAAATCCACAGAGCAATCACTGGTGTCCATTTTTACAGAAATAGTGTCAAAAAAGCATAAATACTCATTTTTATGGCCAAATTGTAGTTTGGTGAATCAGTTTTATGCATAGAAAGACTATTTGAGGATTTTGCTCATAGGCATGTTTCTTTGTGAAATGTAAAACAGAAATTTTGAATAGTCCCACAGGTATAGCCCAGAACTGAAATATAGAAGATAGAAAAGCCGGGGAGCCTACTGTTGGCAAAGCAAGGTCTCTGAAGGGGAGCGTGACTGGCGGGGGAGGCCAGTGCTGCTGTAATCAGCGAAGAAAAACTGCTTTGCTTCTTTCCAAAGTTGAGACAAGTTTTTTGCTTGGTTTTGAACTTGTGCTTCCCATAACGTGATAGTGGTTGTGTCCTGGAGCAGCAGTGCAGAAACGGGCTGTGAGTGCAGCAGAGCCGAGCGCTCAGCGCAGGAGCAGCCTGTGACTCCTGGCACCAAGGGGCATCTGCCAGATCTAGCGCTGGCTCTTGCGTGAACCTCACGGAGAGCTCACGTGGCTCAGCGCCGTCTTCCCCCCACTGCTTGGCCCCACATTTGGCTGAGACTCTGGTCACACTTACCCCAGCTTCCAGCAAGTTGGTGCACTCTTGCATCCTTCGGCTTTGTAGCCACTATTGCCTCGGTGCTTATTTGTCTCTGTGGCAGCATTTAGCACTTTTTAAATCTTAGTTTTCTCTCTGTTTGTGCAAGGACTCCAGCCAAGTAAGCCTGTATGGAAGGGCGCTCCCGTGTCCCTGCGGAGGTGGCAGCACCCTGCTTCCTGATCCTATTACCTCTCCCGTCCTTCCTGCAGGAAGTGGGGCTGTGGGGCGGCGTGGCCAGGGGCCGCAGTGTGCAGGCCATCGGTGCGGTTGTGATTTAACACTATCATTCAGCAGATGTCAGCCAGTAAAGCTTTCAGCAAAGCTGTAAGGCTTAACCCAAAGCACTCTGAAACAAGATAAAAGCTTAAACATTTCCTCATCGCACGTTCGCGTGTGAAGATATGTGTGTGCTGACCTTTCATATTGCTAGGAGCGGTGTGTAGTGAAAATCCCTCTGTAATTTAGCACTACAGGGAGCTCAGTCTGACTCATCCTTGCAAGAACATTTTGTCTGCCACTCAGGGTCTGGAGTGGCTAAATGTAGTATTTGTCTATAAATAAAAACAAGTAATGAAAATTGTGTTCGAGTTGGGAAAAGCAGGCGTGCTTGTTCTGCATTATTATTTTGTCCACAAAATTAAAAAAAAAATAGGGAACTATGAAGTTGCTTTCAGTTATCTAGGTCTCCTTCCCACCAACTTCCGTTACTGTCCTCCTCACAGTGACAGGAGGAGATGCCCTTGCTTTTCAAATATACCTTAGATGAGTTTTGCCCTTATGGCAGTATATTTTATGGCTAACTACTGTACATCTTGGTCAAGTTAGGGCTAGCAAATTGGCCTGAAATTCTTTTAAATATTTTCAAGTGTCCTGATGACATGTATCTTTGTGCAGTTACTAAAGGTCAGCCTTGCTGAGAGCCAGAAGAGCTCTCTGAAATTAGTCAGCACTTGTTTAGATGGGGATGAAACGGGCCAATTCACCTGTGTTCTCATGTGGGGATGTGAACACTGCCCACGGGTGCTACCTTCTCTAACAGTCCCTGGTGGTGAGTGTGCGGCATCCGAACCAGCATGGCTGGTGTGTGATGTTCCTGGGCTTAGTTTGCAAGGAGCTTAGGAACAACAGGGGAAAAAAAAATGGGATGATGGATCATTTTGTAGGCAAGCCCAGGCAACAGCTCAGCAGCCAGCTCTGCTGTCATTTACTTTCTATAAGCCACAACTCTTATTTAGTCACCAAGTTAAATAACTTCTGGGAGCAGCTTCCATGATAATCTGTTCCCTGCAAGTCCTTGGCTTTTCTAGCAGGGGAAATATATTGGACTAGTCAGGTTGTCTTCTGTGATACCTGTCACTTTGAATTGTGTGACCTTTTAGCGAGCGCCGAACCTCACCTGTCTAAGTCAATTTAATCGTGTGCCTTTGTAAGGCTTCGTATTTTCAGAGTTCTTTCAGCAGAGAAACTAATTGAAAAAAAGTTGGCAAATGCTTCTCTTAGGAGGAAGAAAACTTTGGGAAGAAGTATATCAGCTTCTGCATGGACTTTCCTATATTGTTCAGTTATATTTTCTTTAGATACCTTTCGCTGAAAATGTTCTGGCCTAAAGCATCTCCTTTTTGTCTTTGCATTCAACTAGTTCTCAGAGACTAAGATTTGTGGAAAGCAATGAGATTAAACCTTTTTTTCCTAATTGGACTGAGTCTCTATACTCCATTTCCTTCACAAAGGAAGCCTGAAAGGAGCCTCAAAATTCCTCTTGGCTTCTGAGTTATTTCTCACTGCACCTACATGATGTACGTCACCTCTCTCGGGCATCTCCTGTTTGTTTCCCCAGCCCCCACAGAGGATCTGTGCCTCTCAGGGCAGCATCTTGCACAGGGATCTTTCCTGAGTGCATTGCACGCTGTATAAGAACCACAAGAGCCTCCTCTTGGTCCTGTTTCATCTAGTACAACCATACTTGGTCCTCTGGCAGATTGCTGTTCTCAGGCACGTGCGATGCCTCATTCCCTGCCCCTGTGGCGGACGCTATTGGAAAGAAAAAATGTTCAGAGAACCCAGATTCCCACAAGGGAAAAAACACCAATTTTGAGTAACCTTTGCAGCCAACCCATTGATATGCTTCAGTGGCAATGTTTGATTTGGTTTCTAGCGGTGCTGGTAGATGATCATCTTTCCTAACTTTTGGATCTTTTTTCATTGCAGAAGAGTGGTGGGCTCTGTGTTTGCAAGGCTGGAGCACGGAAATGCAGCAGAGGAGGGCAGTGATGCATCGCCTGACAAACGACTCTCCTTCCAGCAAAGATCCACCAGTGAAAGTAGACTGAACGTAAGTAAAACAACCTACATTTTTTGCCTTACCTATGTTTGGAAGAAAGGACCCAAGAGTACAAGTCTGCTGATAACATACATTGAATTGTGGAATCCTTGTTTCATAATGTGTCAGCTCACAGTGGGGTTTGTAGGAGCCACCGGGCTGGCGGCAGGGGTGGAGCTGTGGCCGAGGGCTGCAGTGGGATGCGGCGCTTGCCGTTTCGCTCCCTCGGGGACCATGTCCATAACAGCTCAGCAAAATGACTGTGAAAAAGTCCAGCGTAACTGACAGGAGAAGGCCTCCAATTGAGTTACTCCTGCTCTTCCTATTGCAGTTTCTGATTAGAGTGTAGTTGCTATTCAGTGGCAGTCCTCAGCAAAACTGCCATTTTCCTCCTCCTGTATTTCTGGATTTCTGATGCCGACTTCTGTCAGAAGCGGCTCAGAGGTTCTGTGCTCTGCATATCAGTGCTACAGGGGCCTCTCCATTTTGCTACTTTGCAGCTCCACATGTTGGTCTGGTTTGGCTTTAGCAGAAGATATGGCTGTTGACAGAAAATCCACTGATTCTAACAGGATGATATTGGTAAATGGGATGAGATTATAATTTATCAAACGTATTCACTGGGCACAGGCTTTGTTTCTACTGGCCAATAGATCACACACAGGATTCAGGAGACAAAAGTGCTCTGGGCAATGCCCCAGGCAGTCAGCACAGCTCTACCCGAGGGCAAATGTCCAAGCAAAAGGATGGCCAGTAATTTAGAGCAGGCTGCAGCCCGGCAAGATGACAGCGAAGCAACGAGGAGAGTCACCACTGGAGAAAGACTGGGGGAAGCTCTCATGGTTTGCGCACGGTTTCAGCATCCAAACCTGCATGGATTTCAAACAGAGCACATTAAAATTTCCTTTCTCTATTGAGGCAACCGGGTAGAATGAGTAAAGAAGAGAAATAGTCTTTCAGAAGGGAGGATTTCCAGTCCTAATGACTGTTAGGATTTTATGTCAAGCAGTAGAGGGAGGAAAAAAAGAGTTCTCTTCTAGGAGATCTTTCCTTAAAGGATGTGATAGATGATTAAGGCACACAGAAAGCTACAGTATTATTTACAAGAGTGTTCTCCCTCTAAGGGTTCACTGTAAAACAAATGTGCTGCTTTAAGGATAATGGCATGGTATTATTTATGTAGACAGTTCGAGCAGTTCCCAAAGAGAAGTGCTGTAATCGTGCCCATAAAGGCCTGCCTGCTTGCTTGCTTGTTATTCAGCATTAATTTTAGTACAGAATAATTATGAAAGGAACATTTGGATTTATTATCTGTAAAGGCAATTTTAAATGAGGTTTGAGTTCAGTACAATAAATGTTGTTCCCTGAGCAGTGGGAACCCAAATAGAGTAGTTGCCTTTCACGGATCAGCCAAGCACTGCCTGGATGTATGCAGATTTTCATAATATTCACAATATTCAGGAATTAGAAAGCAATAAATATTTGCTATAGTGGTAATCAGCAGCCGCTTCTGACAGCACCACAACGTGCTGTTGAGAGACAGAAATGACTTCCTGAAGTCAGCGATGCCTCTGTTGTCAGCTGAAGCCTAAGGTTGGTTTAAAGGTCTTTTTGCAGAGGGAATGAGGCATGAGAGCAAGGTGTTAAACACTAAGAGTCTCATTTTAGATGAGAGCCTGAGTTAACATTGCTCAGCACAATGATCATCTGGAGTGAAATTTCACCTAAAATTCCTGTACTGCCATTTTTCAGCTTCTGAAAGTAAATGGCTCAGGAGATTGTATAAGCTGTCTGTACTGCTGCAGACTTCAGCTTTTATTGGACTATTTTTGATCTCGCCGGACTAAATGCCGCTTCTGGTTCGCTAGATAGCACTTAGAAGAAGTGTCCTTTTCCAGCTGCACAAACCAAGTAATTTATTTTACTTCTCAGAAATGAAATGTGCCTTATGCCCTCCTCGCCTCGAGGCCTGACGCACTGCAACGCGCGCTAGGTGATCGAGGGAAGGCCGCAGCCGAGAGCTGAGTCTGCTCACCCCGCTTTGTGGGCAAGGTGAGCCAGCAAACACCTAAAATACCTTCGCCTCGTACGTTAGTGCTTGCTGGCACTTGCAACGTGGCACTAACAAAATGCCTGGACAGTTTCTTTCTTGTTTGAAGTAACTGAAGAGAACACAGACTTTGGAAAACAATAATTACAGTGCTCACAGTACTAAAAGTGGACATGGGCAGCTTGTTGGAGGGGTAGTGAAGGCTGGTAGCTGGCAGCTTGCTGGCATGACCAGAGCTTAGCAAGAGGAAAGCTTGGAGAGAAGAATGCGCTCCTGCTCTGCCACAGTGTGGACCTGGCGCAGAAGGTACCGGGTGGAATCTGGGCGCCAGCCCTGTGCTGGAGGTCAGAATTAGATGATCGTAATTTTCCCCTCTGGCTTTAAAATCTATTAACAGCTATTTTATGATGCTGATCATTCATCAGTGCACCACAGGCTGCAAGGCCAGGACCACCATGATATACTTCAGAGTTAATTTATTTCCATTAGTTCACAGCTAAACTTAATTTAAAAGAAACTCTAAAAATTGAATTAGAAAGGAGCAAGCCTGGAGACTTTCCAAGGTATAACTATTTTTAAAAAAACATAGAAGGGGGAGTGCTGTGATGGTGTGGGGTCTTGGATGAAGGTATGTGACACTTGACACCGGCACCGAGAGCAGCCTGTGGCAGGAGAGCCCCGTGCTCCCCGCACACACTGAGCAATGTTGATGTCTGTAGCCAGAGACGTTGCTCAAGGGTTAAATGATTTCTGGTGGAAATCAGAAAGGTGACTTGTCTGTAAGCAGGGTGACAAGGGGCAGAGGGAGTGACTTGTTGCTGGGTTATTTTTTTTCTGCGTTATACAGTATTCGTCTTTTTTTCTGTCTTTATCTTTCCTCTTGTCATAACCCTGCGGCCAGGTGGGGAAAAATGATCCTTGAGGAAATGCCATGGTGGCTTGTGCAGAGCAGAGGTTCCTCTTCAAGCCTCGCTTCAAGAGAACATGAACTTCCAGAAGCTAGAGCTGCAGCTCCAGGTTCACCTTGCGGCACACCCCACCACAGGGTTGTCTCACAGGGGACGGGGAAGGCGTTTGGATGCTGCACCACTAGTAGCAATTGGCCTAACAAACAGCAGATAAAAACAGACACATTTTTTTCAGGCAAAGATTTTTTTAAGGAAAAAGAAAAAAAAAAAGGAACACAGAGACAGCAAAAGCCTTGTCTTCAATCATAAGAACTCCAGAGAAAGCAAATCAACTCCCCAGGTCTTGTCTCACTCAAAAGTTGTCCCCAGGTCACTCCTGTGGGGCCAGACTGCCTCATTGCCCTGGCCAAGTCCGCCCAGCACAGAGCTGAGCCTGTGGGGACAACCACGAAGGCCCTGAGTTGATAATACCCCTTCGCCCCCGGCAAGAGAAGTAGCACCGTTTTTAGTGAGTGGTTTTTCACATAAGTGCTTCTGTTCCTGTGATTTTTGGCACAGATCCACTAGCCAAATGGACTCTAATATCAGCTGTGCAAGCTCTGCAAAGCCCCAGCTAAATGCAAAGGCTTCCACTGGCCCGTGCTCTGTTCCCCACTCTGGGGCCTGCTCTGCTGGGGCCGCCAGGACCATGTGGCTTCCCCGCGCCATCCCCACGGTGAGCAGGTAGATCTCTAAATGTAGAGGCAAATTTCCTTGCCTTGCATGCCATCTAGCCTGCCACATGACGCTGTGTCTGTTTGGTAGCTCCTGTTTATTCTTTTGTATCATTCCAGTGCATCACAAACTCTAAATGCACCCCTTGTACATGTGTATGTTAGTCCTTTATTTTTTAAATTCAGGTCCAGCACTTGATTTACACATATGGGAATGGGCTATTATGCCTTTAATTTGCAGCTAGTGTGAGTATTTGTGCTTTTTAGGCACACAGTTGCATTCGTGTTTGTTTTTTGAAGGAATGATACTCTTGAAGAATTCCTCCTCACTACTGAGCATAACAACAGAGCATCGGGTACAGAGCCACTCTTCAGGCAAGTCTGTGGTCTTGTGCAGTGAGGTCTCGTGTGTTGAGAGTTGCATGGTCTGAACAGAGCTACTGAACAGACCTGGATCTTGCTGATAGTTCTGACTTGTGTTTTTTTGTGAGTGGTGGGGGGAATGTAGCAAAGGACAAAGATAAAATAGTCCATAGGTATAACACATCCATTTTAAGTGATCTTTCCTATTGCCAAAAAAACTTTCTTAAAAATGCTTCTGATACCATATAATCTATTCCACCTTCCCTGTAACAAGAAGAGCTTGAAATTTTCTATAATTTTGTGTAAAATATCCCTGAGTAATTTGTATGCTGGGTTTCCCCTGGATACAATATGAAATAGCTGAGATATCTTATCATACTCTGCAAGCTGGCATTATAAGGCACTGCTGAAAATACTGCCTAGCCTTTGAGTAACAAATGCGCAGCTAAGTAGCTAGTGAGTATCCCGAGCGTCTAAATGCAGACACGTTTGCTCTTCGGTATTAGTACAAGTTTGAGAGACATAAATCTAGCCCATGTGGCTCATATAATTTTGAAGTGTCATAGAAAAAAAAAAACAATTGAAAAAAAGGGGAAGATGGAGTCTAGCTTGGAAAGCTTCAGGACCCCGTTGTTACATACGGGTGTTTTTAGCGCAGTCCAGGTTAATGCAGAGGGCAAACTCGCACCATTTCCACTGCTGGCACAAGCTCTATCAGAAAGCCCAGTGCTAAAGTGAGGCTCCCTCTTTAGAAGCAGCTGCCTTTGATACGTGATGCCAGCCTCTTTAGAGTTTTAATCCTTCCACTTCATGAAAAACTTGATATTTTAATTGTGACTTCGTTAAGGGATTTCAAACCATCTCAAACCTCCCTTCCTGCTTATTGTGGAGTGAAGCTTCACAGGGGCTGAATTTCATAAGGAATCAGAAATAGTGCCTATGTAGATGAAAAAAAGAAAAAGTCATAAACATTTCCCAGTGTTTTGCTTGCTTGCTTGCTTTCCCAGTGCTTTGCTTGCTGATAATAAGGAAACTCTTTTTCTTTTTTTTTCTAGTAGTTTACTGCTGTTTTTCATGACTTTGTAAATCTAAGCTTTATTTTTTCTTCTCATTTTTGCTCATATCCCCAAACTGGTTGTTTAAAATTGAGCTATTGTGAAATTCATTGCTCTGGGAAACTGTGTGTTTTTTGCCCATCTCATGTTTGCATTGCTGTCACGGGAGTGAGAGGGAAGAGAGAGGGACAGGGAGGTTTCTGGATGTTGTAGCAGGCAAACTACTTTTCTTTGTGGGTAAAGAAAGAAATTCCTTCAAAGTGGTACAGAAAGGTAGTGTGGAATTTGGTCTGTGAAAACATCACAAACTTGTGCACCATCAGTGGGTTCAGTAGCTTTGTGGACTTTCATGTGTCTAAATTGAGTGCTTTATGAGCACGTACAGAGGAGTCTGAACCAATTCTAAACCAACAAAAGACCTTTGTATCCTGAAAACTCAGAGCTTTGCGGAATGTCTTATTTTTTCTACACTAATAGGAGGTGCTGAAGAAATGACCCTGAAGATATACTCAAGCACGTAAGCACATAGAGATGCCAATTTGTGTGTTTGCGTGAAAGACAATGGAAGAGGGGAGCTAGCTTTCCATGTGGATGCAGGAAGAAAGGGGAAACTAAATACCTCTCGACTATTGTAGCCAGAAAATGAATTAGTACTGCGTTTTTCTGCCAAATCCAGAACATGCATCTCATTTTTAATTGTCCCCTGGATGGTGGATATACAACTAAATAGATGTGATAAAAGGTTAGAGGGTTGCAGCTCCACGCTGAAGCACTAAAAGAGTCAGAACTAATTGTCCTGAGGCTGTTGCATCTTAATCGCACAAGAAGGACAAATAAGGCAATTTTAGCATGGTAATTTAGACTTGATCGTGTCTCTTGGAGCTCAGGGACATGTTGTCCTTTCCTTATCACATGGGGAATCAGATTTCTTCTTCACCTAAACATATTCGATCTCTGTGTTCAAAAACTTATGCCAGGGCTGAATACAATTCTGATGAATTTCAAACAATTTAAAAATGTATTGATCTTTTTTATCAACTATTACTTCTCTTCTGAGGTCTACTGTTTTCCCAAACTCTGAATCCAGGAAGTGCCATTCACCTGCCCATAGTAACAAAAAATGCAAAATAAAAAAAGCAGTGCTGAGGAAAAGGTAAAGGATTAAAATTCACATAAGCACCTGAGATTATGATTATTTACCCTGTATGCAGAAGCTCCAGAAGTCAGCCACATAGAAAGCACCATCTTATTCCTCCAGTTGCCCTTGGAGGGCTCTTTACTCTCCTCCTCTCCCACATTTTGTGTTCTATCTCTAGCCGTGGGTGCCGATGCCTTCTGGCGTTTTTCTTTGCTTTTCCCCTCCTGGGGGTGCAGGCTGGGCCAAGCAAGCTCGTGTCAGGAGCAGTTAGCTGCTTCCCAAGGATATTCCCAAGCCGGAGCCGTGTTAGTAGGACCCCTGTGGAAGCAAAGCAGCGGGAGCCCTACTTGCTTAGCGAGGTGACAGCACCTGGCGAGGCAGCTGCTCGGGAGACATCTGCCCTTCCTTCCATCAGCCCCTCCACTCTGCAGCAGCAGAACTTTGCAGCCCACAATTCTCTCCACATTTTTCCCACTGGTGATAGTCCTCATGGCAAATGTCTTTCCCTATTTCACTTTCCTGGTACTGCAGGTAGCTAGTCCCCATGCTGCTGCACTGTAATTCATTTCAGTGTGGTGCAAAAAGAGTCAGTTTTGGTAGACTTTGTGTGAGCTACATGTGTGAGCACTCAAGGTTTCTTCTGCTCCAAATGTCTCCCCATAGAAATGATTTGCTGAGGAGCATCTTTGCCCAGGATGGTTTTGATAAAAGGACCCCTGTATCGATCTCTATATGTATAGATGCACACATACCTAAAAAGCAGTGCTGAAATAATTTCTTGTACCAGATATCTCTGGCGCAAGAAATACACTTTATTATTATTATTATTTAGTAGTACAGTTAAATTTCCAGGATTAAATTACAGCACTAGCATGCAGTGCTTCTCTTGCCCTTCAGTTCAGGGGAGGTGCAGTGCTAAGTAAAGCTAGCAGAAATTCAAAATCCAAAGGCTTTTGTCTGTTTTGGGAGCTGCCGAAAGTCATCCTAAAGTTAGAAACCATGCAAAAGGTAAATCCTCTGGAAAATACGCGTTTCACTCATGCTCTGTTTATCCTTCTTTGTTTTCTATGTACTCCTCCTTCTTTCACCTTAATAAATAGAAGAATTAATGAAAGCTTTTTTTGGCACCTTGACAATTACTTTCATGTAGCCGTCAAAAGGAAATGTGAACAGGATTGACAATTTCATTTATCTTTGTGATAGAAATGCAAAGTAAAGAATTTGTACCAAGTTGTATATGCATCACAAAAAGGGCAGCAAGGCCTTTCCCAGCCAGTGCAATTTATTTACCTCCTTTCAAAATCAGCTTCTCATTGTGTGCCCACAAATCTGCCTGCTCTGAATATGTATTCAGAGAGAAAGAAAACAGGACAACTTTGAAAGGATATTGCATAGAAAATTGCAAAAAGTGCTTTCTAATTACTTACTTAGACGTTTTCTCAAATTATATAGTGTATTTTTATGCATTTCAATAGAGTATAAAAATGTGCTTTGCTGATTGTCATGGAAAAGAAGAGCTAGGCTGAGATTACGGCATGGTGGACAGGTCCACTCTCCACCTGCAGGAGCGTTACGGCGCGTGGCACTGTGTGCCCATCCTCAGGGAAGGGTCTCACCTACAGACATGTGCAAAGAACAGGCAAAATCATGACCCTGGGCACAAAACTAGTGATGGTCAGGCAGTAGTGTGCTAATGCATGCATGCTGTCATTACACATCACTAGATGGAAAGGAGCATGAGATGAAGGAGCTCAGAATAGGTCCCCTTCTCAGGAGCTGGTGCTCCTTCCTTCTCCATCCCAGATGCTTCTCCGCTACACATGCAGCATGGGAATTATTGGCTGTTCAATGTAGGTGGCTCCATGGATTTGAAATCCCTGTTGAAAAATACCCACATTTTGCACAGCGCGTTGGAAGGAGTGACCCAAAGAGGCCAGCCATGACCTGCTGTCACCACCACTCAGTGTGAGCGGGGGCTTCTGCCTGGCCTAAGGGAGTGAGGAGAAGATCCCTGTGAGGCCCACCAGTGTCACAGTCCCCACGTGCCTTCCCCTGCCGAGAGTGGTGGGTAGAAATCACTGGCACTCTTTTAAACACGGGTGTTGTCATGGCCTGCAAGAACCTGACAGAAAATTTGAGCTACTCAGTTGTGAGAAGTGAGCCATGGCCTTGGGCAGCTGAACGGAAAACCGTGAGCTTCATGCCTCCCAAACTGGTATTTTTTTTTCCTTTTAATAACATCATAGCGCGGAGGTTTAACTAATGCTGGTTCCGCTTCACCTCCGTTACTGTTCACAGTTTCTCTGGAACAAAGGTTTTCCTCGTCCTCTGCCCTGCAGATTATAATATACAGCCTCTCCCAGAAGACTGTAAAGCCAAAGACTCACAAAACCTGTGTTTCAAAGGCAGGTTTAAAGCCTGAATCATTACTGAGTCCAAGATGAGAAGGACTTTTGGCAGCGTTACTATGCAGTATCAGGAAAACCTTCCTCCCTTCCCTCTCTGTTTCTCTCAGCACCCGTACAAGTGTTGAAATAACAATAATTCTTTACTAGAAGCAATGTTGCATTTGATATCCTTTCTCTGTCTGGCATTTCATTGAATTTGCAAAAATCTGACAAATCTAACCAACCATTAAAATGTGTAATAACAATGACAACAAAAAAGCATGCTTTGGAGGAGCATACACGTGTAAATGCAGATGATGAAGAAACCTAAGTAGAATTTCTGACTCATGACGAAGAGACTGAATAATCTGATCCGACAGTTTTCGTAATTCGTCATTTATTCATAAACTTGTACTGTAGCATCCTCTCTATTTATTTAGAGTGCAATGGCAAAGTACAGATGCACAGAATGCAGGCAGAAAGCTAGCTAAGAGAGAGCTGTAGGACAGATGGTATCCTAGATTTATAAGAAGGTCTTTCTGTAATTAACAGTGGATTCAGTGGATTCACTCCATCCAAAACATTTGTTCCTGTAATGGGCTTTTGTGTACTATCAGTGTGATACTAAAACCTAACAATTGCTTTGCAGAATTCATAAAAATGTGGACATCTAATATGTTTGAAGAATAAAAGGGGAGTGACTAGCTATGTTTTTACTTTAGCAAGATTCATTTTGTAAATAAGACTTTTTTTTTTCCCCAGGGCTATCATTTCTAATTATGTACCTGTATAATTTCATGCTATGGTATTAACGTTTCATAAACTACAAAGCCAGTTTCCTGTCTGTGTGGAATAGTGTGAAAATTTTCCATGCAGTACAATCTAATAGCATATAAAGTTATAGCCTAGCCAGTTGCTCAATGGTTTTAGAAGCAGCTCTGTGTCAAAAGTGCAGCTATTTTTCTACCTGGATAAGCTGCAAGTTCAAGTGCAATCGAGTGAACATTTTAGTCTTAACTTAACCTCTACCATTAGACAAAGAGTCTGAAAAGGTATCAGCTATTGCTCAAGAAAAGGTCAAAAAGAACTGGTAAAAAGACTGAGTTCTTTGTTGCTGGATATAGGAGGTTGATTCAAGTACAGCAAAACAAAAAAAAAAGATCTTGCAATAAGTAACAACAGCATATTAAGGGCACAGATCATTAGTGCAGCTGCCTTGGAGGGGGATCTTTTGCAGGCTGCATTGGACCCCTGGCCCCAGGGTGCAGTTAGCCCGCACTTCTGCTTTGACTTGATCTTGTCACATTGGCAGAGAAACTATAGGCCACAGAAGAGCTTCCTTATGCAGAAAAATGTTGCTTGTTACTATCAGGACTTTCAGTAATCATTAGTTAATCCATGATTCACTGTGATGCACTTGACCAGAGTCTCATTAACCAGCCAAGCCTGCCTAATTGACTTGGCATTTCTCGTCCACGAAACATGTCCGTGAAGTTGGATTTGAAGAGTCCTTCCCAGACAGCAGAAATCAGTTTTACAAAGTTGTTACCAGCAGTATAAGATAATCGATTAAACAGATATTAGATCATAATATTGATAGATATTAGATTATAGTATTGATAATCAGTAAAAGATGAAGCGTGCTAAGTTTGAGGTTTTTAGAAGCAGCAGGGACTAGAGGTTTTGCAGTTAGTTCTCACAGCTGGCTATCAAATCTCTGGTGCAATGTTGATAGCATAGGCCACACGTGCAATCCAGGGACAAAATGCAGGTAGGGTTGTGTCGAGGGGCAGGGTTTCAGGCCTGCTGGGGGCGCACAGAAGTCCATGCAAGGTCTCCCCATGTGTTGGAGCAGCCCCTCGCCAGCAGGCTCGTTTGCAGATACACAGCACAGCTGGGGAGGGGTGCTACTGGGGTGCAGTAAAAACAGATAAGCAGAAACATGGTATGTGGAGCTCACATACACACCTTGATAATGCAGGCAGAAGGACCTGAACTTCCACATGCAACAGCATTTCAATAGAACCAAAGTGCAGTCACAGCTGCAAGGAAGGAAAAAAAAAAAAAAAAAAGGACTTGTACTCTAGCTTTTGCTTGCTTTTGCTAGAATACAAAGTGAGTTTTCCTTGCAGAGTCCAGCTACTAACAGTATTGTGGCTGGTTATCCCTGCTCTCAACATCATCACAACTGCTTTCTAGTTTTCTTATCAAAACCTAAACTCTGCTATGGCAGGAACTACTGAGTGCTCATTTCCTTATAAAAAAATGAAAGTAAAACTAAACCTTTTTCCATATGGAAAATAACTATGTCTAGTAGTGTAGACAATTTATTCAAATATCTATTTTACATGGTGGACTAATCTCAGATTAGTAAAGCCCTTAATACTGTCTTTAAGTAGCTGTAAATATTTGAGCTCTAATGTTGTTTTTATAGAGTCATTACTGCTTGTTTCAAATACTTTTCTGCTTAGTGATATAATTTGTGCTGTGCTTAATCAAAAATCTGTTTTTCTCCTCTGCCTGTTGGTTGCAATAGGCTGAGCGTGGGTGTTGATATGAGCAGCCTGGAGCTATGTGGGTCAGGACAGACTGCGCATTGGCAGTTCGGGGCTAGAGCTGAAGTCCTGCACTACCCTGGCCCTGCTCACCATGCTGCACAAATGCCACCCATATGGCCTGATACCCCAAAACACAAACTTGGTCCGTTTGTGCTATGAAGCCTGTCTACCTCTGCTTCCCCAGGTCCCTCTCCTCTGGGCTTGAATGACCATCCACAGTGAAGTGTCCATGAATGAGCAGTTTGAGAATTAGTCATTCTGCATGAAACTCTTCTCCACGTAGGAGGCTTAAATGGGAGCAAAGCGATGTCCTAGCATCAGCACTCCTGCCCACAGAAAGAGCAAGGTAGGAGGACACCTATTTATAGATGCAAACACACTTAACTAACTCAGTTGCCTTATTCAGCCTCCCCGCAGTCGGGAGAGCTTTCAGAGGGCATCATCTGGAGGCAGAGGCAGGCTGAGCCCTAACGGGTGCCGCTTCAAACAAATAATGTGTTGCAATTAGAAAAAAAAAATGCATATAGACAAAATTGTTCCCAAAACACTTTGTCAGAGCTATTTGCACATCTCCACCGATTCCGTTCATGAAGATCTTTTGTCTTGGACTCTTTTCCAGGAGCTTTTGCAGATAAATTGCTGGAACTTGCATAGTTCTATGGGAGCCATTATCAGTATTTTAGACTTGCAAAATCTTATTTAAAGTTTTGTCAAACTCTCCTGAGTGTTTCACCGAATCCATCTTCACTTCTGTTCAATGCCTACTCTATTGTGCTTTGTCTGTAGCCAGTATTTTCTGCCCACCGTTTTTCACTTGACAAGCTTCTGCCTGCTAAAAATTGACTATTAGTTACCACTTCGAATTGCAGAATTCATAGTGTGTGCATACTAAGTGCACTGCTAAGATTAGTTAGGTTTTAGCATTCTCTATTTTTACCTTTAAAAAGGCTGAAGCAGAAAATACCATCAGAAGTTAACCGGTTAAGGATCAAGGGAAGGGAGCTGAAGCAGTGTTATTTTTAATCTCGCTTCCCTGTGAACAGTGAGGTAAAATCAGAAAGTGAACGTGGAGGATGTGCACTGCAAAGACACCAGCATTTCATTCTGGTCTTTTTTTTTCTTCATTTGTGGTAGTGTCTCCCTAGGTCTCCTCATGCCACACTCTCATGGGCTCCTGTTCCTGTCACCAAGAAAGTGATTCAGATCCCATAAGTTTTTGGATGTTTGTTGTTTCATTAGATCAGGGCAATATTTTATCCTTTGGGAGGAATTGTTTTAAACTTGGGGCCCACAGGAAAATTAAAGAGTATAAAATTAGCCTAGTAAGAGAGCGAGCCCAGCCAGGCCGTGGAGTGTGCGTGAGAGAAGTGTCACTTGCAGACACAGCTCTCTCTTAGGATACTTGCTGGGGCTTTCTCTGTTCCCAAGCTTTGGAAATAGTTGCTCACAAATCTCTCTTCCTGATGCAGCCTGGTGACTGCTTTCTGCTAGCCCTGCTTGTTCTGGGGAAAAGTAGTTCGATCTGCAGGATGGACTTGTTCTCCAGCGTGGTGCCTGCTCCCATGGCTATAAGATGTTAATGTTTCAATGGGCTCCCACTGTGTCGCTTCCCCAAGAGGTCCTTCTTCCTCCGTGTGTATCAGCCAGCAGCTTTCTGACTACAACGGGCGGGGAGGAACATGAGCACGTAACTGATCTCGTTTGAACAAAATAGTCATTTCAATTCTAATTCGGGAGCCGTGGTCTCTAGCAGTCTGCCTGAAGCAGTGGGTGGCAGCTTGATCCACCAACCAGCTGAAGAGATACATTATTGACAAAAGGGTTACCTGCTAACTGAAAAGTCCACATCCTTTCACATTATCTTGTCTGTCCAGTGCATCCGGCCCTTGGAAGATGGGAAGCACTGGGGACCATGGGGCTGGTTGAGTTGTCGTGCCTCTGGACACACTGGTTTCTTGCTATGCCCAGGGGAGATGAGGAGCGGGAACAGAACAATTTTTATTTTTTATTTCATAAAAAGAAAAAAAAAAGATGCAAAGAGTTAATTCAGAGCATCTGATCCATTTGTATGATGCTAGGTCAGGTGTTTCAGCTGATAAATGAAAACATTGGCTTATTAGCCTAGTTTTGGCAGAATTATTAAGAGTGTGTTTACATTTAGGCTCATTAAGGGAGACATCTAAAATCTGAAGCATCCAAAATTAATGGGTGCTTTCTGAAACTGTTGGCTTCAACAGTGTTGCATTCTTTTATTAAGTAGATAGGTTCTGTGGTTTAGGCAGAGAGCTGCTGGGGAGAGTTCTTAAAAAATACATAGTCTTGAGTTTTAAAAAGGAAAATTAAATACTGAGAAACCTTTCTGAGTGTCAGCCCAAATTCAGGGTGTTTAATACAAAATGTTTGTGCTGAATGTTTTTCCATGTTTTCTGTATAGCATAACTTTCTTCTTGTACTTTCACTTTTCCTTACACTCTGTTCTTTTTTGCTGTAGTATCAGTTGGCAAGATGGGGTCTGTGTACATTTTCTGATGGCACTTGTTTAACAAAGGCTATGATTTTAGCTGCTTCAGCTATCCAGGTTCGCTCTACCTGTCAACACCTTTTATCTTGCTGTCCCACTCATCCGTGCTTCAAAGACTTGGTACATTGGCACACAACATACTTAAATCCCTAAGTTCCAGTATCTTGTTTCCTTTTGTAGTATAGCCAGGAACTGCAATGCTCAGGTTGCTTTTATAAAGGTATTTAGTATGGAAAATACTACAAACCGTTTAAAGGACAACGATGCCTAGTCCAGGTCTAACTCTGCAAATTCCATGCAGAGTTAATAACATAACAGAGTTAATAACATAAATACCCATATGTAGAGAGATATAGAAAATGTATTTTGTTTTATTTTGAACTGTAATTAACATGATTGGCCCTGGCAAGAGGCCCACAAGGAAGCACAGGGAGGTCCCTGCACCTCTCTGGATACCCAGTGTGGTGAGGCCAGCGCACAGAGGCCGTCCTGCTCGAGAGGCTTCACGGTGCTGCCTTGCTTGCTGCTTCCGTGCTTCTTGCGTGCTTCTCGCATGCCATCGCTGCGCACTTGTTCTGCAGGAGCGCTCTGCTCTCACTCCTGCCCTCACTGCACCTCACAGCCACTGGGAAATCCAATACAACAGTGCTTAATCAAATCTCTCTTTCATATTAGCTTTAGTTTCAGCCCTTCACTACAGGATACAAGAAATATCTTCTTAACAATGACCTTTTTTCTTCCAATAGTTTATCAGTTTTTTTTTATTAACAGAAATAAGAGGAAAAAAATCAATGTATTCTAAACAAATCAAACTCATTTCCCCACCTCCAGTTAATCAGGTTTTATGTGGTTAGTATCTGTGATGTTGCAGTAATTATACTAATTCTGTAGTCATCCATCGAATCTCCCTTGAAAAACTGCATAGATGTGACTTGAATTTCTAATCCTTTTGATTTTTTTTAACTTTGTACTTCTACAGAGTCTAGCATGATGAGATCCTGGAAAGGTGAATAATAAAAAAGAAAAATAATTCTATCTTAAAAAAAAAATAAGCAAACTCTCCAGTAGGGTTCCTGCTTGGACTTACCTGACTTTAGCAAGAAATCTAGTCCTAAGTAATAATATTTTGGCTGCAATTCCCCATTGTAGCACTTTGTGAAAGTGATGGGTCAGGATGTTGGTAAATAATTGTTAAAAATACTTTTTAGGCTCTAATATGTAGAGTTTTGAGTTTTGTCAACTGTTTATCTCTCTTAAAGTGATTAATTTTTCCTCAGAGGAGGGACAGGTGATCATTTTTAATTTATAAAGTACTATTTTATAATAATTATTATAAGGGTGAAAAGTATGATGATGATGAGAGAGTAATCTGGTATAATTTCAAAAGATTCTGATGCAAGATAAACACAAATATGTTACTCAAAGGGAACAACTACAGTATGTAGGTAGAGACACTTCAGAGACAATACTCTCTTTCTGATGCCATCTGGTATCTCCTGGAGACAGAGCTTCTCGTTGACATGTGGAAGCTTGGCTGCTTCCCCGTGTTTTTGTGCTCCTGTAGAGCACAGTGTTTTCTGTAATTCCCAAAGTTGGGCTGAACTGGCTCTTACTCTGCTACCGTGTCTCTAGGTGATGCACTTTGTTCAGCTCTTCCCAGTGAATTTCCTAGCCCTGGGGTTGCCCAAGGGAGGAGACGTGTTTGCCTCGCAGTTAAGTCATGCCAGGTCTGTTCTTACTGAATCTGCTCCATGTGCTGGGGAATATTGTACGTGCCATGGGCGACTGATGAAAAATCGTCCAGTGACCTGGCGCCGCCCCGGCTCTCAAGCCCGCGCAGTAGTGCGGAGGTGACACAAAGGCAGCGCGGACGGAGTGGCTAGGGCAGGGCCAGCCCGCGAGAAGCGCTGGGAGCCGCCTCGGCTGCGGCCTTGTTCCCCGCATCGTGTGTGGCAGCGCAGCCCAGACAGCCCCGAGCTGCTGCAGCCTGAGCCCGCGCACAGGTGGTCCCACACGGGGCACTTTATACCTGCCCTCTTCTTCTGCCTTCCTCTTGAGCATCGTGCCTGACTCCTTAGGCCCCCGGTTAGGTTTCCTGTGTGGAGTTTCTGATGACTTTTGATTCTGTGTAAGCTTGGTGTGCTAGAATGTGTTATTGTGTTGTTCTGAATATGTGATGCCTTCCCTTTCTTCATACTCTTGCGTGACCGTCTTGTACTGTTAGATCGCTTAACAAAGAATATCGGATGAGAACGCTAGATAAAGTAGAAACAAATGCCAATTAAAAAGGCATTTGCTGCATAAAGCAAGGATTGTATCTAGCCAAAATGTAAAAATGTGCTTTCCAGCTTAAATCAGTTTTATGGAAAGCAAAATATTTTGGTGGAAACTTTATTTATCCAAACTAAGAATGAATAAGTCTGGCAAAAGAGGTAGCATAGTGTGACAGTTTTAACTCTGAATTTCCTAACATAAGACCAATCAGTCCTTTCTCAAATACTGTGTGAGGCTTCTGTCTATCATCTAGGCTAGGGAATAACCTCAAGACAGTGCGGCCCACTCTTTGCGGATTAGAAATAAGAAAATAATCGTGTATATTGAAAACAGTGCAGACCCTTTGAACTTGCAGCATTTATGACCTTTTACAAACTTCTTAGGGGAATAGAAATATCCTGTCATTTCTGTTTGGGCCTGATTAGAACTGTAACTCCAGGGGAGGGGAAGGGGAAGGAAGGGAAAATGCAATTATACCTCCTGAATTGATGTTAAACCAGTGACATTTTAAAAGCAACCAGGCTGGCAGTTGCCAGTCTATTGTTAGGAGCTACGCTGAGGCAGAAACTCCACAGTGAAGGTCACTGTGCTGCAAGCAGAGATGTGAATATTTTAGCATCTCTCTGTTGTTCACATCCAATATTTACTGCTGCCCCTCACCTATTTTCCAAAGATAATACACTATTCAGGAGCCAGTCGGCATCCCATCAGCACACGAGTTTCCTGGGGACACACAGTGAACTCTGGAGGGTGCCCTGGCTGGAAGCCATCGGCAGCGCGCTCCGAGCGCTGCTTCCCGCTGCGGCACGAGCGCGCCAAGCTTCCTGGGCGTCACGTGCAGAGCACCCGCTTGCCATCCCCAGGGGCAAAGCTGGCCCCGTGACTGCAAAAACACCTCAGTCTAATGAGAAAAATGAGGGGGGAAAGTCCGTGACAAGCATCTAAGAATAGAGTGCTTATTTCTACCAGTGGATTTAGGGCAGAGATGCCTGTCGCTTAAATATGGTAGAAATACTCTGAGGGTGCTGTAGAGCTTTTACACCAACCCAAGGTAAATGTCCTATCGCATCTGCTTTGTGCATGTAAAACTTGGACGGTTTTTGCAGTTTTATCCTTTTCGAAGGTGACCTGCACTGTTTTAGTTCTGAACGGATTAACTCCGAACAGCAGGGTATGAATTAAAGGCTCCTGAAGCAGCCATTAGGACGTATTTTGGTTATTCGAATAATGGAGCTGCTAGCCATTTAAAAAATTACAGGGAGAAATGTTCTTAAATGTCATCAGTTACCAAGTGCTGGAATTGCTTATGGGATTTCATGAGTTGCTATAAAACATGGTCCAGCAACAGCAAGGAATACTTTTGCATTATGAACCCGTAATTCTCAGTGTCTGCTTAAAGGGCCTGATACTCATCTGCTGTTAATGGCCTTTGTGCTCCTGAGGTCCGGCACAGTCCTCTTTTAATATCAAGTGAGGATTTGGGCTTAAACCTGAGTATGAAAATGTTGAAGAAAACTTGTCTGTGTTGAAGAAAAGACAAAAATAACTGCTTTAGATAAAAAATCCGTTGGATTCAATCTTTCAGATTCCTTCTGGCTCCTGCAGAAAGCAGGATGAAGACTTCAGTGCTTCGCTTTGTCACCATGTCCTAGGGGACTGTTTAGGGATGGAGTTACTTGAATAGAGTGCCTAAAGGTTCTCCTGCCAAACAAGGCTCCCATGTTAAAATTTACCCTACAGTGGAGAGAATCTTCTCAGATTTGCTTTGGGACTGAAAAGCTATGGAAGTGCTGTAGGATATTTCTGTAAAGGCAACTCATCTCAGCTTGCCCAACTGTAAAATATTAGTACCTATCTGCCACATAGTATAATATTTGACTGACTGTTAAAACAAAAAAAAATGTAATTGACAAAACACAGTCTTCAAGCACTCGAATAGTTTCCCTAATTTCACTGAGAACTGCAGCATGGATGCTGCAAAGGCGACTTCTCTCTCTGATAGCCCTGCCTTGGACCCACTGCTCTGGGTGTGAGCGTAGGCAGGTGATAACTGCTGTGCGAGCAAGCCCCTCTGGCTGGCAGGATCGAATCAATAAAGGACTTCAAATATTGTTCCAGTCATAAGAGCAGAAAGATTTGAGCAGAACACTTGCAGTTACCCCCCAGTATAACTTCAGTAGAAGATAAGACATAAACGTGTGATCTTGTGTTCCTGATTCCTTACTTTCACTGCACACACAGGTATCATCACTTGAATATGCAGCTGCTACACATATAATAAAATCTGGTGAGTAGTAAATGCAGTAGAACTGAATTTAACAAACCAAATGTAATGATATAAATCAAGCAGCACATTCAAGATAAAACTGTCTTCACTTTAGCAATGCAGTATCACAGAAACAACCTTAGATTTATTAAAATAGAAAAAAAAATAAATGCATTTGCTTTTCCTTTTTATCACTTATTTTTTATGTCTAAGAAAGAAAACTCACTTAATGTGAACTGGATATTTTAACTTTACAATACTGTAATTTCAGAATACTTTTTCCCCCCACATCAATTTTAATATTAAATTAATCGTATTTTTGATTGAGTATAAGGTTTTCAAATATGATTTGTCATTATTTCACACATGCCTTCATGTATATTTAATATAAACATGTATCCATCCTAATTTGATATAAAAAGCCAACTATTTTCTGAACACATGGTTCTTAAAGGCAATCAGAGAATCCTTTATCAGACTTAGTTTTTAAGAAAATAGCAAAAAGCAATGCTCAAGTCAAAGCCACCAACTACAAACAGTTTCCATTTATCAGTTATCATTCCCTAACTATTTTTTGCCCTTGGATGTTGAATATGTGACAAGGTGTTTTGTTTACCCATTAGGTGTTGTTTAATTGCTGCACTGATTAGCCAGACACCAAGTTGTGTGGAGAGCTGCCCTGCGCTTGGGATTTGACACAGCAGACTACTTGCGCTGAGGTTAGTCGATGCAGCTCTGCTTTCCCAGGTATGTCCAATCTGACTTGTTTTCCTCTGCAGGGCTTGGCAGGCAGACCACTGCACCAGGACTTGGGCAAGTCCTCTCTGCCAGGTGCTCACTGCTAGGTGACTTAAGGCAGTAAATAAATAATGATGCTTGCCTCCTACACAAAGCACACTGAGTGAAAGTGAGATATAAGGGCATTATTAGACTATTTGACTATGTGGATTTTAATAGTTACCACATTGAAAGCCTTCTGTGATTGGCTGGGGCAGACTCCACCTGCCCGGACTATCTCCTGGCCGGGGTCAAGCAAGGGGAGAGGAGCAGCAGGTTGCTCTGCGGATGAGCTGCCGTAGGCCTTTCGGGGGAATTTTGCTAGGTTTAAATCATGATGTGATCAGTAGAAATGACTGAAAATGTTCCGAAGAAATAATTTCCAATAGGAAAAACAGGGATTTGATGTAATTTCAGTGTTTCTGGGTGTCACGTGGAGCCTATTGAAGCCTCCTGATGGAAACCGGGCCGGCGGCTTTCCTCACCGCGAGCCAGCAGCTGGGGGGCTGCCCAGCCACGTCCGCCTCCAGCAGGCTATTTGGCAAGCCAAGCTCGTGAGGAAGCTGGATACTTGCACGCATTTTAAAACTGGCTTGATTTAGCTATTCCAAAATGAGTGTTTCCAAATGAGTCGCTGCATAGAAAACCGCACATACCCAGCTTTGCATGCTGATACAGAATGACGGCATTAAAAATACGAAGTAAAGTTTCTGTGGGTCATAAAATCCACTTCCTATGCCATCCAAGTGATTAAATGGAGATGCGGCTGAATAAAATGGTGGCTCTTAATGTAATTTCAAAGAAAAAAGCACAAAGATTTTAGAAGGGCACATCAGATTTATTGAATCCACTGTCCCCTCCATATTCAAGTGCAAAAAAAAAAAAAGGCAAACCATGGTTTTTGATTGCAACTCCTTGTAATGACTTGACTTGTGAGCACTTCGATGTTTTAATTGGGAAGTTTGTCTGAGAAACAGCAGATCCACAAAAACAGGTCCCCTTTATGATACTGTATTCTAAATCAATAGGGTCTTTTTTTTTCCCTTAGTGCATTTAACATCTGGTGAGCCTAGCGGCAGCCTGGCAGGAACGGAGCCAGGGGCGAGGGGCGGCCTTGGCGCGGCGCGCTCGCGTTGGTGGCTCCGCACCCGCGGCCTCGGGAGCTGCCTGCGGCCTGGAGACCCTTCAAGAGCGGCCGCGCCGAGCGCCCGGGGACGGAGCCCGCGCCCGCCGCCTCCCCGAGTGCGCGGGGGCCGCCGGGG
>VWPW01016685.1:169450-199419 GCA_013389825.1 Crypturellus undulatus
CACCCGCGGGGCCCGCCACCGCCGCCGCCAGCACTACCACGGCCGGGAGCGGCGCGGCCTCGGCCTCGCCACCGCCAGGACAGGCCGCTATCCTGCGCCAGCAGCACGGGTCAGGTAGGGCGAGCGCGGGGCCGTGCCGGGGCAGGGACCCCTTCCTGGCACCGGCGTCGGCGCCAGCTTCCTTCCCGCAGGCGGGCACTGCACGGTGCCTCGCTTCCGGAACCCTCCCTGCAGCTCTCAACGCGGTGTTTTATTTAAGAGAGTTGCAACCTGAAGTAAGCAAAATGTCATGGCTGCTTTGCAGAGAATTTAAATCAGCAAGTGGTTACACAACCTGATCTCTGTGGACAGGCGCGTGGCTTCGTGCAGAGTAGCATCCAGGTCTGGGGGAGAGGTAGTATAAAATGTCAGTGGCTGAGTAATAAGCTCTGCATTTTAAGTGTGAGTGTTATAAGAATTTGGAATAATGCTCTGTTTAATAGTTTGCAAACAGTTAGTATCATGGTAATATTGATTGTCTATTGGAACTCAGTTAATGCTGTTCTAAGAAAAAAATATGAATGCATTGTTACTAAATTCTGAACTACCCCTGAAAGACCAGTGTAAGTCCTTATTTTCATTAATGACGCTGGAGTCTGGTGCAAAGGACACAGAGTCCTAAAATTCTGCTTTGCAAGAATATCAAAAGGAATTCAGGACGGTTCTTGATGAAGTTTAGATTCGCTCTTGGCCGCTGCCACTTACCTTGGGGCAGACATGTGTTAGTAGGTACCTGTGGAAGAAGGGAAACAATCGTATGTTACTGTCTGTGCTTAGGGAAAGCCCCATGCTCACCCTGCAGCTGAGAGTCTTCTGAGGCAAGCTGAGATCACCCAGGAATTGCCACACTTCCTGCTTTCCCCAAAAAATGTTTGCAGGGTTGGGCTCACAGTAGTGGAAATCAGTTGCATTTGGGTTACTGTGAAATAATGGTGTTTTACAGATGCACTCCTTTTCTATGATTAAATACCTATCACTATTTTTGACAAATTTATTTATCATGTGGAAATACATATGAATACTATTTTTTACTACACTATCATTCCTAGGAATATACAGCGTGTGTTGATTGGTATCTAATGAAAGACAAAGTGGTGATTACTGAGGTATAATTGCAGGTGTCTGGGCACACACAGAAGTTCAGTACAGTTTTGTTGACCACCAGAAATTAAGCTGAGCTTGGTGATGCTCATCCCCTGTCCCTTTCCTGTTAAAAGGATCTGTTCTCTTTGGAGTCTAGAGTTACTCATTGTTTGTGTTTTTTCTGCAATGAGAAGTTTTGCAATATTTTCCCTACAGACAACAGAAGTTATATTCAGGGTTCACAGTACTATGCAGGCTGCCTGCTGAAACCAAAGCCTGCACTGTGCACTTGGACTGGAAGCAGAACGATGGGGCTGTAGTGGGCTCGGTTCCATCGTTACAGATGGGTGTGAGTGTGTGCAGCCAGGAGAGCATGGCAGATCTGTCTGCTAGGGCAAGGCCCCCTGCCTAGCTCATCTAAACTGCTGTCTGTTCTAATTTTTTACATTTATTTGGTTTGATTTGTCACTGCTATGTCATTTTTTAGGGTGGATTAAATTCTGAAAATAAAACGCAAGCACTGCAGCAAGCTGTAGAGATAATGGAGTGATTTAAATCAGTGAAAAAGATATCAGTCTTCTGCAAATTATGTTGTGGGGATTTCCAGATGTAAAATGCTACTTAGGAGGGGGCTGCAAAATGGGCTAAAGCAGAATTTCCTGCTGTGGCAGTTCTCGTGCACACCGGCATCAGTGAACACTGCCACTGTGTGGCCGTTCCCTTTCCGGGAGGAAGTTGAAGTTGCTGTAGAGAGCCCGATGCTCTTGTTGCTCGTGATGTTTACATAGTAAGGTCTAACACAGCAACTGGTTTCACTCCAACAGAAGGAAGGCAACACACTTGGTGTTCTTTGATACTGCTCTCGGTGAAGATGTCCTTGTACTCTGCTTGAATCAAGACTCCCCTTGCAAACAGGCTTCTGCTTTGGTCTGTTGTTGTTTATGAGACAGGCAGTTTGGAGCTGTCCGCATGAAAGATCAGTCACAGCATCACTCAGGCTAGCAGCCTCTGAAGACTCAGTCCTCCAAATCTCTGATTCGAATGCCTAACCAAAAGCTGTTCCCATGAGGTGGGTGGCTACTCTCACTGGCCCTGTGACCTGTGTATTGTAGAGATGCTGGTCACACAGTTTGAAGTAGAGCAAGGCTGCGAGGCTTGCTTATAACAACAAGGAATGAACTAGATCTCCTCTGAACATAGAGTGTCCTTCCCTTTATGCACATGCGTGAAGTGCTAGTATGGAAGTCTGAGTGACTGTGACTTGTAATGCTCTGCCTGCCTCTGTGAAGAAATAGAGACTGCTGTCGCCACTGCAATGAAAAGCAGTAAAGTGACTTTAAAAATTATTTTAAAAGTCATTTAGCTTCAGAATTTCTCATTTGTACTTTAAAATGATGTTCTTTAAAGCTGGTCTGAGTTCACTAATAAGTTTTTATCTGTAAAGAATTATGTTTTTTATGAAATAATTCTTCTTCTCTTTCTTTTTTTTCTTTTTTTCTTCTTGAAATTAGAAGCTCTGTTTTGTGTCCACCTCTTCATGACAGTATCGTACCTGTCTTTTCACAGTGTAGGGTCTTCAAATCAACCAAGTCTTGTCCATACAAGGTGTATGAAACTTTGGGACCTAAGCTTGTGTTGGTATATGAATCATATATACGCATAATAGCATAATATAAATGCCAAACTATCTTATTCTGAGCTTTGTAAAACATATGTAGGTAAATACTTGCATAAAAATATGTCTACCAATGCATTTGTTCTGAAGTGTACAGGATTTGTAAGCCTCTTCATTGTACATGGGAATGTTTCCTTGGTATAAAAGCAGAAGTACTCCCAAATGCAGCTTCCCCTCAAAATGTGCCCTCTGCCATCAGCCTACTAACAGCCATTCCTGTTTTCTTTGCAGTAGAAATCTTCCCAGTACATTCAGTGTAGTAAGATAGGGCTTTTTATGTACTGTATTAATAAATGAGAGATCAAATGCTGCTTTCAGATGTGCCTACAGGGCTCTCGCTGATTTCAGTTGTGTCGCAGTCACGTATGCACAGGGAAAAATGTGATTCTTTGCATCTTATAGTAGAGCTGAAACATGAACTTATTAAAATAAATGTCAGTTCCATCTGACAAATCAGTTATAAATGAAGAATCCATATTTAGGGATGTGTAGTCTGAAATGATATTTGATACAGATTGTTCATATAAGTGAGCATATCCTATGTGACAGAAAATGTATGATGTGTCAGAAATGTTAGCTATTCAAATAGGACATTATTTGTAATATCTAAGCTGCTGTATTCAGCACTGTTTTTATGAGATTCAAAGAGATCGTCATTTGTCTATCATGAAGGCAGATCACCTAAACCAGAAACTGAAAACATATTACTCAGACTGCCACCACACAAAGTTTTATTGCTAAGTTGACAGTTTTTAATACTGCCAGATAAGGAGGAGTTGTCTGCATGGTTCTAAATGAAAATAATATTTAGCATTCAGTTCAGAAACTACTATGCCAAATGAATTTATTGTTTTAAAGAAAAAATCAGAGTGAGCAAGTCATATACTGCTTTATGTGTTCAGAATTGTTCCCAGTTTTGGCTTGGGATAGAGACAGTGGGGGAGTATTAGGGGCATCTATGAGCAAGACCTAGAAGTCTGTGCATATCTCTGTCCCTCAAAAGATGAAGTCGAAATGGACAAAACAGACAACTGGTAGCAGGAGCAACAAACAGCTTCCGAATGTAACAAGAGACTGTGAAATGGAGCATGAAAAATCAAATCCAAAGCTCTTGCATTTCAGTTCAGTGCTGTAGTTGTGAGACTAACTTTATCACCCACTTGGTGAAAACCAGTATCTTCATACTGACTTTCTGGAAGGTAACGGTATATTTATCAAAGTGTCCAAAGTGAGTGTGTATTGGCCTGGGGCAATTTTTTAGTTCAACTTTTGAGGTGATTATGGGTCAGAAATGGCAGCTTTCAGATTCCCTTTTATTTGTTTGCTCTCTAACCACAAAGCTCTGAAGTGAAAGCTTTAAATGGAATAAAGATCAGTGTGTGAAACAAGAAGTTGCAATTCATTATGCTTGGAGTGCTCTAGGAAGGGCAGAGGGGAATGCTTGCATTATGTGGAGATGAAATGTTCACAATGAGGGAGAAAATACGTTTTCACGCCTGTATCCCTGTTTCCTCTGTGTAAAGTCTTTTATATTTGATGTAGAAGGATGTCTATTTGTGGACTATAAGACTTCAGCTAATAAAGTACCAGGTCTCAATTCTTCAGTATTTGATGTAGAAGGACATCCATTTGTGGACTATAAGGGCTTCAGCTAATGAAGTATCAGGTCTCAATTCTGCAGTCCTTGTGAACGTACCAGCTCTCTGTGATGCTCACACCAAGCTGAGCTGTGGCAACCTGTGCTGAGGCAGGAGACCACAGGGAAGTGTATTAAACTTTTTCTGGGAATGGGAAGCAGAAGGTCTCTTTTTTTGAATTTAAGAGTCAGGAAAGCAAATGGACACACTGTTAATTGAGTGTAATGAGCTGTAATGTACTGGAAGGCCTCTTTTTGGACTGGCTGTGAGCTGAGTTTCTGGTTAACTGTAGATAAGGGCCCTAGTTTGGATCTAGGGCTCTGTAAGAATTGAATGGCTTGGTGTGTGCTAGCCTGAGAAATAGGCAGTGGAACTAATTTATATTGGATACATGAGCATCTCACAAAATAGCAAGAATAAAAAATCCCTCTGTTCAGCTTGAGTTCCCGCCTTTCCATCTGATGTCAGGGTCTGCCTTACTCTCCATGTGCTTTTTATGGGATCATATATGAACTCACATTCTGTAGTCACTTATATGTAAAATGACCTGTGTCACATCACATTTTCTATTACACTAAATGTAATAGCAAGATATGCAGGCTGTAACTGAATTATCAGGCTGACCTCCTAAATGTCACTGGATAATAAACATGCAAAAAGAATTCTCATTAAATACACATCACTAACACTTCACAATCTAGGCAAATTAGACTAATTTGAGGACAAGTGAGGTCAAATATCTTCTTGTGTGTGTGTGTAATATGGATTAAATCTTGAACTGGACAAAAGCAGTGCAATGTTACTTCATTAGATAGGGCAGAAACAAGCTGTGCAAGAGTAGTTTTATATTGTGGAAGTGCAGTTTATGTGACTAAACTCTGTTTAGTTGTTCTTGTTTGTTCCCTGAAGGACAGACAAAACTGTACTAGCCTATTAAAGCCTGCACAGTGTCCTTGAAGAAATCTGAGTATTGTTTGAATTTCTTTAATATTGTCAAGTTACAGAGTATTTAAAAAAAATCATTAAGAGGAATAAAAGGGGCCTTCCAAGTGGAAAGTCATAGGTAACCTATGGCTGGGTTTTCATACAAAACAATTCTTTTGAGTGAAAAATAGAAATGTGTATTTGGGAGACCGAGTGTCCTTTTGCATGAACAAGCACAACTTTTAGTGTGGGAATATAATGTATAGTGCTCTTTCTTTAGGTACAATCACAATAGATACTTTGCAAAATGGGCCCTCAGTTTGCAGTACTGGCTAACTTAATAAAGTTATATTTTGTAGAAGATGCAGATAGTTGTTACATATTCGGTTCCTTCAGTATATTTATTCAGTGTTACTTGAGGTGTAAGCTTGGACTTGAATTGTGTTTTAGTAATCTACAATTCCTTAATATCTTATTATTTCTATAATTCCGTAATATTTTAAGTGGTATACTTAGTAGTCATAGCCCTAATATAACAAAATAATGCAATCTTAATGGTACTTGCTTCAAGAAGAGTAGTGTAGTTGGACTCTGTAGCTGAAAAACAAGGTTATAGCAGGTCTGCAAGGATATGAATCTTACAGTAGTCCTTTAAAGATGATGTTAGAAAGGAGGTGAAGAAGTCCTTAAAAGAGTCAGAAAGGACTGTATTAATAATAAAAAGAGTTTGTTAGGAATTTCAATTTAGATTTGCTGAAGCAGTGAAAAGAGGTAGATTCACAATATCTGTTTACTTTGAGTTTTTAAAATTAGATAATGGCAAAGTAGCACCATATGTCAATAACAATTCAACCAGATTTGTATTAGAAAAAGAAGCCTTGTCAACTGAATGGTGATATTTGTCACAACAGTGGTTAACAACCAAGTATTTTATATTGCTAAGCTCTTATCAGTTGGGAAGCAATTTTGTTAGCGGGGAAGCACAGTTTGGCAGGAGAGTGACTGTGCTCTGTGGAGAAGCCCGCACGGCTGCCGTGCCTGTCGTCTGCCATAGCTGGGCAAGGCAGTTGCTGAGTGATGCTTGGTGTGGTGACAAGTAGCCACTCAACTAGTGGGCTGCGTCTTGCCTTAGCTTTGTGCAGAGAAGGAGCAGAAGGTCCTTGCTGTGTGTGCTGCGCACAGCTGCTAACTTCCCAGCAAGGCAGAACACAGTAAGTTCCATAAAGGACCTGATCCTGTTTGTTTGTCAGCTTATTGACCGTGTACAAAATTCACCAAACAGGTACAGCTAGAGCTCATTTAATAGTTCATAAAATTGAATAATCTGAAGCCTTCTCATTCAAGGTAGCTGGCGTTTTCTTGCGTAACAAGGACCTAGGGAATATTCCATGTCCACGTTTTTTCTGAAAACTCATGTCACTTGGATTTCAGGTATGGCAGTGTCTTTAGTTAGATAATATCTAGCAAAAATGAGTTGCTGGGAAGAGTGGGGGTGTATTTTATGTACCCGAAAAGTCCCTGCTCATACATAACAAAAAGGTGATATTTTTTTTTCTTCTCCTAAGTCACAGACTCTACTTTTTTCGAGCAATATGCTCACAATATAGTGATTTTCCTTGTAGTGTCATGTGTTTTGCTAATGCACTTGGACTTATATATATAGTATAGATAACATAGGGTTATTTTTCAAAAATAATCTGGAGGTAATCTATGCTTGGATCTACTTAACTTCAGTAATTCTGATTGGAATCGTGATTAAAACAACATTTGGAGCTGCCTACTAATCCTAATGAAATTGAGAATACTCTAAAAGACATTTAAGTGAGAACTATAGTGTCTTGTGTTCTTCTGGGCTGCAAATATTCACAACTTGTATGCCATCTACCTACTGTGATATCTGTGTTACCATCTAGTATGAGTTCTGTTGCAGTCTTTAAGTTCTTAAAGTGTCAGCTTGTGGAATTGTGTTGGAATAACTGCCATTTTAGTATTTTAGTTTGTTTCCCCTTGTAGCATGGCTTTTTAGTTCTCCTGCCTTCTTCTGCCTGCAGAATATAGCCCAGGCTAAGAAGGCTAAGGTCAGTAGCTGGAACCCCCAATACCTGTATTTTTAATCTGCCTTATGATCTGGGTACTTTCAGTTGTGATTTTGGCGTAATTGGATTTAGCAATATGCTGTGGAATTGCTCACAAAGGAATGCTAAAAAAGGATATGTAGGGCTGGATGCTTATTTAGTACCTTAACTATCACTATAGTAGTTGTGCATTTTTGTATGTTTTTTCCCAGTTCTCATTATGAAGAGTTTTGTATCTTCTATTATTCAACTTCTGAGTAGTAAACTAGTGGTGCTTTATTTTGTTAGATCATGGAATTCCAGAAAATTCTAAAAACAAATTCAGGTTGTTTGTTTTGAGTCTCTCTGATTGGATGTCTTCCCACGGAGGAGATACCAAATCGGAGATACCAAACCAAAATCTGTTAATGGAATATGCTACAAAATAAAGACCAGCTGCAGGTCTCAAAAGAGGGAAGTTGCTTGTTTATTTAAATTCAGACCAACATGAAAGCATTTTAGCTGTATAATCTATATAGAATGCATGATTCTCTTAGGGTATTCAAGACGCACGTTCCTCTTCTAACGTTGTCTATCATAGTGTTTCCTGTTGGAGTTTGTTATAAATCATTTGCAGATGGTGTTTTCTTGCAGCTTTTCCTGAATTCATCCACTCTTTGCAGTGGTTGAGTGGTTGATTTGGCTGCTTCCAGTTGATGACACATCTGCGCATGGGACCTGCTCAGGGCCAGGCTCAGGGCTGGCTGCCTCAGCTGCTGCCCGGGGGCTCTTTCTGCGTGGGAGCCCTCACTCAGGGTGGTGATTTGCACAGTCAGGTGTGGGGTTGAGAAGGAGTTGAGCCTTTGGTGAGACTGCTCTGTACATCCTTGTCTCTCACGGTTGTTCTCTGTGGTCTGTTGTGCTTCTTCTAACTTTAGTGGGAGACGAGCTTTTTACCAGCCCACTGACAATGAATTCCCCTCTTTTCCAGGTAAGCTGGTAAAAAAGTAGAAATGAATCTTGCTCTTTGCCTGTTAGCACTTCCATAAATTCACCAGATTCATTAATGTAGCTTTCCTTTTGTTTGTTAGTAGCTGTTCAATAAATGTCATGCAGTGTAAGAGCCATAGCAACTGTCGAACTGTATCAGACCAAATGTCCATCTAATCCTGTAGCTTATTTCATAATGCCCAGATGATCTAGGAGAATAGGGAAAAGCCTCCATGGAGGATAATGGAGCAGTTGACTGATCTGTGTGCCATATGCATGTTTGGAAGGGATTGTCAGCCTAGTATTTTGAGAATAACTTGGCTTTAATTAATCTCAGTTGAAATGAGCTATAATGTGAGCAGAAATCCACTTTGGTAATTGCAAGTGCCTTAAGGAACATACACGCACTTCTCTACCAGTTCCTGCATCTGCCTTATCCCACAGGCACTCAAACAGATTAATTTCCAGCAAAGCAGTGGAGTAATTTACAAAATCAACACTGAAGAAGGAGTCTTTTTATTAGCATATATGAAAAAGTAACTTGTCTTTCCACATCGTTTCCTTGCATGACTAAACCTCCCTGCTATCCAGTTTCCTTGTTTTCTAATATACCCATAACTGTATCATATACATGACCCATTTTGCATAGTACATGATAAAACAGGGGTGGCAAGTATTCAAGAGAGGTTAGCCATGTTTTTCCTTCTCTCTCAGATTGGAAGTTAAATATGTCAGTAGAGGAGTGCTCAAGGAGCAGAAGATGCTGCATGTCTCGAGAACAAGATTTAGCCGTTCCCCCTAACAGTGGTACTGTGCTGCAAAATGCTGCGCTTGCCATGCGGTGTGCTAGGCCTTTTGTTCTTTTTTTTTTTTTTTTGGAAGTGCAAAATATTCCAATTGAGAATATATGTGGTTATGTATTAGGTATCCACAAGTGGTGGAAGTAGATATATACTTACTTTAATAACTATGTCTTTTTAATTAACAGCTTCTAAGAAATTCTTAGATCTTAAGTTTTGGAAATGCCATTCAATTCAATGGAAGTGCTCCAGATTTAAAGGAATTTGTTTAATCTAGGACCTGTTGACTCTAATGATCCTTGACCAACAACTCATATAAAAATCCATTTTTCCATTGATAGAAGATAGTAGATGTAGCTTCTCCAAGTATAACCTAAACTTTCTGGACTGAGATAATAAATCAGTCTACACGTTTGGTTCACCTCTTAAAGAAATGCCAGGTTTGAGAGCTTTAATTGGACATCAGTGTGTGAGGAAACGGACCAAGACTGAGAATGTCATGGCAGAAAAGGAAGTGGCTAAACAGGAGGTCAAATTGTATGTGTTACCTCACCACAGAAAAGAGACTTAATGTATCTTTCAACCTTGCGTTATTTGTGCTGCTGTGTTCTCTCACCATTGTGGACACCAAAGAACTTGGGAGATGCTTTCTAGGAAAAAGAAAAGGAAACTGATGGAAATTTTATTTATGGACACTGAATATGGCTTGTAGAGTCCCATTTTTTCCATGTGTCATAAGTCACGTGGTTAATCAGTGATTGTTTTCAATTGGACAAACTATTGCAAGTCAAACTTTGATGAATACAGTGCAAAACAAATTGTTAAGTAGACAAATACAGTAAAACATTATGTTGTAAATCCAAAAGAAGGATGAGTAGTGTCAGAGAGCAATTGATGGTACATGAACAGAATAATTTATCACTGTACTACTTAGTGGTAAACTTTCTCTTTAATCCCCAGGTATATAAATAACTCAGAAACAAAATTTTAAGTCTGTTGATGATAAAATTACAATAACAAATTATTATATGAATATTCAGTGCATAAATGAAATGTTTTCTTCCAAGTGTCTGTATTTCATTAATAACTGTGTATTCCTGATTTAAACCCTGGATAGCAACTCTGTTTTTAAATCTGGGTCAAATCCCATGTCCAGATCCTAGTGATCAAGACCACAATCTGATCCTAGTGATCAAGACCACAATCTGTTCATTTACATCTTCAGAGTAATTTATTAAATAAAGTCAAGAATTCCACTACCACATTAACAGCAGAATTAAGGAGGCTTTAGTCCAGACAGTTTATAAACAATATTACACATCATGAAAATGGTTAACTGGGCAGAGAGAAATTAATGGAAATGGTATTTATGGTCCACTCATGCTCTGAGGGAAGAGAATTCTGCCAGAACAATTTTAGACCCAAGTATTGAATTGGTATGAAAACAGAAGTTTGTACTTGGTGTGCAATATGAATAACTGTTTTGAAATAAGTTTTAGAAACTTATTTTTATCATTTATTTGCTGAATTAACTGACTTAGATCACAGATTCTCCTACAGAATTAAGAAGACGGAAGATACAGATAAAAATACAGCAAATTCTTTAAGAGAAGACAAGAAATCCAGACCATTCGTTCAAATCTCAATGCAGAATTGTGAATTAAAGTGGTGTATGCAATTAAAATTGCCATAGGAAAGCTGTTGGGAAGAAGGCACACTGCCATTGCTTGGAGTTGCGGCTAACGTTGCTGTCCATTACAAGTAGGGGGAGAGATGTTGCCCTGAGCAGTGTGGAGGTGTGGCGCTGGCAGAAGTGCGTCTTCCAGCGTGGACTCCAGCAGGGCTGCGCCTCAGCGTGACAGGGAGCGCGGGAAGGGACCTGGAGAGCTGCCCGAGCTAAGGCCACAGCTGTGGCACCTCCCAGAAGCAAGAGGAGCCATCTGACAGCTTGGAAACAGTGATGTGCTATTTGGAATTATGTTGTCTCAGGGATGCAATTTGTGAATAAACGGTTTACCTTCAGATACTGTACAGCATGTTAGGCTGAAGGCAGACATAAGTTGGGGTTTTACTGTTGACTTTTTCAGCCTTTCCCATCAGCAAACTATTTCGTCTGTGCAGTAGGTAGATGTGGTATCAGAGTTTTGTCCTTGCTGCTTATACAATTGAATAGGTTTGTGAACTGACTGTATGTTTAAGGAAAAATACGGAGATTGCACAGTGTTCACATACTGTAGCTAAGCACATGACACCTGGACAGCTGGTGTAACCACTGTGTGCTCCGGACTACTGCCAGTCCGGGCACAGCCCGGATGGGTGCAGCAGTGGACTTGACTTGCAGAATACTCAGCGTCTTTGATCTAGCTCGGATCAAAGGGCTCGGAGAGCCCAGCAGAGTCCTGTGAGGATTGCACAAATAGCCTTCGTGTGCTTTGCAGCACATCAAGCTGCAGGCAATGTCATTAGGACAGTGCTTTGCATGGGAAGTTTAATAGAATATGTCCTGGTTTTCGTTGGGTGCCACATTCTGCAGAAGTGATGTCCTGGAATGAAGGGAGCTCCATCAAGTTAAAGTAGGTGAAGTCCATCTGGGTGCACCTGTGCACCACAGTGCTTCATGGGGCTGCTCTGCTTTGTTCATAGCTGAACTACGTTTCATCCTGCCTGCCCACATCCTTTGACCCTGCTGCCTGTGCAAGTCCCAAGTGTGATAGGTAGAGCAATTACTTAAACCTGTAAGTGGGAAGGTTCTTTTTGTGTCATCCTCTGCTCTCTTCCCTTTTCTGGATAACCCAGGGATCGCCAAAGAGAGATTTGTTGCATGTTTCTCAACTCCCATTGCCTCAGGAAGTGTTTTATTTACAACAAAGAATAGATGTAAGAAATGTCAGGAAGAAGAGCAGAGGCTCCTGCCAGCTTGTGAGCTGCTCTTCGTGGCCTCTGTGAGCAGTGTGGCATTTGGGGACACTGGGATACCTGGAACCTGAGCTTCAGCATCTGCAGTGCTCTTGCTTGTACACATCTGGAATGTCTTTTTACAGTGTTTAACCAATTACTCCTTTGGCTCCCTGAGTTAATTGTTTGTTAATGGCTTTCATCCTAAAGAAAGAAAAAATCCTATATTCCTTTCAATGTCCTGCTGTTGCTAAGTAGATTGTTAGGCAGGTAGGTAGTTACTTGTGTGTGTGTATGTGTGTGTGTGTGCGTGCATGCAAGGATTTAATTAAAACCTTAATAACTAAATAATCCCCACACGGTCTAAGGAGTCTGAGATACCATTGCTCAGGTTCCTCAGTCACGCACCACATTACTCTGAAGTACTTTTGCTTTTGGATAATAACACCCCAGTGCTGCTGGCGAGGCAAATATAGGTTACAAGACGCACTGAACTTGGGCACAGCGGTTTGCAGAATTTCCTAAAGTATTTCCTTTGATCATGCCATAAGTGAGGGACTCCAGTCTCCCAAGACCAAGACAAAAGTATTCATATCAGGGTGCCTGAAGTTAGTTGCCTAAATACAAGTGATCTGATTTCTTTTTCAGACACGCTAAATAACATTTCACACTTTGAAAAGTGGCAACGATGGTCTCTTTTCTGGGAGACTTTCAGTATTTTGGGCGTTGATAAGTAGATAACTCTCAGTGTTTTGTCCGTTATCACTCCTGATAACAGGAATGACCAGGGTATTGAGTCTGCAAGCAGCTGAGTGAAATTTTCCTGCTGGGGCCCCATGAACCCCTCCCTCCGGCAGCATCAGGCTCAGGGCTGCTTGTCCTGCACTGTGCCTGTGGTGGGGCCTGCCGAGCCTCGGCTGTGCTTCACATCGGGCTCCTGGGCTCTATAACAGAGCGCCTGCTCAGATATTTAATTTAAAATTCTACTCTTTGCTATAAAAGGTAAAGAAGATGTCAAGGTCTTGCTGTTCCCATTCCAAATGAAATAGGTTCATGTCCTCTTAATCAAGGAATGCAGCCACAGCATTTGTCATTTTCTTTTAAAGTAATGGGTGGTTGATACCTGTCATTTCTCAAGAAACTATATACCAGATTAAGGTGTATTTATAGAAATCTCAATTGCTGGTAACTTGTTGGAAGCCAAGTTTAGGCAGAGCATTAGTAATGAAAAATGAAATGACCTAAGTGGACAGGGCGAGGATGAAGAGAAAGCTCTTTGAGTCAGATAACTTGAGGATGTTGTTTTACTATTAAAATTCAGCTTCTGACCCCTGGCTCTGAAGTAATAAAAATAAATCTTCCTATATTTTTCTTCTGTGTTTAATTTTCTATAATGGAAAAGATAATAAAATCTCCTTCTCTCCCTGTCTCTTTCTTTTTTAGGTACAGTACCTATTTATGCTACAAACCCACTCCTATATATGTTCCTGTTAATACTGCATAAGCTTGTAGTTTTATTAGTAAACCACTGATGGACTGTTTCCTCACCTACTTCTCAGCCAAACAAAAAGGAACCTATTTAAAAACAGAGCAAACCTTTGACAAAAATACCTGCAGTTTTAAAGATGGACAGAAAGAGACTGAAAGAAGCATGAGAAATTCGAAAAGGGGGGTGGGAGGGGGAAACATATTTTTGGGGATGTCACAAAAGTAAACCACATAAAATAATGCATCTAGTTTCCAGACTGTATGATGTTGCGCCCTGCTTTGTGCATGGCACTTCTGATTTCTCTATTTTAATGTAATATTCTTTCTTTTCTAAACCTCTCCTCTGACTCTTCATTTTGCACGAACTGTTGAGCAGTTATCTTTATGACAATATGTAAAAATGTTAGGTCAAAGCCCTTCCTAAGAAAGGAGATATTTTTAGTAGATTATTGTGCTTAGGTTTTTGGATTTCTTTTTTCTTTTTTTGTAATTAAATTATTTCTTTTTGAGACATTTTAATTAAAAAGGCACATTTACCATAATATTCACTGTCAATAATATTTATTTTTAAATAAAGATTGGAAACAAGGTAAGAAGTTTGTTTATAAATTGTATTGTATATTGCTGAATAACAGTTGAATAAAAAGATTTTGAAATAAAGTTTTTAGAGATATCTCTGGATTTCTCTGAGTTGTGATGCAGTGAGAGGAAGATCCTTGGCCATGTCTGCTCCCTGCCTCTTTGCAGCACGGATACTTGAGGCTACGTCACGGGCAGAGTAAGCCTGACATGAATTACTGTCCATACCTGCGTGCTACCAAACCGCAGTGTACCGCTCCTGCGGTTCAGTTTTGCTGTGGTGATACTGGTTGTCTCTGTGCCATTAATACAGGATCTAGGCAGAGAGACAGTTTAACAGTGTGAAGTTCTCAAGGTAAGTTGTTCTGTTGTTTTTTTGTTGTTGTTCTCTTCCCAGTTGTCTTTGAAAAAAAGATGAATCAGACAAGGGGGGAAACGTGAATTAACCTGGAGCCTGGTGGCTCCAGGATTTGTTTAAAATATTTTCTGATTTTATAAATGATTTAATTGTGCCACATGTTTGTCTTGCCAGTTGAGTTTTTCTTTATTGGAACAAAAGGTTTTTTTTTTTTTTTCCCTTCAGTAAATACTACAGTTCAGTTACTTGTTATTCCAAAATACTTGTTTTAAAATAAGATAATGGGAATGCTCTTGTTTGGCTGAATTTAGTGAAGTACATTGAAATTTCCCACGTCTCACTGATTCTTATCCTTTCTTATCCTTTCATTTGCATATTGCATTAATAAGGACTTTAATTGTGGAAATCTCTAACTGAGAACTATGGAGCCAGCAGGATTCGCTGCCAGCAGACACCGTGGAGTCAAAGCAGGGAGTGCCCCTTTCTTCACCCTGTACTCTCGTGCCCTCAGATAGGAGAGGTAGGAGGGAGAGTGGGAAGGGGCCTCAGTCCCTGGAGGGCTGCAAGGGCTTGTGTTGTGCCTGCCGGGCACAGTAGGGGTTTGTGCTGCACATGGCTCGGCTCGGGCGAGACCAAAACTCAGGTGTTTCATGTGTGCTGCTACACTGCACACTGGGACAAACTCACCCTGGGGAGTCCGGAGATGATAAAATCTGTATAATCAGTGTTATCCCCACAAAGCCTTCTGTGGTGTACTGTGAATTGTCGAATAATCCACCATCATCCCACGAGGAGCAGAATTGTTCTTTGAAAGGACATGGGGATAATGTTTGACCCAAGCCTGCAAGAGCAGCATGCTGAAGAGAAAGTGCTTTGTTTTCCATTTGTATATGGAAGCACGTCTTATAATGTGAAATGAAAACAGAGGTGGAAAAAAGATTTGAATGTTGGACTCTGCTTAAATTATTACGGGCATTTAATTCATGCTTGAAAACTTGTTGAAGGACAGTTATTCGAGGTGGAGGTGTTTATGGAGTCTCTTAATGCCACGAGAGCACTAATCTTTTGAATGGTGGCTGGGGATTAAAGTGAAACCTGCTTGCGTTTTAACTGTGAGTCCTTTGGTGAGCTCATCATCCTGCTACTTTTTCTCAAGGGCAGTGTGCATTTCTCGGGATTGAGCTGCCTTTTAGGGGAGGAAACCAAAAAGCTTCCTACAGAAGGAGGAAGAAAAAAATGAAGGAACAATTAACTAAGTAAGTGGGAGAAGCTTCAAGCAGTGAAGCCTGTCTATCTAGAAGCAGTTATGCTTGTTTTTAACTAAATTCAGTCATACCTCAGCACAGTCCTTCAGTAAATAGTGCAGACAGATCATGTACTGCGCTGTGATGTGTCCATCATTTAGAATGGCATGGATATATCCTCCTATGTTTGTCCATCCCTTTACATTGTAGACTGTTGTTCACCTACCAATTGACAGAAATGCACAAGTTCCATGTGCCATGGAAGGCAGAATTATTAGGGTCTTTACAAGGGCTCTGTAAGTAAGTATACATATCAAAAGAGATTTACACTTTTTCCCTAAGGTATTTCCTGGATTTACTGTGGGAAATATACAGAAGTTGGGGAAGGGGTTGTTAAGCTATTTGTATTTTTTTCATGACCAAATCGATATAAACTTCAGTTCTTTAATGGGATTGAAATAGGAAACAGGAAGCAAATGTCTTCAAGGGTGTTTATGCAGGATGGAAAACTAGATAATCATGTAAGTGGCATCTTTGGGGATTTTTTGTCATTTTTCTTAAAAGCCTGTATTTTTTTAACTAGAATAGGTATTCTTGATTTATTAAATATTTCTCATAGTTATAAGTGGCTTGGATAATTCAGTGGGGGTAGCATGACTCATTTGGTGTAGTCTTAAAGGTGATCTGCATAGTGTCTAGGCAGGGGTTGATTCTTTGCCTGTCAAATTCATCTTTGGCAAAAATTAGTAGAATATTTCCAACTTCTGATTACTGTGATTTTTATAATATTTTTAAGTTTTTGTTTTGGTTTGTTTTGTGTTTTTGCAAACAGAGTGCTTCTATAGTCATAGTCTGTGGTAAGCACAAGATACAGTTATGTTTTTCCACTACAGATTCTCTTTGTAATTTATAGGCTGCAATTTATTTACTTACTGTTTTGGACAGTTCTATTTCAGCACTTTCAGAATTGTCAGAGTAGATCCAAGTGACTGACACTTGTCAGTACATCATTAATCAAATGTCTTTACAGTTTAAAAAATGTGTCATCTGCCTCACAGGAAGATGTTTTGTACTATGTGGATGTGTATGAGGAAGGTTCGTGTTGTGACTTGGAGGCTCCTGTCTTCGACACCGCAGTGTGTTTGCCTCTTCTCCTCCCGCAAAGACCAACGCTGTGGTCACCATGAATGAGATGGGTGTAGCTTGGCCAAATGTTAGCAAAGGATTTGATGAATGTTTATGTCAGGGAATGCTAAGAGCTAAATCATCCCTTGTCTCAACTGCCCTCCTAAGAGCATGAGACAACAGTAAGGTCCCCTTTCTCCCCTGCACCCTCCACCCCTTGACCACCAAAGCTTCCTTCTTGGCAGGCATCGTGGCACTGCCCTGGATTCCAGTGTTGTGCTGCTGCAGTGCAAGCCAGGCCGGAGGACACTGGCCTGAGAGAAAGCTTTCCCTGCCTGAGGAAAAGCTGTGAAATGACAGACAGAAATCACTTTAGGCTAGCTGAGGTTTTGCACGAGGAGCCAGACTTGGGCCCCTTGAAGCAAGCTGCCAGGTACCATTGCTGAGCACAGTCTGTGCTGTGAGGAGCTGAGAGAGCAGAAGAAACACTCCAAGATTTAGTCCTGCTGGACTTCCAGAAAGTAGCCAGTGCAACATACTGCTGGGTCTGGGTTTGGTTTCGTTTCCCCACAGCTTTCTCGACTACCCTCCCACTGGAAGCGCTGGAGTGGTGTAGGTAGCTCCTGCTCAGGCATAAGCAGTTTGGCGCAGGAGCAGCTGCTGAGGAAGGGTGGGCTCTGCTCTCCCTGGGCCTGGGCATCGCTGTGGAGCTTGTGGGATGGGAAGGGAGCTGCCGCCTTCCCACTCTGTGCACAGCCGTGTGACACGCTCAGCCCGCTGCCCAGCTGTAGCGCCTGTGAAGCCATGACGGGGCGAGTTTATTAAACCCCTCAGGAACCACATCCTCACCATTCCCTGGGTCCAGCCCAGCCTCGCAAGCTGTGCTCAGGAGCAACAGTTGCCCCTGCATCCCTGTGTGCAGGGAGAAGCTGCTGTTTGTGTTCCTGAAGAGATCTCCAAGCATCATAGGACTTGAAGACTTTTTTTTCTTTTTTAATGCTGTTCTTTATATCTTTTGTTACCTTTTAACTTTTTCATATTATTGCACATGAACCTATAATTGCTCTGAGGCTGGGAAAGCAGGAAATCTATAGTCTGTGTGCCTTACCATGAACAAGCTAAGTGTGCGTGAACTTGGGAGCAGATGCGCCTTCGTGCAAGGACCTGGTGTGTGTGTAAGTCTATGCCAGGCCAAGGAACACGCGAGACCAGACCATGCCCTGTCAGGAGTATCAATTACTATCAAGGAAATGCAGCACTCAAAGCCTGCAAGGACAGCAAAAGACAGCAGAATCAAAGGAGATAATGAAAACTTATAATTTGATTAAGGAAACATCAGTTATTTTATGGTCCTTAGCAAATACACTCAGTTGTGATCCATTTATGCTAATTCAGTACAGGAAAAAAATGAAATGATTCGGTGCTACAAATAATGGTAAGAGTGCAGTCCGTTTTTAGAGTGCTTGGATATGATTTCAACTTCTGTAGCGTAGTGGAATGAAAGTCTCAAGTTAGTTAATGCAAAACAAGGTTCTCCTTGCAGTCCTGCTTAAAATAAGCCTCAGTTTATGGTTAAGATGCTAGGTGAGCCGATTTTCTTTTCAAGCTAGCCTTTAGTCTAAGTCAACAGCAGATCTCCTTACATAGTGAAATCTCTGATGTGACATTGCTTAGTAATTAATAATACTGGCATTTTAGTCTTCGGGGAGATGAGCTAGGCTTGACACGACAGAAAAACAAAATTGAGTGAGCTAGGCTTGACATGACAGAGAAACAAAATTGAGTGTGTATCACTGCCTCAGTCCTGTTTTGGGTTTGCTGGTTTGGCCTTCTGGCAGTTTTCCAGCAGGCAGAGGGAGGACAAACAATGATTCACTTCGCTTCCAGAAACACGGAACCTCTAATCAAGCAAGGGCTACTTAAGAAACACACACAGGACAGCTATCGAAATCTGAACAAGATTTAAAACAATGAACGCATGAAACTGAATCCAGGTTGCTACAGCATCTGAGAAATTAAACTTCTTTAGTATTTTTCAAGAGCACAAGATCTAATTGTTAACCCAAGAGTCAACTATTTTGGGACCAAATAGGTTGTCGTACGCTACTTTGAGAGGCTACTGCGGTCCCTGAAGCAAACCCCCTCAGAAGCAAATGTGCCCAGCTGTGCTGGCTGCCGTCTGGTCCGTCAGCCGAGTTTTGGATCTTTACCCAAGGGTAATTTAAAGCTCAGCACGACGGTGTTTTGGAGTGGAGCACCGGTATGGCAAGCACTGCTTGTGTGCATTGCGATGAACACGGCCCGCGTCGTGCGCGCTGCGTTCCACTTTGTGCACATCTCTTGCTGCTGGCAGTTCCAGAGTTTGGGAAAAAAGCATCCATCTGATCTAGTCTTCACAGCTGGAAGTGCAATTAAAAGATGGTGAGGGAGGAAGAGAGGTGGTACAGGAAGCTACTGGGCTGCTCACCTGGGAATGCTGTAAAATTTCTTAGCAGTGGTTGCTCTGACATAGGAAACAACCATGCTGCACAGTCTGCGCAGGGCCTGTGCTCAATCAGTTCTGCAGTTATGCTCAAGTCGTCTGTTTTTATTTGAGGAACATCTACATTCCTCAAACAGCCAGATGGAGCTCCAGCAGATGGGAGAGGAAAAAAAAAAGGCAATATTTGTGATGACTCAAAGTTTCACTCATCTCTAACACAAGCTTTCAGCGCAGTACAGAAAAAGGTGTTTTGTTTTTTCTTCCTGTGATGAATCAAACAGCAAAATAAGGTGTTTTCCCTAATAAACTCACTGATAATCATTTTTACAAGCCCTCCTTAGCTAACTGGAGTAGAATGAGGTGCATAATTCAAATGCTGCCTAGCACTAGGGTATAGAGAAAAGCTTAACTTCCCTGCACAGGCTGCAGAGGAGATGCTGACCATCCCAACTGCCTCCCAGCTGGCCGCAGACTTCCAGAAAAGCAGGTGATGGAGGTGGGATATTTAATGGGAGACTAGTGCACCTTAAAACTGTGCGCGTGGTCAGCCTTGTTTGGGTTTATGTCCTGAGTCAATTAGCTGCAAGACATTAAGTAGGCAAAGTGGAGAGCTTATTTTAGGAGAAAAATGCGCTTTAAGAGCACAGGTAACTATCATGTGTGTGTTAGGAAAACCCGGACACAGGGTAACATATTAGTTTATCTACAGAAAAGTAATGTTAAGTAACTACTTGCTGTATGGTAGTGCCTGGCTTTTGCAACCTCAGGGGAGATCAGGATTGTTTTGTTTTCCTTCCTCTTTATATATATGGTATTTAATACCTGTATTTATATTCACTAGTCATATGTTTGGGACCCCCCAGAAAACAGTATTTTAGAGAGCAAAAACCCAACACTAAACCTACAGCTTTAAAGCTGCTGATTTTTAGTCCATGTCCCTTGCAACTCCTACACCCAACTGCACATGGGGCCTGGCCAAACCTTCCCTTGTTTTTAGCCCAACCGCCTTGGTTCCAGCCACACTAATGGGTTTCCCCAGCAGCACTCAGCAGAAGGGAGGCACATAAAGGCCTGTCTTGTCAGATAATGGCAAGAACCAATGCCCTAGTGAAAGTACAGTTAGGAAAAGGTGGTAGCAACCCTGTTTCCCATAAAAAACATTGCTGGAAGAAAACGAGTGGAGGTAACGGCTGCGGCGTGAGCACCGGGTTGGGAGCAGGGTGTGCACGCCAGGAGGCTCTCACTGCCGCAGGCCTGCAGGACACGTGTGCAGACATGAGCATCACCAAGTGTGGACCCTGGCTGCCACAAGCAAAGGGTAGAAGACAGTCCCTTCCTGTGGGATCGGTGCTGGAGATTCCACTGGTAACAGCTCTGCTTGCAAGCTTCGCACCTGGGCAAGCCTCAGCCCTGCTTTCAGAGCAGAACTCATTTGTTTGGTTTTATTCTTTTGCATAAAGAAAATAAAAATGCTCTATAGAAATAAAAAATGATGGTTTGTTAGCTACAGTTCACAAGAGCTGTGCTTATCTTCCTTCTTGACTTGCCACCATTTGTTTTGTGTTAAAAAGACCTGTAATTTCACCATGCACATTCAACTGCATTTTTTTTAAATGAAATAAATTATACCCTCTGATTGACTGTGCCAGGCACTGAAAAACTTCTTACTTGTGACTATATCAAAATGTAGGGTGGAAGATCAGAGCAGTGTTGGCATATGGACTGAGATCACGCTGAAGGAGAACTGAATTCTGCTTCCTCAACGCTGGTAGTTTCGCAAATCAGAGATTATTACTAGTTTTAGAAATAAATTTATTGCAGCATGCTTATCAGTGTTAAAAGACACATAGTCCAGTCCTTAGTGCCACACTCAGAAGTGTTATGAGGAGGTGCAGGCCTGTGTGGGTGCTGTGCTGGCAGCACACACCAGAGCAAGCACCAGCAGCAAGGCCCAGGCTCTGCTGAGCCCCTACTGCCCCTTTCCCTGCCAATTCAGCCCCCACCAAGACTTCTATTAGGGATTCAGCACAGGCAGTGTCTTGTGCTGCTGGTGGGCAGGCTGGCCCCTCGCCAGCTGGGCTCAGGAGAGCTGCACGTTGCAGCATGGCAACTTGGACTGCAGCTGGACACAAGGGTCGAACTTGACCTCAGCAAGGGGCTGTACTGCACATTCACACACAGAGACACGTGCACATCAAGTATGTGAGGGGTGTGTGCAGCAGGTGCTCCAGGCAGTGTTATCTCGTGTGTGCACATGCACACACACACATGCATATGAGGGGCTGTACCCGCTCCTCCCACACACAGACGTGCGCACACTGGGGGCTCGAGCGGCTGTGCAGCACATGTGTGCACATCAGGGACTCTTGCACACACACGTGCAGCATTTGGGGATGGGGGGGGGGGGCTGTACCACGAGCACACCTGTGCAAATTGGGGGACTCAAGGGGCTGTACCACACACATGAGGGGGCTCTAGTGCACAAAGACACACGTGCACACAGGAACATTGGGGGGGGGCTGTACCACACACACCCACGCACGCGCGCGCACACACACACACGCACACACACACACGCACACACACACACGCACACACACACACGCACACACACACACGCACACACACACACGCACACACGCACATTGGCGAGAGGGGAGTAGCTCAAGGGGCTGTACCGCATACACACATGTGCACATTGGGTGTTCCAGCACACACGCACATGTGTGCCTCACAGACATGAGGGGCTGTCCTGCACACAGAGATATGCACAGCAGGGGCTCCAGGTGCTCTATCTTGCACATGTGTGTGCACGTGCACAGACACACACATATGCATTTTTTTGGAGGGGGAGGAGTTGTACCTCACACATGTGTGCATATTGTGGAGGAGGGGGGAGGAGCGGGTGTCCAAGGGCTGTACCCCGCCACACACACACATATGCGCATTGAGGCTGTGAGAGGCTGGTGCTCTCTCTCACGCACACACACATGCATGCACATATATGTGTGCATGGCAGGGGCTCCAGGTGCTGTAGCTCGCACATGCATAGGAGGGGCTTCCTCCCCTTCCCCCGCCACATGTGCACACTGGGGGAGGGGAACTCAAGTGGCTGTACAGTACACGTGTGCACATGAGGGATGCTCCTACACACACACACACACACACACACACACACACACACACACACACACACACACACGGCTGAGGGGAGGGGCAGAGCCTCCAGGGGCTGTACCACATGCCCACACGTGTACACATGGCAGGGGAGGGAAGGGCTCCAGCAGCTGTGCAGCACATGTGTGCGCATCAGGGACTCTGCTGCACACACAAATGTGCATTCTTGAGGTTCACAAGTCACACACACGTTCACATGAGGCACTGTAATGCCCACTAACATGCACATGAGGGGACTGTGCTGCACACAGACACAGCAGGGGCTGTACAGCACACCCATACTTGTGTACATCAGGGTGCACGGTCAGCTTGGAGCCTGCAGTCATCAGTTGGCCAAACCTCTCCTGATTTCTGCCTGGCTCCAGAATCATTTTTTTGCTCAGAGTGGGGTAATCATCACATGCACACATGAAATTAGTAGGTCTGTTAATACCTCGTGCCAAATTGCTAGAGCTGCCGCAGTGCTGTAGCCCTCAGGAGAGCACCACAAAGCAGCCAGGTACTGTTCAGAGCCCAGGTCTCCGTAAGGGTCCGTCCTCCACTGCACTCCTCCCTGCTGCCAGCACAGCAGCTTCAGCCTCACCGCGGCCTCTGGAAGAGCTGTTTTTCTTGTAAGTGTGAGTGGCCACTGCAGCATTCCTAATTTCACACTAGCCAACTCCTAGCTGGCCTTTTATATACCACTCACACAGAAATGCAGAAGCTCAGGCTATTTGTTAACTGGAGGTCTGTGCTTACTCATTGGTGGCAAAGGAGAAGATCCTCTGGCAGCTGCCTGCAACTACGGCTCAGATCAGTCATGCCGCTGATTAGTTAATTCTGTTTCGAGGATTGTCTTAAACCTTCTGTCTCATTTGCTATTCTGTTGTTTTTAAAGCAGTACAAAAATACATAATTGCTACTTCCCGAAATAATCATTCCCAGGAGAAAAGCTTCCCTACCCTTCATTTTGTTCCACTTGCAAAATGTACAAATTAATCTCATGCTAAAATTAACATATATTGCTGAGGCAAGTGAACTGGCATCACCATGTGTATCCATTACTTTCTGCATTTCCTGAGGCCTTTATTTAATTAACAATCTGACAGCTCAGCTCACGCCATAACTGTATCTGCACTTTTACTACTTTTAGCTTCTCAGCCACCTGGTGTCCTGGTGCTCCTTGAGAGTATCAGATCAGACAAAATATTTTCTATTACTTAACAGAGCACTGATCACAAACAGTGCTTTATTTTGTCAGGTTGGTCTGTTTTTTTCAATTACCTGGGCAATACTAGAACATTGCCCCTTTGCTGCGCTCCATCACACATTTGCTGTGCCAAAAAAGAGCTCTGCCAGTATATACCTACAGCACATACATGCACTACTAGCTGCGTATTCCAAGCTGCCCACTTCTCACAGAGCCCTTGCCTGCAGTGGGAATTAAAAGAACCAAGTTCTCTCTGGGAATCAAAACTATCAGCATTTTCTTTCTCACACACAGACACTTCAAGTGGAGACCCAAGGCTTCTGCATGTGTAGCTCAGTATGAGCAGTTGCATTCCAGTAAACAATATCTGCCCCAGGTCCTCTTGATGTTCTGTGCCATACTTTACAGTGGACCATAAAAAGCTACTGTATTAACAAAGAATGTTATAAAAAATACCGTGACTGCCCAAGGGGCCAAGTCACCAGTACAGCCACTATGGGTCACTCTAAGTAACTTCACTGACAACTCACCAGTCTCTACTCATTGGTTAAAACATCTCTTAATCTTCTATTAATGCAGTCAGCAGAACTGGAAGCTTTTTGCTCAGGGCTGTGACAAAAAGGATTCATGCAGCTATTTCACCTGAATCTTGCAGCTGTACAACATGATCAGTTACAAAAATAGACAAAACTCATGTCTAAAATACGCTAAATCCTTAAGAAGCTAGAAAGCTTTTCAATTTCCTTGTTAAGCCTAATTTCAACAGACAAATATTTCCTGTTTTCTGAAGAGTCAAAATTCACTGCTTGAATCCTGAGAGACACACATGTAAAATGGATATTGGCACGTTGCGATGAGCACAATCAAATTGGGGGAACCTAAAGGTGATCACTGCCTCACAAAATGAGGCCTTCATTCATGTGCACTTTGGAAATGTGTCTGAAAGAGCAAGCAAGGGCTGACTTATTTTATTAAAAAGACCAGTTCCCTCCTGACAGTGTAACTGTATTAGTTTGAAAGAGTCTGGCAGGAAAAGGCTCTTGCCACAGAGTGATGCCTTGGAGAAAGCAGCCTCATTATAGAGGAAAAATGAGGACTATGTACCTTTTTATATAATTAGAGAACCTTTTCCCATCTCCTGGGCCTTGGAGATTCCTAATTCCATGCTGATAGTTCCACATGACTCGTGTGCTGCCTTTGAGCAGGGCAGCCTGCAGGTGCTCCAGCCCCTCAAGGCCCCATGGGAGGGGTGGAACCCACGAAGCCGCAGGGATCTCTGCCTCATGCCACCCAAGCCCTGTGAGCAAAATCCATGGAAAAAGACAGGTCACTGACACTCAGCTCAATTTCAGCACAGTTCAGGCAAAGGAAGCTCTTCTACCTGCCTGGTTCTTACTTCTTCAGATGGTTTTAGGTTTGCATAAAACACACCTAAACATTCATTTTTAGGAACTTGCAGTCTGCTTACTCGAGCAGGCTTGAGCACAGTCACATCCCAGGCTGGCAGGGGAGACACAGATCCTGGAGCAAACACCTACTGCAGCACTACACCATCGAGTACTTTAAGTTATCATTTTCCTCCATTACAAATCAAATGCAGTAATATTTTTTTTTTAGCCAAAATTTATCTTTGTTAAAGTACAAAATCCAGGCAACAAAACAACTTCATACAGGCTTGCAGAATTTTACAATTATTTATAGGAAAAAAGTTTATAAACTTTTTTTTGATGAAAAATCAATCATAATTGATTTTTTGTCTAATAATCCTTATATTTGCATTTTTATTAATAATTTTATGTAGTTTAACCAAGACCAAATAAAATACATCAAGCTAGTCAATCTACCATAATTACTATTACTATCTTGCAGCTTATCATTTTTAGTTAATATTCATTTTGTATCATATGCTCCAATCACAGTGTAAGTCAATGTTAATCATATCTTAAAATAAAATCCTAAGAAAGATTTAAATGAGTCTCAAAGAACACAGACTGCCACAGAATAACTGGTGGCTGCAGAGCACTGGTATTAACTAGTGCAAGCGGGTCAGGAGCAGCAGTGGTACCTGCCAGAGAGTGCCTCAGCTCACAAGGGGAGCCAAGGGTGATCCAGGGGGGCCTCAGCTCTGGTGCTCGCTGTGGCTGGGGTACACAGGGCCTTTCCAGCCTTGCTTGCGCCAAGGAGTTAGAGCTTTGCAGCAGTTACGTCTGGGTGCTCAAAGGACAGAGCTTCTTAGCTTTATCTAGAAATATCTCAGTGTTTAAAATCCTCAACCTGTGCTAAAATTGAGTTCCTCTGAAATCCACTTTCCATGGGTATTTTTACTATGATGTTAAAAGGGTTGGTATGGGTTGGCTGGCTGCCCAGAGGGGTCAGACAGCTGCTCCAGATCTGGAGATCTTCAAAACCCACCTGGATGCTAACCTGTGCCACATGCTCTAGGTATCCCTGCTGGGGTTGGACTAGATGATCTCTAGTAGTCCCTTCCAACTTTAAGCATTCTATGATTCTGTGGTGTATGTGAGCTGTAGGCTGAAAGAAGCCACAAAAAGGTAACTTCTTCCAAAAGGAAACAATTTTTATATTCACTTTTTTTAACCCTTGAAACAATTGACTAATACCAATATGCCATGCAGAAATATTCACCAAAAGATGACAATAGATAATACTCAAAAACCTGTGTCAGATAGGCAACCAAATATATTTATATGGGTTTCCACAGGGGCATCCAATCCTTATGTTGGACTGCCCTCTAGTGAAATAATAATTACAAAACCCTGGTCTGGACTAGCTGACGTTATTCAAAAAAAAAAATTTGATTTAATCTTTGGTGGTCTTTAATATGATTGAAGTAACTCCATATCAACAAATTTTAGCTCATTAATAGTTTACACAAGCATATTTGGGGTCATTATTTGCTTTCTAATTTCTGATCTATTTTTGACATGTTTCCAAGCATTTTCAATTTTTCTTCCTTCCCCCACCCCAAGTGACAACTCTCCTGACCTGAGAAGACAGGAGCTGGAACTTTAGGAAATAAGAGCCAGAAGGAATCCTGTTAATCCAGGGAGGGGCAGGGGACAGAGTATACTCTCACATAATGATTCAAAGGCAACTTCATAAAACAAAGCAGAAAACTTCCAAAAACATGCTGAAAAGAAGCATTTGTGAGATGCAAGGTCAAGGCAGAGCACACCAAGTGATCCACATGAGTCACCAAAAGGCTTGTGCAGAGCTGGGTGCCACCCTGCACCACAGAAGAGGTGTAAGGAGGGCAGCAGAGCGGCCGTGCCAGGGTGGCTCAGCTGCAGCAGCCACACGGGTTCACAGGAGTTTCCGCAGGACACCAGGAAAGGTGTCGGGATAGCAGCGATCCTTACCCAGGCCTCACTGTGCTTGACCTCAGCAGCAGCAAAGGGGATGGAATTTGTAGTAAAGGCTTGACATGTTGGCCAAAGGAAATCAAATCAAGAGGTTTAAATGGAAATTATTTTTACCAGTACAGCTGTCTTTAGGGACCAAATTCAGCTGCTAATATAACTTGGCCAAGAGGAATAAAATATATTGCTTGTGAGAGCTCAAATGCTTGCCAAGAACTGCTCTCTCGACAATTTCTCTATTTTTTGCATCAAGTACATCAAGATAACCCAGACACTTTTTACACCTATTAGTTAGCATCACTTACTTTTGGCCATCTCCAGCTTCAGTTCCTAAGTGCTCATTTTTTCAAGACAGGATTATTTTTACTCTTGCATAATACTTATATCTTTATTTACTTTGCATCTTAAGTTTTAGCATCCTGTGACTCTTATCTAAGTCTGTCAGTAGTTGCTCCCCATGGCGGACATGCCCCAGGAGACGGCTGCTCCCTAGCCTGCCCCATTTCCCTTTTTTTTTTTTTTAATCACAGCGCTGGAATTTACACCATGAACAGTTAAAGCAATGTGGTCATCTAGTGTAGACACTCAGATCTGACCAATATTGTTTTATTTGTAGAGATATTTTTCTCAATTTTTAGGGAGGCGTAAATAAAAAGCAAGTCATGCATAGATTTAGTAGAATAAGAAATGTCAGTGTTGGGACCTATATCTTGGTACAAGTAATATATATTAAGTGCTTATATCACTATGAACCTATCTCATGCTTCCAACTGATACACCTGAGGAAGTAAACAACTTTAGCCATCTAAGATACTAAGCCAGGAACACCAGGTGACACTGCACTGCCAAAAACAAACATTAGAATTATTTTGTATTTTTGTTTGCGTATTTCCACTTTGGTTTTGTTTTATATTTACATTTCACCCATATTTTATCATTTCTCGGAGCCTTCTTTCATTTTTGATCCACAAAACCTGACTTTGCATCATCCCTGGTTTCTGCTCCTTCTGCTATCCCTTTTCCCCTTTCTCTGACAGAATGCCCTATGCCTGCACAGGGTCTTTGCTGGGACACACACACTAATGTCACTCCTTCAGATGATACATCTAAACATCATCAGGGAAATGAAGATATGGAGCAGTTGGAAGAGACTGCCATCTCCAGGCACTAGTTTAGTCTGGATCACTGGATTTACATCACCAGCATCGCCAACACTGATTTGACTATTAATCTCTTAAGTGCTTTAAAAACTGCAGCATAAATTCAGTGAAGGAGCACTCATATGGCCCTACAGACCTATAGTGCTTATCCTGACCATCCATTCATGAAAACTGAGGTCTTCTTAACAGCAATGACAACTCAAGGTCAGGGCTTTGCCGACTGGGGCACTCTGCTTGCTGTGGCACTGTTCTTACCCATGGCAGAAAACCAGCTTGGCTCATGCTCAAAACCCTGGTGAGCCCCACTGCGTTCTTCCTTATGCACACACACTTATTCCATTCTGTTAGGTCTCACTTTAGTGCCCTTGTGCTCACCTGGGTCTTCTACAGCATCATCATTTCTCTCATAGCTCTCTCGTGTACCCTTCACCAAGCAGCAGATCATTGCATGCTAAGCTCATATCCACCCACGACAAGAATATCGACATCATCTTTATTCAGTGAACCCTCATATCTGAGCAGAAGGCAGAATAAATTGGGATTAGGATGAGAAGAAGACCAGTTGCCCTGTTTCTGGTGCATGTGTCATACTGAGAGCATGATCTCTTCTTAGACTAGGAGAGAAGGAGCGATGCTGCAAGAGGTAGCAAACCCCACAGCCACCAGCAGCTCCCTGACCGCTGGAGAAACAGGGACAGGTGTGGGTTGCAAATACGGTCTGGATGCAGCAGGACTTGCCACAACACCAGCCAGTGAGAAGAGCCAAACAGGGGCCTGCATACCTATAATGTATATAATTCACTACTCACAGTCATACATCAGGGTTTGCCCTCTTTGAAAAGCACTGAGTGTTTAAAATATTCCTGGGGGTGTTGTGAGATTTTTAGAGCAGACTCATTATAGAAAATAATTCAATGTTGAACAATAACCTGTATAAAACCATCCATCACTTCTTGTAGTGAATTTTACCATACTGAGAAGACAGTTTAGGCAAAAGCACTTCTTTGTGATAAGAATTTGTGAAATGAATTAGCAAAGTTTTATTACCTCTCATTAATAAAACATTAACTATTTTATATAAAATTCATAGACTTAACTCTATTAGCATCATGTAACTTTCTCACTTTGCTTTACTTCCTGAAGCTTATCTATTAAGATAAATTTGCTTAATTAAGCACACAGAGCACTAACTCCACCTTTGACCAAATAAGAGAACATTCGGTGAAATCATGAAGAATTTATGCAATTCAGAATAAGCTAATACTATACTCGACAGAGATTTTTAACCCATGATAGTGTGAAATCCCTTCTTGCACCCTGCCCCTGTAGTCTGTGGTGGAACTGGACTTTCAGCAAGCTCCATGCGTTTGCACTGGCAGGGTGAGCACACTTGTAGGTACAGAGAGATGGAAGTTTGGACAGTGGCATCAAGTACTGCAAACAAATGAACTACCTGCCCCCCCGCCCGCTCACCAGCTCGCTCCCCGCAGCTCGCTCCGCTCCGCTGTGCCTGCTGCCGTTTTTTCCGTTAATTTTCGAATCCCGCCCGCGCGGGCGACCCTTGGCCGTTGCGGGGCGGGGCACAGCGGCCGCGGGAGGGGCGAGGCGGAAGGCGGGGCGACCCCGCAGCCCCGCCCCCGGCAACCAGGCGCATGCGTCCTTCGCCTGGGCGGGCCGAACCGCTCCAGAC
>VWPW01016685.1:199461-217246 GCA_013389825.1 Crypturellus undulatus
GGGCCCGGCCAGGCCCGGGTAACGCGGTGCCGCTCCGTGCCTTGCAGGTCTGCTCTACAGCCGCCTGCCCGGCGGCGCCGCGGGGGAGCTGGGCGCGCAGGTAGGCAGGGGAGCCCGTGGAGGGGGCGGGCGGGCGGCACCTCCGCGCCCGCGGCGGTGTCGGGTGAGAGACGAGGGCGGCGCCGCTGCGAGCGCCTCATGCCTCCCTACGGCCGCGGGGAGGTTTGGGCACCGCTGCCACTAGCTCCTTCCACGTACCTGCCGTCAGCTGCAGGGCCCCGAGGAGGCCAAGGCCTTTGTGAGCGCCTTCCTGAAGCGCAGCATGCCCAAGATGAAAGACGAAGCCATCCAGGACATGCTGACTCGCAAAGCTGTGGTCCTCGAGCATTACTCTAAGAAAAGGAAGAAGGGGAAGAGGAAAAAACCAAAAGGTTTTACTGCCAAGGAAAGGCGAGAGCTGCGGCTTTTTGAAATTGAGCCCGAACAGCGAAGGTATGACTTTAAAGACTGTGCAGTAAAAGCAGTAAAGTTCAGCAAAGTGTAGAAAGCAATGACAAGTACAAAGGAATGAAATGCTTCAGTATATACTAGTTATTTTTCCACCAAGAGAAAATTTCTTTGCCTACATATTTGGAATTAATACTGTTACCAACTTCTTGAATAATATTTCTGCCTTTTACTGTAGATATGCACTCTATCTACCACTGCATGAACTCTGGAAACAGTATATCAGAGACCTGTGTTACGGACTTAAACCAGATGCGTAAGTGGAGATATTCTTAGAATTTGTTTTCTGGAATCACTAGATACCTCAAAGTTTACTGAGCTGCTCCTTGAAACAATGTATCCTGGATAAGGAAACATTCTGTTTCTGCAAGCTTTGACATGTTCTTAATGGTCATGTTGGGTAAATCTCCCTTTCTGTATTTTTTTTTTTTTCCCCTCTTCTCTGACTCCATTCAAGGCAACCCCAGATGGTTCAGGGCAAACTGCTGAAAGCTGATCTCCATGGTGCTATTGTTACAGGTATTTGGTTTCTTTTCCTTTTCAAAAGTATCTGTATTACAGATACTGTACTGTACAGATACAGATATCTATATTACAGATACTACAGATACTGTATTACTGATGCTTACTTTTAAATTCCTTTTAATATCATCAGTACTAGAATTACAAGGTATAGAGATCATATGGTGACTAACTCTTCCTCCACTCAGTAGTGCTACTTTTCAAGTACTCTTAAACTTTGTTAGTTACAAGATAAGCCAAGAGTCTTACGAACTGTGATAATATTTGTTCAGAATAAATTTAAGTATTCTGTATATTACAAAGCAACTTCTACATCCATGAAGCAACTGTATAACAGCAATCAAACTGCTTTGATCAGAAAATATTCTAATATATGCATACGCTTTTTTTTCAGTAACAAAATCAAAGTGCCCCTCTTATGTTGGGATAACAGGAATCATTCTACAAGAAATGAAATATGTCTTCAAAATTATCACCAAAGAGGACAAACTAAAAGGTAAGTCATTTTCACCTTTTGAATGATCTGAAATATTTCTTAAATGCAATATACATCTTGCATCTGAACAAATACGATAGCAATACTTCTAGATTTCTACATTCAATGAGTACTGACCCCACAGCAGCCCAAGATCTTGCCAGACAGAAGATCCAACATTATTTAGGTGGCTTAGATTCATCTGACTTGTAAGTTGTTCTCTGCAACACTTGCTTACTGCATGACCCTGCCAACAGAAACAGAGTAATTCCCATGTAAAACTTGAAACATTTAAGTTTATTTTTCATTTCTTGCTAAAATTTGAATTTAAAGTGTTACTTAGTTAACACCACTGCACTTCTAAGTAAGTTCTTTACCTTTTAACTTTCAGTTGTTCCCAAACTCAACAATGTGTTTCGCTTGGAGATTGATGGATTTATTTCCTACATTTATGGAAGCAAGTTCCAGTTCAGAGCAAGTGAGCGATCTGCAAAAAAGTTCAAGTTGAAAGGAACTATTGACCTATGATTCCATGGAAATGCAGAAGTATTAAAATTTGTTTTCCTGCAGTTTAAAGACCATTTCTTTGGCATATTGAAAATGAAATGACTGATAATATGTGAAGCTTTCTAAAGCATTTCTTCATACTGAAGAATCACTAGAATCCGTTTTGTCTTAAACTGCAACAGTCTGAGACTGCTTTGCAGTTGCATCTGTTTTGTTACATGTATATAACATTCTGACTTATTAAACTTTTCTGATTAGTATGGATTACTTGACTTCTGTCTCAATCAAGTGCAACTTGCACAATGAAAAACAATTACATCTTACAACATTATTGCTGCCCTCTGTATAAACTGGGCTGAATCTTACATGCTTGTAAGGAGACTGACAACTGTTCTTCCTAGATCACTATTCCCAGGTTTTGCACTAATATCAACATCTTTCTGTGGCACAAGCATAGGCAAGTAAGTTATATCAGCTGATAGGTTTTTACCTTGAATATCATTTCCCTATGATTCATCATGTTATGTAGGCAAGTGAGCAAACAAACTGCTAGAGCAGTTTCTTGCTCATAATAAAATTTTAAATGCATTTAAAAGTATTGGAACACTAGTTCACAGGAAATGTTCCTGTTTTGATCTTGTAATTACTCATAATTCTGAAACAAAACCAACTCAAATGCTATTCAAGAATCCTTCAATATAATAGGGAATTAGTTGAACATTACTACAAAAGCAAGTTATCAGGGTTATGAAATAAGTGCTCAGTAGTTAAATAAGCAAATGCTAAAACATTAGAAAAGCACTACAGAACAAAATATGGAGAATTTAGGTGTTCAGCTTGGCTGGGAAGAACTGGTGTCTAGACACAGCAGAGCATGTGACGTCTGATTTGGCATGAGATCTTTCTAGGGGGCAGGGGTGTTAATGCTGTGTTCTAAGAAAGAGGGGTCCTGTTTTTTTCACTCGAACAATTCCATATTGATAGCAAGAAACATGTAAAACAATTACACATTTCATAAAGTATTTGCCCATCTTATTATGAATTTCTGCTTTCATACAACAAGTTACAACTGATGGCTGCCTTTTTACACAAAGGAAGACAAAATCTATGTGAATTTAATACAGCTCCACAAGCTGTTTGCTTACCAGGCACTTACTAATAACATATTACTTTAACGTTAAAAACAGAAGTGTCTATACTGGTACATATGCCAAGATATTTTCCTTTTAATACTGAAGTTTAGAAAAATCAGTGTTTAACCAATCCTAAATCTTATACTTGCTATTTAGCAAAAGAAATTGCTTTATGAATATTTAACCTTTCTACTTAGGTTTAGTGTAGTCCTGTTTTATGCATCTTTAGACATGACGCTTATGTTCTGCATTAAAAAAAAATCCTGCAAAAGAAATTAGTTGCATACAAAATCAAAGGAAAAAAAGCTGGCTGGATGGCATCTCATTTATAAACTTTGTGAACACTACGTCTCTGCAACGCAAGAGATCCTGTTTTTAGTTACCAAAAGTCCCCCTCAGCTCACCAACCCTTACGCACCAGCCCTGCTTGTGCAGAAGCTCCTACAACTCAAACCTTCTCTAAGCATTTGCCTTTTAGAGAGTCTGTGGCAGTGGTTGTAAGAGGCACCCCCCCTATTGCAGCACTGGCAGCTGGCTCAGCTCTCAGGATGAGGGACCTGGGAGCCCTGCTCCTTCCCCTGGGCCTCTCTGAGCAGCTGCAGTCACAGCACAGGGGATGCTGCTTTCCAGAAAACAAGGACTGGTGCTCTATTCCCTGTAAAGTAGCTGGTGCAGGAATAAGCATTTGTTGCAATTAAATGAAGAATTGTCCTTGAAATGAGAGGAAAAAATGTGTATTTTACACAAGAGAAAAAACAGGAGCCTTTTCATAGCAATTGAAAGACAGGAAGAGTAAATGCTGGAAAAGCTGTTACCAATACAGATAAACCATTTGAAAGTGCTGAAGGCTCCAAGCTTTTCCAGCAAATGTGAACAAGATACATGAAAGCTGTTCAATTTAAAGTACATTATTTATTATTATTAAGGTACATTAATATTCCTCAAAGTTCTTTGAAATTATATCTTTCCATTTCTTGTAAGAGTCCAGAAAGAAAAACAGAGTAGAAAGTCCCACCACAAACTTTCCTTCAGGACAGTGACCTAATGTAATTTTGCTCATAGCCTCCAATGTAACATCTAATTAAGACATCTGTTAAATGCCTATAATATTAAATTAATAGTGGGAAGCTAATAGAAATTTATTGGCATAGTCCTGTTAATTAACATTTAATGGCTGTCTTAAACAGACATTATTAATGGGAATGCCATACAGTTTGAATTGAATATCATCATGTTTTATTGTGCTATGAAGGATTTACATTGTACCAACAGAGTCCTGTGCACATCCTGCACTTAAACACAGTAAATTTCCCATTGCTCACAAAGGAATTTTCCTATAAACCGTGTAACACGAACATGACTGCTCACACTGTTACCTTGCTGATTCACGACTATTTCCCCTCTCTTCATTAGCAAAGAGAATAAATACTTAATGGATTTAATATTAGCAAATTAGAGAACTAATCACAGCTGCCTCACATGCATCTTCCTTCATATGCTCAAAATTGTATGGTGCAGGGTCATGTTTTTCCTAATGACTTTTACTCCTAAACTCTCCCTCTTTATTCTTTGGTTAGCCTTTTCTTTAGGGAGAGTGAGCAAAGATTCCTCACAATATGACTATGCCAGGCAGATACCATTTGGAAAAATGAGCTGAGATATACACATAAACTGCAAACAAATCTGGCTTAGATAGGTTTGCAAATGGCATTGAAACAAAGTTAAAAACAATAGTATCAATCTTCTGATAGAAACACACTGAAAACTGGCCTGGGGTAAGACAGTAGAGGTGAAAATACAGGGTGAGACAGAGCTGATGAGAAATAACAGAAGGAAGGAGAACCAGCCTGACAGGGGAAAGAAATCCCATAGAGCACAACTACAGAGCTCACTGGTGTCTGCCTAGACACTCTGCAGGCTCCCTTTTTTCTAGGAAAAAATCTCTTTTGTTACAGACTGTGGGTTATCCACTAACCACCTGGAGGCTACTGGCTATTCTCTCCATCTTCACTTCCCTCATTTTTATCATTTACAAAGACTTTCTGAAAACAGAGATGAACACTGCAGAAATGAATATGAAACAGTCCTTGGGAAGTAAACAAACACCACAACATCTCTTCTAAAATTAAGGTATTCACTTTGCAAGGCAGATACTCAGCCTTGCTGGAAAGGGCTGAGCTTGCCACAGAGCTCTTGCAGCAATCCAGATCTGCACATTTGTACCAAATAAGCAGCATTTTCGCTTAAAACTCCTTTCTTAAGTGGCATCCCTTACCCCATCTCATATAATTAGAACAGCTCCTTTTTTTTTAAATCTCCTCTCTCCCTCATTTTAATTCACTTGAAACACTGTTGTGATGTTGGGCAGGACACACTGGGCTGGGATAGACCCTTACCTGGGACACGTTCTTGCTCCTCAGCGTCAGCAACAAGCTTCCAGGAAAAAAGGAGGGCTCTCACCTCACAATCACCAAGGTGCTGCTTTTATCTAAGCAGGGCAGTTTTCAGCTCCTTACCAGAAGCCCACACTCATTTCCCAATTGCAAGTGTCCCAAAATACAGAGATGGATTTTCTAAGTAGCAGAAAGTGCCAGCTGCCTCCAGCACACTCTAAAACTTCCCCAGCTAATCTTTCCTTGCATCTGCAGTGATATTACTCTTTTGTCACATAAATGAAAGGTTTCAGCAGTCCCTCACCTGCCCTTTTTCACCAGCATTCCCCCAACAGCCCTGTCCTCCTCAGCCTTCACCCTCCAAGAGGCTTGAGCAGTAACAGCAAAGCAGGAGGTCGCTGATACTCAAGAATAGCAGCTTCAGATGGGCCTCCAACATCATCACAGGTGAGGCAAATGCCCAGCACTTAGCTTCCTGGGCAACATCAAAACTCCAAACAAGCTCTCCTGATATAGCAAACACCTGAATAGTTTGAAAGACTAATGCTCATCTGCTGTGTCTCATATGTCACCTGTACTGCCCTCCTGCACCCACAGCCAGCTGGTTAGTGCGCCGGGCCCCAGTGAGGAAAGCACTTGGTAAGACACCGTGAACGCTCACCTTTGTATGTCTTGCTAAACAGAAACAAACAAACAAACAAACAAAAATCAGCTTTATAAAGCTAAACATATTACAGTATTCACCAGACCATGGTTCTAATGTTCTAGGTCAATAAATGCAATTCCAAATGATATGACAAAAGTGACTGCTATGTGGAATTTCATTCAGGTTTTATCCACCTCTGTCCCATGCGACCCCCACCCCAAGACTACTATTCCTAAGGGAACTACCTCCAGTTCTGCATTACATTCCCTATGGCATTTCACTGATGAATATGCATTCTTTCAATGAGGAATCTCCTGCAGTGTACTGGCTTAATAAAATTAATCAGTAAAAGTGAAAACTAGAGGATCAAGCACCCGCTGCTGCGGAAAGGAGCAGTTACACGTGGCAGATGCACCCCCAATCTGCAGCGCCAACAGCAGCCAGGGTCTGACACCTACCTTTGCTCAGCAATGTGCTGGGGCAGACAGGGAGCTAAGGGATCCCCACAACATCTAACACTGAACTGGAGCCCTCCCCATCGAGAAGCCCTGCTGTTTAACTAGCCCTCTGCTAGTTTTGTCTTAGTCAGACCACTACATTATAATCATTTAATCATTAAGAATAAAAAAAATCCAGTAGGTAACTCGACTAAAATAATGTGATCGTTTTGAACCAGCTGGGTAAAGGAAAAGATACAGCCAAAACTTTACATATCCTGCTCTGCTCTTCAGACAACACTATTTTTAACCTATTACTTTTTCCAATTCTGCTGTGAACTATTCCCACAGAATCAAACTCTTGCCTAACACAAGTGATTTAAAACGTGTTATTTTTCATTTCAGATACTGCCAATCTTCTAAAAACTACTGCCTTCTGTAGGCAGCTGAGCAGCATGTTAAAGATTTGCAGCAGAGCCCTGTCAATACAAATCTCCTCAAGGCACATTGGTTAATAAATTCAGCCACATTTCATTTGCTCTCAAAATAAACTCCTAGCGTCATGACTTATATGTCCACTTCTGGCAGAGATTCTGATCTTAAAATACATGAAGACACACGTGTATTACACTGACCTCGGTGGGATTTCATGTGATTGCAGCAAAATTAATATAGTTAGAACATTAATTACGATACTCATACAAGAGTTTCTGGGGAGTATGATATTGCCAGAAACACCAAAGGACATTGGCTTGACCTCAGTTTTTAAGTCAATAATCAAAACTGAACATAAATGCTGAAGTCCTCATGTGCTTGCTAAAAGCAGAAGTACAGATTTTTAAAAACAACACATCAGGTATCATCGGGGTCACTTGTCCCCAAGCCAGCGGTTCTCAGATGGGCTACGTGTTTCAAAGCCCCTGGATGTGTAACACGGATGTTCAGAGGAACTGGCTGTTAGTGCAAGTCCAGCTCTTGGATCACAGCTTTGGAATACAAGTCCCTTGGTCATCCTCCCGTGTGCACTCCAGAACTGAGGCCACTAAATTGCTCTGTTAGTTTGGGGAGCAGGAAAACCAGGATTGTGCACCTCTTGTAAATGTTAAAACAATCCCATAAATCAGATTTTTTTTTTAGTAAGGTTGTCTGCAACATGCTGCCATACCTATTGTTCCTCTAAAGGATTATTTCAAAATTATGGACTTGGAAATGTTTAGCTGGATAGTTCTTGGGTGGCTGAGGTACTTGCTGAAGAATTTAAATTATGTAATAGCTATCGAACACCCCATTATATGGCCGCCTAATTAATGTAAATGATAGTTATGTCTCACTCACAGAGGATTATTTTACACGGAGGAAAATCTACTCACTGCCACAGTAGCCATTTCAATGGTTTTTATGGGAGCAGTTGCATTATGGCTTCATTGATGAAAAGGTAAGTAGCCATCCTAAATAATGAAGATTGAAGGCTTAATAGTCCCAATAAACAATCCTGCAGGTATTTTATTTCAAAAATTAGAGTTCGATTGCGAGCATACGATAATGGGAGGGAAAAACACCCTAGTATGTGCAGTCCTGCAGCCTGGGTCCCTGGGAACTGCCATTTCTTTTACACAGAAATGCAGAAGAATAAGAAAAAAAAAGAGCAAAATAATCATTACTTCCCGTGACAAACCATCCTATGCAAGGCCATAGTGTGGCAGCACTTCACTGTTTCAGTGGATAAGGAATATGCTGGATTGTGCCTGTATGCTTAGAAAGCTGACATTACTGGACAGCTACATACAACGTACACATATATATCCTCAAATAATGCAAAGTGCCCAGAATTAGACCCACCTGAGTGCCAATATGCAGACATAAGTCAGTCTTGCAAACCTGTCTTAGAATTACAGCCTATTACAGCATCTCTCTCCTCCCCTCTGCCTTTCCCCCCCCTCCCTTCTTTTTTTTGGGGGATCACTGAGAAAATTTGAGGCTTCTGCCAGAGAACAGAGACATCTTCATCTGTGGGAAGACTTCCTCCCTTGTTTAACAGAAAGTGAGGTACTAAGGTGAACAGATTGCATAATGAACCTCAATTAAGCAAGTGCAACATGCCCCATAACAACACTCACTGCTTGCTGAAGTGCTAAAACAGCTCTCCATTTCTGGCAGCCTACCTCAAGGAATCACCCATTTTTCCTTCTACCCAGCTACCAGTTGCACAACGTTGATGTATCATGAATTTTAGCTATTTTGCTAAGACGTCATTGCAGGGAGCGCAAAGCAAAACATCCGATAGCCGCAAGTAGGAGATAAAACAAGCCCCGGAGCAGGCTCCCTTCCACAGGAAGGGAGGCCACTTTTTGTGCCACTGGCTCCTGGGCATGTTTCCAAAAACAGTTTCCATCCCTTGCAGCAGAAGGGTTTGTAGCTTCAGGAAGGCATTGTGGTCTGGTGCTCAGCCACAAGGGCCGGCAGAAAGCAGCAGCCACACAGCTAAAGGACACAACAGCAGAGAAGAGTAGCTAAACCAGCACCAACATGCAGCCTGGGTATCCAAGAGAACCACTCCAAACAACAAACCCTAAAGATGTTTTAATCTTCCAGAAGACACCACATCATGCTTTGAGTGTATATTTCCTCATAGTGTGTTATATATTTCCTAAATTAATTACTATTTTGTTGCTGCTTTTATTGCAGCTCATACAAATGTACTACAGAAATTTCCTCACCTCCAGGATAATTCAGTGCCCATAACAACACATTCTGCTTTGCACTTTTGATACCAGAAGATGGAGCCATGTACTCAGAGTTTCACATTTTTCTTTCTATTTTTTTCTCTGCTCTCATAAAAAATATGCATGAAGCTGACTGTTTAGAAACTGCTCCCTCACCTAATATGAACTTGTTACTTTACTGCACTTGTGTGTACAGCTAATCTGGTGTCTTATCCGATGTCACTTGCCCTTCTGATGTTTCCATAACAACTGAATATTACTTACTGCAAATAAATATTTTCTGAATTGCATTCTGTATCAAATGAAAACAGCAAATGAACCATAGTAAAACAGAAATTTCCAACTGGTCAAATATCATACCTTGTATTTCCCTCCTGAAGGGATATGCCCCTAAGGGAAGTCACGCACACCCCAGAAACATTCATCTATCTAAGACTAACTTCTCAGATTGTTTAAGGCCAAAAAAATGTAGTTGCGATCTCACATTTACTCACTGTCCTACAGCTTAAAAATACATAGTCAGAGGAGAGATCAGGATGGGTTTGTGCTCTGCAAAGCCTTCAGCATCGCTGCAGTTGTTCAGCACAAGCTGAGCATTTGATGCCCCTGGGGGATGTCTGTGCCCAGCCCAGCAGCACGGTGCAGCCTTCCCAGTGGAGATGGTTAACAAAGAGCTAAGAATCAGGTTCTTTTCCTCACTGCTAAGACCAATACTACTTGCTCCATTTTGGCTGTATAACTCCCAGTTCTAGAGAGACAAAAGCAAAGTGAAGTAATGAAATGACTAACAAAGCCAGCAGAGATCTCTCGGATGAGAAAGTTTATCACTAAAAAGCACTACCAGGTCTTTCCACGTCCTTTCCTGCCCTGGCAGTGTTCCCCATGACTACAGAACAGTTTTAAATGTGCGGATATAATTATTCTGTTTGTCTCTCTTACAGGATGGGTTTAGGACAGCAGAAGCTGGCAACTAGTTTTATTCTAAGACAGTTAGTTAGCATGATGCTGCAACCTCTTACCACTAAATAGCACTCTAAGAGGACATAAAAAAATAAGTTAGGAAAACAGTCTGTTCAAATGGTTCACCAAACACTACAGCATTTATCTTTATCAGAACCTAAACACAAGACAGACTGTGCTGCCTCTTCAGTTGGAGCCCTGTGACTTGTTGCCAGCAGCACAAGCTCATGCAACACTCAGGAGCTCAACTCTCACCGGCCCTGGGGAACCACCAGCCGACAGGGGAAATCGTGAGAGTGTGTGTGACGCTGGCTGGAGCTCACACTGGGTGAGATCTTGAGACAAGTGTCTTCCTCCATCTGGAATTCACAGGTGCCACAAGGCAGCTTGGGTACACACTAGTTAGTGATAATTCTTAGGTTTTATTCCAAAATTTGTAGGCTCTTGCACATCTCAATGAATTAAGGAGCCACAGAGTAACTAATCTGAAGAAAATGTCACACCCACCTTTTTTTTCTGATTTACTTCAGTGCTACGGCCTGAAGCCCAGGTATAGCTTTGGTTGCCAGGATATGTGAACAATGTCCTCAGCTCTCATACAAGTTCCCTCTATCATTTTTGAACAATCACTAAAAATTTGTATGTTTCCTCTGCCTGTAAAACAGGGATAATGCTCAGTGGAGCACTGCACTCTGGAGTCACTTTGGAGCTGGAAAAACGCTCAGTAAAGGCCGGGGACCCAAGTGAAAAAAAAGGATGTCCGCACACTTCCCCTCCACAACCTGGGTCCCCTGCAGAGCAGCCTCAGCAGCAGTTCCAGACAAGCTGCAGGAGATGGAGACATCTCAGCCATGCCCATGGTGTAGGCAGAGGTCAGCTGTGCAGCAAAGCATCCCAAGTGGCTCCAGCACATGTCTACCAGGCCTAATCTGCTTCATCCTACATGAGCCACGTAAGCCACAGAGGCAGTCCATACAGTATGTTAGACACATCCTGAATATTTCACCTTCACTGTTCACACTTGATGAAAGAAACAGAAACTCCCAGACACAGACATGGGATTCCTACTGAAGCTCTGCGCTGCACCGGGGCAGCCAGCTGAGGAAACCTCTGGGAGGAAGAGGAGGAGGCCGCTCTGCTGATGGACCATTATGCCTGCAAGACCAAAGGGAACTCGAGCTCCTTTGAAAAGGGACCAAACTTATCACTTAACAAAAACAAGGCATCCTACAATGAATCTCTCTTTACCATATTTATTCCTCTCTAAACACAACAGTGCACAGATTATAGGAAATGGTTTCACATTTAGCTTCAGCCCCAAGTGGTAAAGAAACGGATTGTATCTCACAATGTAAATTTGCATCTACCATCATTTAATGGATGTTTTATACATGCTATGTACTACTGTGTTTTTATGGAAAGGCAAAAAAAATTACTTGGGAATTTGTTTTTAATTAAGCAATAAGGCTCAATGGGGTACTGCTATCATGCAATAAAACCACTCCTGGGGTGTTGTGAGGCATTTGGTCCAGATGAGTGCTTCAAATCACCCCCAGATTGTGATTAGATGATTACTCCCTGGAGTTAATATTAGATGGTTCTCTCTAGAGTTGTCTTATTGCTATTATAAAAAGTCTTCAACGCAGGGAAACTAAGTAGCTTTTGTGCTTGAAGAAGATGAAGTTCGCAGTTTTGACTGTTGAGTGGCTGTCTGAGCTGTGTGGGTCCCATAGATCAATTTACCTATTTAGCATGCGTGAAAGATCATCTCAGCGCATTTCTTTGACCCAAACAGTTTTACAATTAAGTGGCTTCCTTTTTTTACTAGGAGATGGAAGGTTATAAAGAGACAAATAACTCCAAAATAAAGCAATCCCAAGACAAGAGCCAAGGAATTTGATTCTGAGATATGTATTACTAGCTTTATCTTTTTGTAGGGAATAATGAATTCTAATCACTATTATGCTAATTGTATTAATGAAGGCTAATGCATGCAGTAGTAGTAAAAGATTCTCCCAAGTTGGGTGCATGAGGAGGTGCACGGCCTGAGGCATTTGTGGGGGCTCCCAAGTTAATAAATTCAAACAGCTCATGGTAGAGAGCCAAATTGTGGTGCTCTCCCCTGCCTCCCCCAGCTGCTCTTCAGGGTTGAGGTTAAAGTATTTCATTTTGGAAGAAAAACAAAACCATAACCAGAGCCTTCTGCATATCTCAGCACATCAGGAAGAACTCTCAGGAAACATTAACTCTTGCAGGCCCCTTCCACTACCAAAAGGCCATGAAAGGGATGGTATCACAGGCGTGCAGATAGCTCTTGCACAGTGTCTTGACCTGCGGTACACAACAGAGTCCTCCACTCCTCTTTCAGATGTCCTCAGAGTGACAAACACACAACTCCTATTATACTTCTCACAGAGGCAACACGTTTTACACTTCAAATTAAGATGTGCACCTTCACATTCATCCTTTGCACTCTGCTCTCTCTCACATCTCTAACCTTGCACAATTCAGTGAGTGATACAGTTTTTCTACAGTGCAAAGAACTTCCACCACAAAAGATACCTCTGCAGTTCCTCCTTCAGCTCAGCACCTCTCCTTCAAAGATCAAATGTGCCAAAGGATTCTCAGCCAAGCTGCAGTTTGTCCTTTTGATGGTCAGGATATCAGCAGAACACCTTGGAAAACCCGTTGCCTTTTTGTTTACTCATATATTTGAAGAGCATGAAAGGAAATAAATATTTCCTTACTTTTTCCTTCCCCTTTCACAGAACGCTCTGCATTACACATTCAATGCACAAAACTTCCTACAATGCCCAGGGCATACGCACCAGACTCCTTCCTTCGTCGCAAGGATGCAGGGCAGGGTGCAGGTCCCTGGCAGTCAGTGGGTCTACATTTCTGAGCAAGATACAGCTCAGCCTGGGCAGCAGCTCCAAAGGAGAGACAGACCACAGCATGCTCTTCACGTAAATAGAAGCCATATCCATGTGCAAAGCAGGGCTTTTGAGTGAAACTTATGTGTCTTTGACTAATCAGTCAATCATAGGTGAACACATTAACATATTTTAAAATTAACTGACGATTACCACACTCTTGTTCCTGTGCTTTTTCAACAGTTTAATATTTGAAATAGTTAATCTACTTAAGTTTAGTGTTTGAAATACTTAATTGTTCACTATGATTTATCTTCTGCAATAAAAGCACGCTCTGAATATGAGATCACTGTTTAAATAGAACAGCAATGGTGAGAAAAAAGTTTAGATGAAGAACATGCACAGAATAATGTTATTTTGGGAGGAAGGCCAAGTCCAAAAGATGGACTATTCTGACAGAGCAAGCTGCAGAACACTTTCAGCAGCTTTTTTAGAAATGTATTTTTTTTCCTGCACATGTATTTCATATATTGTTTCTGTAACATTACAGTTCTCACTGCACTGGATATCTGCACCTTCTCACAGTTCTGGCATCTTATAAACTCTTACCCACCCCCTTTTCACCTTCCCTTTTCATATTTTGATAAGAACCTGCTTCCATTACTAGAAAAACACCACCCAGAAATGGAAGTCTGGTGGTTTGCCAAGCTTCTGTGTGTACTCACCCATCCTTAGAACAGAGCAAACTTCTGAGCTTTCCTCTCTGTGTGTCCCCGTAGCAGGCAGCCCTTATGTGAGACTGGAGACAGCCAAACTCAAGGTGACTAACCCACATGATGGATCCACTCAAAAAAATAATATGAAGTTCAGGAAGTATATGTGCTGCTGAGAACAAAAGGAACCGTAAGTTAGTTACATCACCTCAGAAAAATAGGCCAAGGAGCCTGGACAAAAACGTTCTCCTTTGAAACACTGCAACAATCTCTCATTACCTGACAAAATCCAATTTCATGATGCTGGCATTTTTATGGAAATGTTGCTTCCCTAGCTGTATCAACATTTGCAGCACTAACACAATTACTCTACAATCTCTGCAGCATGTCAGTCACAGAATGTGCTTGTGTCCACCAAAGCTGTTGAGAATAAATGCAGCTATTAATTTGAGGAAAACAGATTTTACTGTTTTCCTCAAACAGTAAAACTTATTTGAGGAAAAGTTTTACTGTTTTCCTCACGGCCCAGCATAGATGCCACAGGCAACAGAGTCCATCTCTTCTCTTCTGCTTTGGATCAGCTCACTTTGCACCTATAAAAGGTAGCTGCTACTTTTAACCACACGGCCCAGAGCTGTGATGGGACACATGGCCCTGGGCACTCAGAAAAGCTCAAGGACAGTGGTGTGGGACACTGCAGGGCTGTGCTGCAAGGGAAGGCTCGGCCACATCCTGGCAGCAGCAGGTTCTCACTCACCTCTTTGTGTTCCAAGAGGTAGCAGTGATATCAGTGCCCAGCGTGCACTTCTGGCACATTCACCACTCCTGCCCACCTGCTTGATCTCACGAGTGCAAACTGGTGGAGTTGGTTCATGCATACTTTTAAGTTTTCAAATTTCATGTTTTATGTATGCTCTATCTGGCATCATGATACACACTGATGGCTTGATATAAAGAACTATTCAGTGTTAAAATGCCCATAGTATATTAGACTTGAGAAGGGAAACCTAAATGGAATCACATGTTCCATGCTGATCCAAAACTCCACTTTGAATCAGATCTTCTTACCATCTCTGTGATTACAATTACAGGTCACTGTGAATAGAACAAGCTATTAAAACTGAAATTGGCTTACTAGGCAAATCCTTAGCATTCCTCCCTCCCACTACGTTTCACCACTTCTATTTATCACTGAAAATTAAGAAAAAAATATCTCATCCTTTGACAGTACTGAGATGTGCAGACAACTGCCAAACCTTAGTACAAACACAAGCATAGTGCCTAAAAATAGAATGGTTTGTGCACTGACAGCCACTTGTAATGCATTTTTACAAAGCATTTAAATTTACCCTGCACAATTTACCTTTGTGGTCATGACTGGTCGTTCAGCACTTCTGTTACAGATCTATATGAAGGGCACAGTGCCAAGCACTGGGCACACATAACCAGCAGAAGCAGTGCTGAAGGCCTGGGCAGGGAAGGATAACATGCAGCAAACACCAATGCTCTCATGACACGAACTTCCAACTTTACAGTCTGCAAATGTGGGCATTTCTGTGCTCTTCGCATACAACAACTTTTGTAATTTCAATGATCAATGAGATTTCTGAGCTGGGACTCAACCGCATGGTGAGGAACACAGGGCTGTGAGTCAGGAGCTCCTGGGGCTCTTGTCAGGCTCCTGGTGATTCACGCTGAGCTGAAGCTGGTCTGATGCTGAACATGATGGCAAATCAGCCACTTCAATAATCGAGCTGCACGTGACCGTATCTAATTCTCCATGTTTCAGCTTTAGTATCTGTAAAGAGGGTATAAAGCACCGCGTGGTTATTAGAATTTATGCTGTACTTTAAGATACTAAGATAAAATCTCTGCACGTGTGCAAGATACAGCCATGATGTTAAAAAGAGAAAAGGATATGTATTGTATAATATTTCTTTACATGAAAGGCTGAGGGGTAAGTAAGTATCAGAATTGCTTTCAGGAACATTTTCATCATTCTGACAATCATTCTGCAGTCAGACTCCTAGGAATAATTCAAAACGTGAGCAGCTTTGGGTATTTGAGTTTAGGAGAAGCCACGTGGACACAACCACCCTCAAGCTGGTCTGTCTGCAGCTGCTTCAGTCCAGTCCTTAGAATTGATATTTTGCAAGTTGACACTTTTAGTCCAGAGTTTAAATCTGTACTGACAGAGAAGTCCATCAGTCTGAAGTTATTTTGCAGTCAGACTTTGAAGCACCTTATTTTTCAAAGATACATATGGTGCTGGTAGGGCTAGAAGAGACGTAAATCAATTACAGCAAATCAAAAATTTCTAAACCAGGGTGATCAACTGAGTCCACTGGGTAAACATTCATCCCTTCAGACACTGACAAAGACATGGGACAGAGATTATTCACTCTTTTAATCGGTATAATGAACACATTGACTTACTCACTCATTAAGTAATAGCTCTGTTCCAAACTCATTTGGATAAAACCTTGATATCACACTGAATCTCCAAAGTTAGTTAAAATCATCACCCACCCTATGACTATGGCAGGTTCCTAGCATCCTAAACTGAACTCAAAAATTTAGTTCTATTAAAAATAATTTTATAAAATGTCTGTTTTGTTTAGACATGCAGTAAACATACACTATGCTCAGAATTTAACAGATGTTTTTGTTACTATTATAACCAAATCTTTTCCTGCAGGCTGTGGTAATAACTTCTCCACTAGAAGATAATAAAGAGACATTTTCTCCCCTGTAGAGTTTACCTTTGGCTGACTCAGCCTGAGCAGCTGCAGTTTCCTTTACTTGCTTTGAAATTATAGCATCCCAATTGGGCAAGATATTTCTGCTACTGAAAAACAAGTGGTTTTGGAGAAAATGCCAGAGGTAATAGATCAGACAACACAACCAGAAAAAGGTAAGATTTTAGAAGCTGAGTGGTCTCACAAACATTTAACTATTATAACTTGGAAATAAAAAAAGAGCTCCTGAACCTGCCTATCAAATAGCTGTTACTGGGTGAACTCTGAGTTTGTATTTCAACTCAAGGCATTCAAACCAGGATGTGACAGTTTCTGAAAATAAAACAAACAAACAAAAAACCAGCAGTTCTCAAGTGCAACTAGTTAAAGCAGGAGGCACAGCACGTACTTGGAGGCCTCCCTGGTCCTGGGCAGCAGCTGCCTGAGCACGCCTGCAGCTTTGATGACTTGAGGAGGGAGGAAGCAGAAACAACCTCCAGATCCCAGCGGTACCAGCAGCCCAATGCTCCGCTCGGCCACCACATCAGTGTCACTGCCCTGGTGAGCCCGCAGCAGCTAGTCACGCAAAGACTAGGAAAGGGATAACCAGAAAGCGGATTTAAAGGGTTATAGCACATGGGGGGGAAAAAAGGAGAGGTCTTAAGAGTCTACGACTGGCTAAATGTGAATCATTCTGGCATCTAAGGCAACTTCTGACACGTTTAGCTCAGGGCTCTGTATATTTGAAGTTACTTTTGCACACACAAACACAAAATGTTTTGTCCTGGACTGGCCTTCCAGCAAAGCAGGGTTCCCCTAGCGCAGCACCTGGGCCTGGGCCGTGGGGCCGACTCATCCTTGGGCAAGGGGCAAAGCTGGGAGCCCGCAAGGGCCAGTGCTTCTCCCTCTCCAAACGCCACATGGCCTTCCCGGCCACATCCCGCGGCATCTTCCACGGAAAAAGAAAAAATAAACAAGAATGCAGACACTATGATACCTGAGGCACAGATACCTGGCGGCCCGCGGCTCCCGTGAGGTCTCGCGCAGAAACTTCGGGAAACAGCCGTGACGCGGCGCCCCCTCAGCGCGACGGGGAGCCGCGCGCGGCGCTGGGCAGCGCGGGCTCGGTGGAAAGCGGGAGGCGGCCGGGCTGCCCCG
>VWPW01016685.1:217261-249412 GCA_013389825.1 Crypturellus undulatus
AGGGGCAGGACAGACGCGCGCGGCGCTGCGCCACAGCTCCCCCTAGCGGCGCCGCCGCCTGCCCCGCGCCGCCTGCCCCGCCCTGCGATTGGCTGTCGCCCGTGGAGGAGGCGTGGCGCGCTACGGCTGCGCGGCGCCGATTGGCTGAGCGGGCGCGGGGGCGGTGTCTGGGCTCGCGGACGGGGCCGGCGCAGGGATCAGCTCCTGGAGGCGGCGGACGCTGCGCGCACAGGTAGGCGCGCGGCCGCGGGGCCCCTCTTCCCTCCGGGGACAAACGGCAAGGGCGCCCGGTCTGCGCCGCTCTGGGCGTTGCGCGGCGGCCGGGGGGCAGGGGGATCCGTTCTGGGGAGCAAAGCGGGATCGAGGGGACGAGCGCCCTGGCTTCATCCCGGTTGGAGCAAGTACCGCACGCTGCGCGCCTTTGCCACGGGAGCGAATAACTCATCTGGGAGCCGCTCTGTGCAGGGCCCGGCTCGGCGGGGACGGCTGGAGCCCTTAGCCCGACCCGCTTTGGGGTCCCGATGGGGCCGCGCTGGTGCTGGTGGGAGCAATGCGCTCGGGTCCTGCTGCCCAGCAGCACCGCGAGAAGCCCCCGGGCTCTGCTCGCCCGTCTGCCGCCCGCGCTGGCGGCGTCTCCCCGCCGGGGCCCGTGCGGCCTTCCCAAGTACCGGGTACCGAGCAGGGTCCCGTGAGCACGGCGGGAAGGGGCAGCCTGGCAGGAAGTAGCAGCTTGTGCAGGATCCTGGAGAGGCTTAAGGCTCCAGGCGTTTTCTGCTGGTTGACTTGAGGATCCCCTCTCCACACACTGATTCTTATGGGCCGTCCCTTGCATTAGGTATGCAAGGAAAACTAAGCTTGTCACTTTGGTTTGACAGCGAGGAATGAAGGATATTGGGTGCAGCAGCAAAAAAGGATCTTCACCTAAGCCACCCACCTTAGATACATATAGGCTCGAAAAACATACCCGACTCACTGACCCAGGAGCTTAAGTTGAAATGTGCTGCCTGTTACGTGTCACCGTAGCTGTTTATGATCACAAGTTAACAAGCGTTCATTGTTAAAAGATGTAACTGTCTCCTGGAGTTGCACGCGGAAGAAATGGGGTATTTTTCCCCTTTGAATACCAGTCATATTCACTGAGCTACACATTCACTGCACAATAACTGATTGCATGCAAGGATCAACATGTCATGACTGTAGGGAAATGCTACACCTGACAAAATAAAACAACTTTTCTATGGCCTGCCAAAAACTCCTATAAAAGTAGAATGCTAGTAAAGCACATCCTCCTGCCCTCAGTGGTGCATTTTTTGCTTTTTTCACCAGTGCCAGGGCTATATTAAATTGTTAATATAGCCCTGGGCTTATTGTTTGATGGTTGTAGATAGTTGACACTCTGAAATAAAACTTAAACTAACTCCCCCAAACATAAAAGGATAACATCATACAAGCCTCCATTATAAGTGTGCCTATGTGTATTACTTAGTAACTACCACAATCCTTCTGACCTGGCAGAACTAACTCGGACAAGCAAACAAAAATATTTACCAAAATAAATCAAATAGAGTGGGGTTTAAATCTTGGTCACACTCATGCTTGAAAATGAGCTAGTTTACATTTTCTGGCTCTCTGCTGACACACTTTTTACTACCATTAGGAGCTGGTACGTGGAGATCTTTAAAAACAGAGTTGTCTCATACACCATACGCACTTGGGAGTGTGGACTATGCTTCTAAAATACAAAGAATAAAATTAAAAGATGTAATCTTATGTAAAAAGCAAGGGCTTCCTAATTCAGAAGCATTAATAACTGAGAAGTTAGCCACAGCAGTACCTAGGAGTTCCTACAGGATTTGTTTTACATACTGCTCCTCCTTTAGGCCTCTAACCACTGCATATACTGAACCCTCCTTAAATCATTTCATTCCCCATAAGTCTTGCAGAGTCCCCAGAGTCTTTACCACTTAACGTGGCAGGGGGAGAAGAGACATCACTGTGGTGCTCAGGGACATAAATCAGAAGCCAAATGTCATTTGCTGACATTGGAGAGATTAGGAATAATGTCTTGGATTATCCCAGTTGGTGTTCCTGGTACCAGAAAATATTTACAGTATTTTGTTGCATTTGCTGCTTTTCCACACCAAACTTTCCAACCTGTAATTTCTCTTCTTTTTCCTTTATTCTGTTTTGTGTTCCCTTCCCTTAAAAGCCCTCCATCCAAGCTTTCGTTGGTAAGAAACCTGAGGACAACACATCCCAGCATAGATAAGACTCCAACTATTCAAAGTCAGAGAGTTTAGTGTTCAGCTGTGACCTGCATTTTGCCCTCCTACTTGTACTTCAACCTATTTATGGCCCAAGTTTTTTGCCTTTTTAAAAGGGAAAAAAATGTGCTGCATTGTGCAAGCCAAAATAGACTTGTATGTAGATCTTGTAGCAGAGTCGCTCCCTCAGTATATGGATGCAGTCAGGCTGGCAAACCACAGAGGCAAAGGGAATCTTTCTCCTCTCCTGACAACAAATGATAAATCCTTTCATATAGTTTCTGAATCTGTGTATTGAAATGGAAGGTTCTTTAGGGCATTACTTCAGCCACTGCTCATCTCATCACACCCTTCCACATCTGTTTCTTCGGAGGAGTGCTTATGATGAGCATCTCGTGACTGCACACTGTTGGCTCAGCACTGCTCCCCAGAGAGGGGGGGCATGGGCTCATTCTTGCACTCAGCATGCCAAGGCCGGCCTCCTCCTCTCCCTCCATTTGTTCCTCAGAAAGCACAAAGCTTTCACAAACATTTCCCTACTCTAGAGCTGCTCATTTCTCTGACTTCCTCTGAAGGTATTTTCTTATGCTGCTACTGACTCTTTGATGCTTCTTGTTGTAAATACATACATTGTAGTTAATTTTAAGTTGCATTTCATATTGAAGGATATGAGTGAATATACTCAGTCCTGTCTAACTCCATCAAGTCTGTCTGGTGCTTCAAGACCCTGAAGAAATAAATCTTTGCAGAAGGAACCAAGAGCCGCTTCTAAATCCCTCTGGTTTGAGGGAGGCCATGGTTTTTGTCCTCCTAGTGCCTTGTCAGCTCATATTTACCTTACGATGTCAGGATCAGAGAAATTTGTGTAAGGTAGTTCTTGGACTGCTGGTCATGGAGCAGTCGGGGATTGTGGAGGCGATGCTCACCCCCTGGCAGACTCCCAACAAGCCCCTGTGCTGCCGAGGGTGCTGTCTCTGTGGATTAACAAGAAATCCCCTTGATACGCGCAGGCACCAGCTCCTTGAAGCAGTGCCCACAAAACACTCTTCCCTGTGAATGCTGTTTCTGCAGATAGGGTCATTTCATTCAGGTTTCTTACTAGGGCTAAACCTCAGCTTTCTGCAGACAGTAGGGAAATTCAGCACATCCCAACCAGCTCCAAACAAAAATACTCTTAGGACTCTACTAAATGGCTCAGGCAAGAGATAAACAGCACACAGCAACCTTGAACAGCTACTCTGTGGTTTCCCTTCTAGCAGTCTGAAGGAGTGCTTTGAGGTGAAGGGCAAGACAAGAATGTAAGTCATCGTTATCCCAAAGACACAGGATGCAGCATATTATCCTCTTTCTCTTCCCATCTATGTTCCAACATTCCACAGCTGCAAAGGTTCAGTACGCAAAGGATGGGAAGAAACTTCTGGACAGGGGCTCTGTATTAGTGATTCTATGAAATGCTAATAGAAACTAGGGCTACACACATTCCTGTGATCTCTGAGCTACCTCGTGATCTCTGAACTATCTCGCTTTAAGAGGAAATGACTCACTTTCTCGTGGACGTTAGCCAGTATAGTCTTAGGGCATTAGCATTAAACACAGAAGGAATTAGGGGCAGAGAAGCAAAAGTGAACTTGCAAACATACATTGCCTCCCTTCCTAGAAACCGGAGATAGCAAAACATTTGCTTTTGCTTCGGAGTATCTGTATGTTTTTTAAAATCCCAGGTACTAGGAAAATCATGGTCTAGGGAATGATGAGCCTGCTTTCTTCTACTTCCCCTTCAGCAGAGGCCAGAGCATTTTCAGAATGATGCATGTTTTAACTGGAAGCAGCCATGCCCGAACATAGCTGGGGTAAGGGAGGCAGGCGTTGGCTTCCATGGGTTTGTTCACATGGATTGTGCTTTCTTTTTCCCCCCTTTGTCATTCAAGGAGGATGAGAGGCAACAAACCACAGAGCATCCTAGCACCTTCTTCTAAAACATTACCTTGGCTCTGGCCCCAAATGGCAGAGTCAGAAATGGGAGACCTGCTCCAAAACCCACGGATTTCCTCGGTGCATGTGCAGCCACCTGCCTTGCCACCCATTAGCTAGGTGCACGAGCACAATGCTGCACTGCAGCTCCCGACTTAACCCGCGGAGGGCAGGGACAGGAAGATGTGCTGGTACCCTCAAACCATTACAGTAACTCCTGTGCAAGTAATTCCATAACCATAAAAGTACCACATAAAAGGTCTGTCAGAGCAACCTGCTTCCTCTCTTATGGGAACACAGTTTTACTGGTAGAAAAGGCTGTATCGGAACAGGCAATTCTGCTTGCTTTGTTTTGAACAGCTTTAGCTAGCCACTAAAGCAAGTTGGAAGCTTGTGTTTATTACGTTCTAAATTTCTCTCTTGGATGTAAGTTTGCTACCTGGTCTCCTGCTGTTACCAGTGTTTGGTGCAGCTTCACCACTTCCTTTCTTTTCCTCTCTGCAGAGCAAGTCGGAGATGGTGGACCATCTTGTAAACACCGAGATCAACAGCCAGCGCATTGCTGCTGTGGAAAACTGCTTTGGAGCATCTGGGCAGCCTTTAGCTGTGCCAGGAAGGGTCCTTTTAGGGGAAGGAATTTTAACCAAGGAATGCCGCAAGAAACCCAAGCCTCGGATATTCTTTCTTTTCAATGACATCCTTGTGTACGGGAGCATAGTGATCAACAAAAGGAAGTACAATTCCCAACACATCATTCCCCTTGAAGATGTCACTTTGGAGACACTGCCGGACACTTTGCAGATGAAGAACCGCTGGATGATTAAAACCTCAAAGAAGTCCTTTGTGGTTTCTGCAGCCTCCCTCACAGAGAGGAAGGAGTGGATCAGCCACTTGGAGGAGTGCATCAGGCACCTGCTGACAAAGACGGGCCGGCAGCCTTCCACTGAGCACGCTGCCCCGTGGATCCCGGACAAGGCAACAGATATCTGCATGCGCTGCACCCAGACCAAGTTCTCCACGCTCACCCGAAGGCACCACTGCCGCAAGTGTGGCTTTGTCGTGTGCGGAGACTGCTCCAGGCAGAGGTTTCTGATGCCACGGCTGTCCCCCAAGCCCCTGAGGGTCTGCAACCTGTGCTACAGGCAGCTGCTGGCAGAAAAGAAGAAGGAGGCCGAGGCTGGTCTCAGGCAGCCGGAGCAGTTCCACACTGCTGTGCCAAGTTTGGAACCTTCTAGTGGTGACGACAGTGACAAATCTGATGATGACAAAGTAGACCAGTGGCCAGCAGACACAGAGTTTTATACCTCAGAAGTATCTTGGTCATCTTTCCATAGCTGACCTGCTTGGGAGCAAGTGGTGTTTGGAAACTGGGAAGCCAACTTCTGGCCTCCAATGCATGTCCTTCTTAATGTTGTCTGTGGAGGCCATGCCTGGGAAGGCTGATATTGGCCTCTGTTTGTGCTGTGTGTTTTGGGAATAGGGATGGGAAGTTGTTTCTGGTAATTCTGAGAATTTTTGTCATATAACACAAGCAGGAAGAGAAACTGCTTAGTGAAGAGCAAGGACTAAGGTAGAGGAGACCTGCAGATCAGTGCTGGTCCAGATGAGTTCACCTTCTGTGCCTTAGTTTCCTGTCTGCAAAAATGAAGCAATACTAACTTATTTTCTTAAATGATTTGAGATCTGCTGTTGGAAGGAAAAGGAGCAAGAAATCATTGATTTTAAAAATGCTTGTCTGCTAGGTAAGAGTTTGTCTTTCTGAGCCTAAAGGACCTCCGGATGGGGCACTGTAGAAACCTGGTGCTTTTGATGCCTGTGGTTTGTTTTCTCTGGAAAACAGAGAACTTCCAAGGCTGGCATTTTCCATAAGCAAAAAATTCTCACTGAAAGTGTGCAAGCCCAGCTGGACAGCTTCTAATCTCTGTGTGGCAAGATAAGCACAGGCTTTGGTTTCTACACTAGGAAACCTTGGAAACACTAAAGGAATTGTGCTCTGAATGCAGAGAGGTCATATGAGGCTTGATGAGAGCAGCCTTTGCAAAGTGCTGGGGCATTCAGCTCCCTTGTGGAAAGAAGCAATTTTGGTGGTGCCAGGTAAGCAGAGAGGGAGGAGGAGGAGGAGGAAAAAGGGTGGATAAGATTTTTATGTAGAGGAAGGAGGACGCTTCCTGGAGCTGACTAAACTAAGCGCAGATCTCAAAATAGGTATATTTACCATATTACCAAAGGCTTCATTAACTGAAGATAGAGTAGCCCAGGGAGGAGTTGCTAAAAGTATTGAAGGAAGATCCAGAAAATGCCTTAAATTAGGATATCATGAAGTGCAGCATTTCACCTTCTACTTGCTACCTGAGCAAGGCCCCAGGGAAGTGGATGCTTACAGATTCGCTCATCCACTTGCATCAGTCTCACTGAGTTCAAATTAAGATCCTGACTCTTTTTTTTCAGGACTAGAACCTAAGACTTTATAGTTAACTTAATTTGAACTTTTAAGTTCATGTCAGGTTAGAAAAAAAATTACTCAAATATTTTATCCTACTATAGTGTGGGATAGTGCAAGTTAGACAACCGCAATTGTATTGCAGCAGACATCTCTACAACAAAACCTCAATTATTTCTTAGTATATTTTTGTACTGTGTATTTTGTATTCTAGAAAAGGAACGTGGCTGAGAGTATGCTTCCAATGTTGCAAGCTATTTCCTTACCATTACCTGGTTCAAATACTGCATTGCATGCCAAATGGCCAGACTGAGTTTTTTTAAATTTACGTTTAAAATTATCATTGTTACTTTTTTGTAAACTGCTACTGCCCAATGAGTTTGTATTATCTAAGAGTTAATAAAGACCTGGCCAACAGGAAGAAGCCAAGAAAACACAACAACAACGTGTTTTTTTTTTTTTTTTTTTTTTTTTAAAAAAAACAAGAGTCTTAAGAAGCAGAACACATGCTTTGATTTAAGCATGGCCAGCCCAGCAGGAATTCTAGTTTTTCAGAAAGAACTCAGTCATGGAATGAATGTTCTGGTTTTCCTTTTGCTATTTTAAGATGCATATGAGTGAAAAATTGCTAAATCTGATGTTTCCTTTCTGTTTATCCCATTCTTTCATCTGACCAAGTTTTCCAATTCTTTTGCAATCCTCTGCAGTAGCTTATGTTAACAGAAATGGTATTTTTCTGGTGGAGACATAGCTTAGAGTGGGTCAACAAACTTCATGACCTAAACAGATGTTTCTGTTTTTTAAAGCAATAAGTACACAAAGCTCTGCTTTTCCCATCCCTCTTAAAGTTAAGTCCATAACGCTGAGCAGCACTGATTGTTTTTATAATGTCTCCCACCCACCAGAAGAGTATATATGAAATGCAAACAGAAAATGACCTTAAAAATAAATAGCCATTAGAACAGTTCACAAAACAAAAATAGTACAGTTGTCAAATAAGCTTCCATACTGAAGTCCCTGTTCTGTACTCCTTAGGCAAAACTCCCATTTCCCTCCCAGTAATTGGTTCAGAACTATATTGCAGTTTTCAATGTACTCCATAGTCCTCTTACTGTTTTTTTAAAATCTTATATTAGTAAGACCTTATGTGTATATATAAGAGGCCCCACTTCTTATACACTATACACTTATACACTAGTTGCAGTCCCAGCTTTAAAAAACCCTTTGCTATAAAGCAAGACCTTTTCTTAGCCAGAAAACTGAAAATAAAAAAAAAAAAGGAAAACTTTCTGTCATGTGGTAGTTCATGGCCTTTCCTGAAATGCAGAGATCTTCCTGCAGCCCTCACCTTCCCCTTTCTTATAGAAAGCAGGTATGCAGAAGAGTCAAGGGTAGAAAAGCTGGGCCACTCTTGAGTAAAAGGGTGACTAGTTGCCATTGCAAACACTGACATTTTGAGTATTAGTCTGAATGTAGCATTTTGGAGCTAGGGTGCACATTAGCACTTGCATTTCCACAGACTTCCAGAGAGGCTGGGGCCAGAGGAGATTTGAGAGGACATTTCACATGGAAAGTCTAAGTTATCTATGACTTCTAAATTGTTAATCTGTATGGTAAGAAGAGTCTGTCTAGGAAAAGATGAGGAAATTTAAACAAAGATTCTTCTTTTTTTCCTTCCGCTTTTTAGTTTTCTTACTTGAGCTTGGAAGCTCAGTCCTGGGATTATTGCCTAGGGCTCCTGGCTTACAACCTGCTGAACACATGGGTTTTACATTGCTGTTTGTGCTTTTATAGTCCATTTTGGAATTTTCCAGCCTGATTCCACTCCATTTCCAGTGTATTAGTAGGGCATTTTCTAGTTTTTTTGTTTTTGTTTTTAAAGCTACATAAAAATATTGCCAGCAATTGGTTACAAGGAAGGGATAATAATGCACCCAAAAGAACAACTGCATTTGAAGGAGACAGGCAAAACTAATTTTAATATTACACCTGCTGAAATTGCTGGGGATTTTCCAGCAAAATGGTAGGAAAACAGAATTAAAGGCCATGCAATGATGGAATCCACATCAGTTCTCCAAAGTCAATAGGATAAAGAAAATGCTGTTACTGTGGCAGCAAGTCCTAAAAGCAGAATGAAAGGTAACTGGGTGATTTGATTTGCAGTAATTGAAAAGAAAGGGTCAAAGAGCTCCAACGAAAACCGTGTGCTCAGCCTTCCTGGGAGCAAAGCCAAAGAACCACAGAGTCAAGCGCACGGTGCTGACTCAGCACAGTTCCCAAGCTCACGAAGGCAGTAACATGAGACAGTTTCACTGTCAAATTCTTGCTCCAAGCTACTTCAACAGTTTATCCAGGAAGGAATTTTGGCTCTGTCACAGCCCATGGTATCTTCAATTCTCTGCTATTACAGGTTTTTTTTTCCTCAGTTTCTTCATCTTGGGATTTTTGGTTAACAAAATGAACTGATGAGCACAGCTGGCCCCAACCTTAGCACAGAGGGCTGAGCTTTATCTCAAACTAAAAACACAGGCTTCTATTCTCTGACTTTTTCTTCTCTAAACCTTAGATATTTAAGAAAGGAGTTAAGAGAAAGAGGAAGTTAAACTGCATTTACAGTCACTTCCATGGAGGACACAGGATTGCAAAAGAGCCCCAAGAAACAATTGCCCAACCAACCACAATCTGAGCACTGGAGATGTCTCCACAGTCTTGGGGCCGCATCCCAGGGATTGGGAAGGAATTCCCTGTGGGCCAGAGCGAGCTCCTCAGATCGTGGTGAGTACAGTTTGCTAGTGGGGATGACCAGGATGAGCCTCGCCAACTGAAGCAGCAGCCGAGAGCGCTGCTTAAGGAAAGCTGGCTCAGAGAGGGAGCTCAGGCCAGCCCACTCCAACGCAGGTGGGAGAGTACATGGATCCCCAGGTGCCAGCAGTGACCACTCTAATCTCAGATAGTCCTTTCCACCACAGGGAAGGCCACACTGGCCTGGTTTTACTGTATCCCTGTTGAAAGGGTGATCAGAGGTTTCTGGTGAGTTCCTGTTTCCACATCATGAGGTAAGGCACAGGGTGCAACAAATAGCCAGATCTGGTTTCTGCCATGTGTCATGTGCAAGAGAAATCACAGTGCAGCACACACGTGTGAGAAAGAGCCTCTCCTGCCTGAGCAGCATCTCATAAAAGCCCCAAACAGAAAGAGCAGTCAGGGCTCAGTTCCTGGGACAGCAACCAAGGGACAAGAAGCAGGCAGGGAAACAGTATCTAATGCTGAGTAACACTGAGAACTCCCTTTGAAGCTGGCACTTGGTTTTCTTTCCAGTCAGACCCAGAAATGGAAATAAGTCATAAGCAGGTTTTCCGTAAGCCTCTTGGACAGTGGTTCACAGGCAACAATAGCAAGTTACACAACATCCCTCCAGTTCCATGAAATAGGAAGGGTAGAGAAAGAGGAGCTAACCATAAGATCTGGTTCTTATGAAGCACTCCCGCCTCGTGCCCTCTCCTGTGCAGTGCTGCCACACTCGTGCCATTCACTCCGCAGAGGATGCTCCGGCACCAGCTGCCACTCCGCAGTAGGGAGCCCTGCACTGCTCCCAGGGCTCCCCTGGTGGAACGCTCTGTCTAGCCTCTTTTTTTTTTTTTTTTTTCTTTTGATTAAAGAACGCTTGGTTTCTATTTCATGAAAGCGTACTTTTATCCTAAAAACAATATGTTTTGGTGAGAAGCCTTAGAAAAAACAGGATTTGGGAAGGGAAAAACATTAGCTCAAGGCCAGCCAGCCAGGCCTCTTTAACAGAGGACAACCACAAATAAAATGTCACTTTTTTTTTTTTTCCTCCTTAAGTCAGAATAACTACACATAGGGTAAAAACAGATGTCTTTATGTTTTTATCGTTATATAAAAAAAATCCAGAGATAGAGGAATAAATGTGACACTGAGGCCTTTCACACTATTTTATCCTCCTCCCGTCCAAAGCCACCAGAAGGAATCTTCTCCCACACAGCCCCAAATAACCATTGGCCTGTGTGACTACATTAAGCACAGACCCAGATTCAAAAGATACTTGATCTATTCTGACATGAATTCATCTCTCGGATGAATGCCCTAATTGATACGGGATGGATATATCTTCTGATTGCGAAAACAGATCATTCAGCCATCAAAGAAAGAACTAAGATAATCATCAAACACATCCTGTCCCATACTAAGTGAATTTTTCACCAAAACAAGTTCATCCAGCTATTCAAATAGCTAATTTATTGTAAGGAGAATCAGCACTAGCCACAGTCCCACTGTCATTCAAGAAGCTATTCTTCTCTATCCTGTATTTACATACAGAAGAAGTGAGTGTGTGCGCAGTGGGGAGAACCTCTGCGTGACCTGCTGGACCGATGCATTAGTCCACATGCCTCCTCCTCTTTCTATACATCACTAGACAAGCAGTACAACTCCTGTGCCTGGGGCTTCCCATCAGGAAAGCAGCACTTACACAGGGACCATTACAGCCCTCCTCAACTGTTGTGACAGCATTTAATAGCTGAAACGGGGCTGGTACAGTGTAGAACCGCGAGCACCCTCGTCACAACCCCTCTGCTTCCACCGCCTGTCTGGAGGAAGGCTTATTCAGCAGTAAGCTTCAGATAACCTAAACACTTTCTCCCTACTTCCAAATAAGGGACTTGAGCAAACCCATTTACCAACCAGCTGCTAGAAGCCTGGCAGCCCTACACCATTTCAGTGCTTTCTTAATCAAAAGATCTCTCACGCATTTCTCCAAGACGTCTCACACCCCAGCCCTGCTCCCTCATGGTGCCAGGACAAGGACAGACATCCAGCCTTGGCAGCAGCATGAAAAAGCCACAAGTCCCCAGGGAAGCAGCCAGCACTCACCGAGTCACTTGTACCCTCAGGCAGCCACCCCAGCAGAGCTGCAGCAGGAGGAAGCCACTCAGGCCTTGGCAGGTGCTTCTTCTCTTACAGGAGCTGTTTTTTCCTAACTTGGCAGGATCCACCTACTCCCCAGCACACTCCTAACACAGCTGCTACCATTTACTCACAACACTGAAGAGAGGGAGACAAAGGCTGTGCCTTAACCCTGCCAGGGCCTCTGTTGCATAGATCTCTACTTTGATTTGTGCAGGAGACATATTAGCACCTACACCTGAGCAGGGACAGGCCAGTGTCAATCACTCTGATCCTGCAGCCAGCAGAGAACTTGGCCTGCTGGCATCGGACCAGAAGGCTGAGAAATAACCCTTATATCTGTGCCAGATCCCACCAGACATGCAGGATGTCACACATTGTAGCCAGTTTGCAAGGAAGCAGCCTTAGTGGTGACAGGTCCTAGGAAATCCAGCTGGTAAGCAGCTACGGCATTAATCAAGGCAGGGTGACACACAGAGATGGCTGCTTTGCTATTTCAAGACTTCACCACTGCTATTGGTGTTTCTATAACACAGCAGTTGGAGGTATATTAGAAAAGCACTACTGTTAAATTTACGTCATTTTCCCAACATTGTTATACTCGCGCCACAGTGCAATAAATTTGGTTCAAAAGCTCATTAGAAAAGTCAGATGCCAGCATCTAATGATGTTCACAGCCCGTTCATAGCCCCATCAAATCACACAGCTTTTTATCTCTGCTCCATACTTGCCATCAGCTGCAGAGTCTGACACAGCAGCTCATTTCTGTTTCACTTCTTTACAGCAAAGAGAACAGCACAGAAGTGTGAAATTTCCCATCCCACAGAGCTGCAGGAGCTTTGCAAGACTCCAGCACACCCAGGGCTGCTGCTTTCTAGCTAAGTGTTTAGACACGAGGCTGCCATTTCCAAAGGGGCACTTCCTAACTCTGCTTTCTGGATATGTGGCAGAGCCACAGGAGCGCAAGTTTACTCCGACACAACATTGCCTTCATAAAAATGGGGTCTGTGATGCAGCTAGCCTTGCAGTGTCTCCTGGGGCCCTGTTGCTCAAACACAGTTCTTCCCAGAGCTACACGTCTGCTAGCACTCCGAGAAGACACTAACAAGAGCGTGCATCGTTTTAACTGACAGCCTCTTTCTCTCCCTAGAGACTTGCAGGAAGGAGAGGCCAGCACATGACTGTGTCACAGAAGCAATTTCAAAGCCCATGCTCATTTTAGTCATCACAAGTTAGAGACTCTGCTAAAATGTTCCTCCTCTGCACAGCTTTGCCACCTTTTAGGGTCCTCACCACTCAGGAGTGGTGAATCGAAAGTGGGGAATTCATGAACACATAGAGCCCACAGGGATCACAGCCCCTCTCCCGCTTGAGAAATGGGGAAGAGCCCTGCCCTGGAAGGGAAGCTGACCATTAAACAGAACATGAGCAACGCAGCTCCCGAGAGGCAGTTCTTACAGGCACTTCCAGATCCAGATGTGGTATGAACAGCTGTTTTGGCCAAACCAGACTGATCCACATCCAGTGCAGTTTTGCCTCCCACCCTGCAGCATTTGAACTTTCCCCTCCCTGCCTGTCCTCTCCCGCCCACTCCCCCGTGAGAGTTTGCTCGTCTTCTGTGTTGCAGAGGCTGAATTTTCCTGGAGTCAAAGTCACATAGCTATGGTCAGTGGAATGTATGCTGGCATGTGGAAAATTCCTAACTTCCAAAAGCACAATGTATCTAGCCAAATGCGCTAAACAAGCCTTGCATGACAAATATGTCTGCGACCTGAGAGTCGACTGCTGTTGCAGGAAGGAGAACAAGAAAAAAAGACATTTTTCACACAAACTGTTAATTACTTCCATGAGAACATTTTACATCCGAAAAACAAAATATGAAGAACTTTTGAGTGAGTATATGACCCACAAAATCCCTCTCTGTAAAATAACTTTGCCTTCTGCCAAACAAAACAATAGCATGGTGGTATTTTAATGTAACCTCCATTATACCTGTGCATGAGTCAAAGGAGCATTATTTCTTTTAAAATAATGTCTGATGATTTGGATTCAGGTGGCATGAAGACAGCCTGACAAAGGACTTTTCGCTTTGGAGCAAGTAATAAAAGACCATTTTAATTTCTATGCTGACTGCAATCTAATCAGAGAATAGGAAAAATCTGACTGAAGATTGGTTTTGCTATGCTTTGCTTAATCACCTGTTTGTACACTGGCAAGTTTTCAGGGAGGAAGGTCCATTCCTGAGAAGGGATAATAGACACAAAGGCAGGTCTTCCCCTGTTACAGGAAAAACTTTCCTTATAACATGAAGTGAGATGTAGTGTTTTCAGACTGTGATTACTTCGGGAGCACACGTTGTATTTTACTTGCAATAGCACGTATGCTGGCACAACACTACAAAAATTATATGTGCTCAGTACATGTTTGGGATGAAGTATGAGAATCTCCTTAACAAATGAGAGCAGAAGTTCACCTGCCTGAAGATGGGTAGTGAAAATGTGTAAGAGGCAACGACAGAGTGATACTTCCTCAGATTTAGTCTCTTGGCAGCCAGCATTTTAGGACTTCTTAAGTCAGTGGTTGCATCCAGTCTAACGAGTTTAATGAACCTTGATGGCCCTCTCTTCCATAAATCTGCCTAATCACTAATTGAACACATTTTGTTTTGGCATCTGGAACATCCTGTACCAATAAGCTTCACAATTCACTTCTACACTGTGTGAAAAAAATGCTTCCTTTACCTCGGTCATTTCAGTGGGTACACCCTGGCTTTTATGTAATGTTATTGTTCTTGTTACTCTCTGTGCCATTCACAGCCTTTATTAAAGCACTCCCTGTTAGTGTCTTTTCCAGACTGAAGTTTTATTTATTTGATCTCTGTCTGCAGAGATGTTCTCCCATACTATATTACCCTTCTCTCCATCCTTCCCACCACTACTCTGCCCTTCCAGGCTCAAAAAGGACTCATGTATCGCAGAGGCAGCTGCAGCTTGGGTTTGCTCAGTGACATATCAGTTTACTGCCTTGTTCTTGTTTTCCTTCCTCACGTGTCCTAACTTTATTATTCACGTTCTGAGCTGCTGCTGAGGTTATATTTTAAGAAAAGTATCCACAATCACCTCAATAGGTCATTCAAAAGCTATCCTTAAATCTAACGAGAGTTATCTTCCCCCTATGGATATGATGACCTACCTGTCCACTGACCAATTGCTCAAGTTCATTCTAGCAGCCCATGCAGACAGAAAATTGCAGACACTGGAGTACTGGGACAGGTTAACTTAGCTACACTGAAGGGTTTCGTAATCCTGTAGTTAAATTGAGCATATTCACTCTTTCTTGATATCTCAGCATAGCACACACACGCAGTTTGTGACCTATTTTTCCCCTTAGTGACTAGGACACATGCAACACAGTAAGTAAAATAAGGCACCAGCAGCACAGCAACTGGCGCTCTTGAGTTCAAGCACAGCCAGATGGCCCAGCTTTAACCCCAGCTCTAGTAGCCCTGAAACTGTACCCTCTGGACAGGGTTAAAAGCTGCCAGAAGCTAAAGATGTTACAAAGCTAACCAAAAGAAATGGGGCCGCTTTGAAGTTGTCTCATCTGGTGGGGGTGTGGAAAATACAAGCAGACAGCAGTTGGTTAATTGATTTCCTCATTCTTATCTGAAGACACCATCCAATATTGTTTTATTGCATAACAATATAACACAGTTAAAGTTTCATAGAGTAGAAACACATACCTTTGTCACAAGGCTGCTTGGCAGATTAATTAGTATCAGAAGAGTACTTTGAAGATGTAAAGCACTGTGAGAGTGCTCCTTATTATCCTCACTGCTACTTATCATCAGTCGTGCCAAGCAAGGCTAATCTTCGCCCTCCACCCAAGGGGATGCGCTGTAGCCATTGTCAACAGCCGAGTCCCACAGGGCCAGGACTGGGGACATGAAAGAGTGAAAGAAGGATTAAGCTCAGCAGCATCACAGGCTCCTGCAGAGTTAAACTTCATAGAGGAAAGAAAGCCTCGGGAATGTAAACGACTGCCAGGCAATGGAAGGCTGTTCACTGTGGTTATGGAACAATTATTTCTATATACAGATTCCTTGAGAAAATTGCCTAAAGCTTGGGAAAGCAAGCAAGCTAATCCAAGGGCCTGCTTCTCCATCACCCTTAACATTTTATAACTGACTTGGTTCCTGCATATGCAACTGAACTGCATGTAAGTGCAGTTCAGTAAGATCTCCTGCTCCATGAACTGAAGTTATCTAGTGAGGAGGCACAGAACAGGAAGCCTTTGCCCTAACACGGTATTTGCTCTAGAGCAAGTCTTTGCTCTAATACAGCGTTTGCTAGACTGTTTTGCCCTGTCCCCTCCCTTCCTGAGTTGCAGTATTTGCTCTTCCCCCCATCTCTCCTGAGATGAAATAGCATATTCTGCTATTTTTTTTTTTGTACACTGCTCCAAAGGAAACAAGATTTTAAATTAAAATTTTGAAAGACCTGGTTATGTAGGACTTAAAACTAATCTGAAGGAACAAGGCAGGAAAATTAGACGGTCCCTTCATTTTTGTTTAAGAGAGTAAAATAGTTAAATCCATTGAGATTTCATACATGCAGACAGAATTTAAAAGTTAAAGTCATTAGTATTAAATATAATCATTTACCAGATAAAAATTACATCCCATAGAAAATAACTGTTGACACTGTTACCCAACTTGGAAATATAGATATAAGAACTCACCAATATTTTGGTATCTTACATTACTTTTGCCCATTTACTCACACACTTCAAGAGGGATTTCACCCTAAATCACTCTTACACACTGAGTAGGAAACAAGGAATACAAAAATATTTGTGTTCTGATCGACATTCCTGTGCAAGGTGTAATTAAAAACACACATCACTATATATGTTTCAGTCCCCTGGAACAAAAAAAGTTATTATACATATATTTTTAACACACTATTTCCTATTGACAGATAAATGAAAGGCATTCAGAAAAGAGACAGTGAGTTCCTTAAGGTTACCCAGCAATCAAGCAGAGGAGCCCCCAGCAAACTACCTCTTCAGAGTCCCAGCCAAAGGGGCTTTCCACCAAGCTACACTGCTTTCTTCAGTCACAGCTGAAATGTTATTTTGGTGAAAGATCAGCAGTGATACTGGATAAAAACCACACCAACTTGAGAGAAGCACAAAAGTAAAAGATCAAAAGCAGCATCTTTACCGAATGTAAGAGCCATCATGTTCTTGTTTGCATATATCCTCCCTGCTGAACAGTCATCTGAAGAAACTGGAATGGCTTCATTTTTGCAGGCTTCAGAATAATTTTATATATTTACCTCTTAGGCTCTTGTGAAATTCATAAATCATACTTAATGAGAAGTATTAGCACAGACTTAGTGCAATTACATGATGAATGTTTGATTTCTGGCTTACAGCCGGAAAAATACATAGATTTCTGTGATCTCTAAAAAGGTAAAGATGAAACCTCATGTTTTAATTAGAGGCTAATAGCTTTAGTTCACTGTAATATAAAGGACTTTTTTTTTTTTCCAAAAAGCTTTCCAACCCAGCTGAAAGGCTGCATTTTTAGTCAGTCTTAACTTATGTATCCGCTGGCGAAGCAATGGCAGCCTTTCTGAGGAGACACTGCTTTCCCTGAAGGGTTCTTACTCTGGGGGCTGTGGGAAGCATTGCTTCTTCATGAGCAGCCAGCCAGCATCTGAATACAAGGGACAGACCTGTTCACATGGGCAGAGCTCAGCAGGTTCGTGTGGGCTCAGCTCAGCATCAGCAGCAGGATGTAGCACCACTGCATCCAGGCAGGATAAAAAAAGGAAACCTGGCCATGTTTCTATAGTTAGCACCACTGGAGCTGCTGCAACATTATTAGGAAGTGACCTTTATATGCCGTGTGCATCTGAATAGACTTTTAATAAATACTAAATATTAATAACAAAATGCTGATAATATCATTCCCTCCCTCTTTTTCTTTTTTGCCATTGGTATTAGTATTGTCATCACCATCTCACATGAAAGCAGCTGAATGGGGAAGCTCAGCGACTGCACAAGGTCATCCAGCAGATTATTGCTGCAGCAGATCAATCTGCCTCCTTAATCAATTAACAAAGACAATTAGCAAAGCATCTATGCAAAACATTCTTCTATTCATAGGGAGAAGGCACTTAAGGTGCAGGCAGGGGAGAGAAGCAGCCAGAGCATCCACGGCAATGCAACTACTGCTTCCCCCGGACGGTAGGAACCCCTGCGTGCCCAGCTACACAGCACCCCCTCCTGACAGCAGTTCACATAACCCACATTGGAATCAAAGAATGAAGACGTACCTAGTTTGACAACAATCCTCTCCTGCAAAGTCTCTATAGCTACATGCGTGTAGTGTTGGAAGAACAGAGCTGCCCTGAGACAAGCAGTGGAAGTAAAGCTAATCCATGGTACTTTCCATGTTGGAATAGGTGAAAGCTGATGTGAAATGAAGCAGTTGGAGCCAAGAACAGCCAGACCCTCTTTATGTTCAAAAACCAGCTTTTTGACCAACTCTCTTTGATCAGATTACTGTTGCTGTCTAGGTTCTCATTTCCAGCTGTTATCTCAATATTAGTAAGCTACATTTTTGTCTCAAAGATCAGAGATCTCATATTGCTCCACTTCTAAAATTCTTTGTGCTCTCTGAAACTGCCAAACATACTACTGAGTATGGCAGAGGATCACGTCAAATAAGTCATTCAGCTGGTCATCACAGGGAACCCTCTTCCACAAATGAATTTCCCCAGCACTCAGTGCTTTCCTATGGGTCATGAATAATAACTCATGAAAAAATATTGGGACAAGCGATGAGAGCAGCCAAAGTGGAAATACTACATCCTCCTCAACAAGCTGGTTATGAGCAGACAAAATTGAAGTGATGCCTATTTGAGGAAGGAAGCCTATTAAAAAAACTTCTCATCAAATTTTGCATCTCTCACATTAAGAAGGGTACAAACGGTGAGCTACACGTCCGGGCTGCTTCTGGACTCTTCAGTCCTATCAAGATGCCCAACCAGACACTATAGCTCTGATGCCCTCCATCTGCAGCTGGCAAGGATGCTGTCACAGACACAGCAGTTTGGGCCAAATCAGTAAAACAGGAATACACCTATGCAAAGCAAATGCCTACTGAACTAGAATTTGAATGGTAGATGTTGGGTAGAGTGATATTTGGATGATTTACCTTTGACATGGAGGAGTTTTCCTGTTAATTAGGAAACATAGTAATAAACTTTGTGATCTGTTGGCTTATTAGGATTGGAATGTATTTTGACTAGAAAGAAAATGTGTTTTGCTGTAACTGATATAATTAGTGAGAAATTATATGTTGACTTAATAAATATTTTCTATCTATAAGATTAAGTGAAGATGGTATTAGTGAAAAACAAAGGGATTAGGAGCATCTTGAGTTTATTACGTGGTGTCACATAATCCAGTTAACAAAATCAGATATAAAGCAGGGGGAGTTAATAAAGGTTAATTTAAGCAGTTCTCTACAACAACAACTTGATGCCTGTCATTCGTTTTGCTTGTTTGCTAGAACGGCCATGCTTGTTTGTTAGAACAGATTTTGACAGCAGAGTGCTTGCTTTTTTTTTTCCTTTTTTTCCTGTCCAAACATAACTTCTTTCAATGACTTGACTGACTTTTTAGAGGAATAAACTCTCGAATTCTAAACAAATCTAACACAGAAATTGAAAACTTTACCAAGCAATTCTAGAAAGCAACACACAAAAGGGAAAGGCAGGCACAAGCATTTTGAAGCAGATGCACAGAAGAAAGCTGCATCAGAAGCCTTTCCCAAAACAGTATTCAATGGGGAAATTGCCTTCCACATAGCTTTTTATATCACTGCTTCTGTTGGAGCCTGGTCTGGCAATGCACAAGCATAGTAGTTTTAATACTTTTTAGGACTGCCCAGGGTTTGATTTCACTACATTGTTTTATAATATATTCGCATTTCATAGCAAAAAGTTAACTGCAAATAGTTGTAAGGGAATGCTAAGAAAAGACATCTTAGCAAAAACATAATCTGTGGTAATTGGATCCACATAAAATGAAAGCTGTCAGGAGCAGAAGCAGTTTAAACACAATCAGTGTGAGACACGGCTTGTAAATTTCATTAAGAAATGACTTAGTGCTGCTTATAAATCTTAAATATTTCTGACTAGATGGTAGTAGCAGATATCAAAATAAAAGCTTTGAAGGACAAAAATGGAGCAGAGCCCACATGAACAGCAATTAAACACAGGCCAGTCAGTTCTAACCAACAGGAAAGAGACATTGCTGCAGCAGGCTTGAAGATGATCAAACTGGGAAAGAAATAGTGATAGGTAAATCCCCAAGCCCAAATAACTGTTCCTTAGTGTCCTGTCCATTCAGTAGTGGCCAATGATTCTTCACAAAGTAGTTGTTGCTCAGCTCACTAAAGCCCCTTACCCTTAATAAGTAGAAAAGTAAAACTGATCTCCTTTGTCTGGCTATATTTTCTCATGGTTAGACACACGCAACCGCAGAAAAATATTTGTGTGGTCACTGCTCATGGGATAACCACCATGAACTTCATCAAGACATGCATATGAATTTAAGCCCATAGCTGGGGTGATATTTGTAAACTAACAAAAATTCTAAATCCAGCAGTTTGATGGATTAATAGAAAAAAATAAATTTCACCTGCATTTCATGGAAAAAATGCATGTGCATACACTTATGCATACACTAAAGCAGCCTTAATAAGTTACATACCTGCTTCAAATTTAAGAAAGATCTATTTGCCACTAGATGGCAGATGTCACTCATCTGTGTTGAAATTAGTTGCTTTTTNATTTTTATATCAGAGAGCTTAAGAAAAGCAGCATAGACAAAAAAAAATAACTAAAAATACACCATCTGCTAGTGAAAATCTATCTTGATTCTATCATATCTACAACCAAACCAGGTTAATAACCAGCACCACAGAGAGTTTCCCTACAAATATGTGCCTCTCCCCACAGTGACTCCTTCAGCTGCTTCCCAAACTACTGGCACTGCTTTACCTCATTTTCAAGGTGAGAGCTACATCTTATACTCAGCCTGGACCTTACACAGCTGGAATGCATTTCAGAAGATGTTATTCCCCTGCCTGTGGCTGCTTCCAGTATCAACAAGGGATGCAGTGGTGGGGTCATGTCTGTACCAAAGAACAGCAACAGATTGATATTAACACATTCTATTACAGCTGGCCTTTCCCCCTGCCCAACTCAGACGATCAAATTTGCTAAAGGGTACTTCTGCTTTGCCCAAATACCCTGATAAGGCTCAGCAAAGAATATTGTGATGGCCTTGACACCACAGACCTGAAGTCAGAGGAATAAAAATGGAGTTTGACCTTCCTGCAGCATTCACCAGTGAGAACTGGCATAAATCACCGAAATAAAAAGAGAAAAATATTGTGGGGAATCACATGTTTATTCTTCCTTCACCGTTGTGTTTCAGGCTCTTCTAGATTGCAAGTACTAGTTCCTAATTAGATCTCAAAAGTCACTTTGGAGAAACAGTTGAGCTGGATTCTTCCTTTATTATCAGCAATGAAATTTGTTTCCAATCAAACTGCAAACCTGGCTGAAAACCTATCACTATTATTTCAAAAACAGTATCTGCTGCCTTCCAAGAAGCTCCGTATGCATCAAACCTGCTAAACAGTGACACAGAAAACAGAATTCAATTCACTTTTTCCTGACTAAGCAAGGACTCTACCTCAATTTTCTGATAACCTGAAGTAGTTAAATTATTAGAAATCATAAACACTAAGAGCATGCTGTATTCTATATCACAAAGTTCCTCGAGGGCTAACTCAGGTCATGGGCAGCAGGGCTTGGCATAGGTTCCACTGGCCCACACAGAACTCTAAACTACCTGGAACAGACTTCCATTGGTAACCACAGGGTTCACATCCATTTACACAACAGTGCAGGATGAACGATTGACATGAAAAGCAGTTTAATATTATCAAAGTGTATAAAAGGATTTTTTAAAAGAACACCCTAAGAAATAGGGTAACAAAGAAGAGCACAGCACTGGGACTCAGAATCTTATGTCACTTACCATTCACTTTTTTCATTTCACTGAATAGATGTTTTCTAATGATGAGAAGAAACAATCATTGTCTTCTATGCCACAGAGGAAGGTAAACTGGATTTATTAGTGACAAATTACAGCTGTAAACTACTTTAATCAAACATGCACAATGGCAACTTTTTAATTTAAAAACACGTCCACTTAAAACAACTTCCAGAAATCTGATCACACACACAGACACACAGAAGTCTTTATTTTTAGGGGAAAAAAAGAGGGAGAGAAATCATAAGAACAGATTCATTTGTGTTTTTATATATAAAAGAAGGCACATCTGTACATTTTCTATTCATTATCTTGATTTACAAGTGCCTTGTCGCAAACATCAAACAACTGTTAGGACATTAAATAAAATTTCACTTCAAGTTTACATTGACTATGGCTGGGATGTCACCCCATACCACCACTCCTAACTGCTGACTGACTAGTAGGAGGCTGCCTTCTTGGTCAAACTTCAGCATCCAATACCTGAAGATTTTGTTTACTTTAAAGCAAAATATATCCCATTATGATGCTTCTTAGGAATTCAATAGAGTATATTTTCTTGAGAAAATCTGTTTCATTCTAAAAAACAACAAAAAAAGTGCAAGACCTTGCCATTCCAGGATACCAGGAACAACTAACTGCATTGTCTGTCTACTTGTGGCTCTACGTGTCAATTACACATTTACTTCACGTCTTATATAAAGAAAAAAACAACTCAAGAAACATAATAAAAATAAACAAAGAATAAAGAAAGGCTTGAGATTTTTGAGTTCACAGTAGAAGTCCCTTCCTTCTTACAACTTTCCTTTGCAGGACTGAAATAGGTAGTAAGTAAAACTCCTCACAACATCCAAGCTACTTTAGTCTCTTTGTGACATTTAAAGAAGAAATTTAAAGCACTTCTGAAAAACAACACTAATCTATCCTACATAAACACAATGTCTTAGAAAATTTTACCCAGGGCTAGCAACTACCTAACATCAACCGAGCAGAAGCGCAATTCCTTTCACCGATTCTGAATTCGATCCCAGCTTACGGTATGTATTAATTCAAAATTACATAGCAAGTCAGTACCAGAATAATGTAGTAAGTTAATTCTATCTTCAAAGGAAAAAGAAAGGTCTGCCGAGATCTATCATTAGTAGTGATAACTAGTTAATTACTATGTTGAAGAATCACAACTGTCATAGTAATATTCATTACAATATAAAAAGCCTGCTCTAGAAAGGTTTATTCTGCATACTGTATCTCTGCTCTTAGCTCTTTCGTGAGGTAATTTACCAGCACTGCCAACAATTTTTGCTGGATAGCAGCATTTCCCATTACAAGAGCAGTCAGCTGAGCAACATCAGTCCAGTCTAAGCTCCTGAGAATAACAAGGGCTTCATCATAGAGTTTCTGCTGCTCAGCAGGAGGCAATTCCAGTAAAATCTGAGGGACCGGCCTGAACTGTCCAGTAGTCATCCAGGCACCAAGCAATCCACCAAATGCTCCCCCTAGAAAACAGAGAGAGATGTTACTCTCAGATCACTTAATGTTACAACTTGAAATTCTATCAAGAGGCTGCTTTGGCAATGTTCCCACCTTTACTAGAAATCAGGGCAGAGTTGTGGGGACAAGACACATCGTCTTTGAATGAGGTTTATACAAAAACTTCAGAGCACCAAGAACTTTTAAAGCTTTTTACACCAACAGCAATTACAAAGAAACTCATTACAAAAATCTGAACTAACAGTTTAAAACCCTAACCCAGGAAGAATACATTATTCACTAAGGCACTGATCTCTTTAGGATAAGTTGTATCACTAAATAAAACCCTACTCAAAGAAAAATATGTAACCAATAGCTGCTTTATCAGTGCAGATCAGTGCTTTATCAGATTCACATGTAATCTCTTACTACAGCCCTTCAGAATGATCCAAGCTTTCTAGTTCTCTAAAATGGGACATTGAAGCCTCCCTCATCTGTTAAGTCAACACCTCAGAAGGTGTTCCTACTCCTAAACAGGAATAAACATCAGTTTGGGGGGCAGGGCAGGATTTAGACATATTCAATCTTTCATCTGAGAAACCAATATTCTCTTATCAGCCAAAAAAGACTCTCAAAAGCAGAATGGCTCTAAGTCATCAAGACAACAGCAGAAGAATCCTGTATAACTGACGTGGCGGTTGTGACTTCTACTGGTGAGACATCAGTGACAATCCTACACAGGTTTGCTCCTTCAAACTTACCAGGCCAACTGGCCAAGCAAGTGCTTTTACAGGAAAGTTCACAGCATTTATAGCACAGCCAAGACTCAGATGTTGTGATGGAAGGAGTATCTTCACAAGTGAGGTGTCATAATTCACTCTCTGCTTCCAGAATTCCCATCCTCAGACAGTACTCCTAAAAGGTGATTTACACACTCACTAGGATACAGTTTTTCGCTGGATAAGAGTTCTTAAATTTGTACATTTTACTGAGTTGGCAATCTTTCCTGTAATATCAGTGAAACAGTTGAAGTCAATGGCTGAATGCATCTGCCAGGAACCTTTATGAAAATATTTGATTTAGGGGCACTTAATGCAAGAGTCACTAGAAATATACTGCAAGTTTTTTAGGTGGCTGCTACAGAGGGAAGGTAACTTATCCTCTAACTCTTTGTGGAAGACAACAGTAAACGAAATACTTGTTATGCAGTCACAGACCTGCCTAGGCCATTTGTGTAAGTTGAAATACATTTCAGTACAATCTCCCTGTAACTCCGCAAAAATAGCCACAGCCCCACGGACATTTACTTCTACAATTTTAAAAGTTAAATGAGGATCTTCTGATTTAGTTGCAGTGTAGCTCCAATGCAGCTTTTTTTTTTCTATATTATTTATTATTATTACAATGACATATATAACTGTTCCAGCATCTCCATTACCAACGGCTGAAGAACACTGAACTCGATTTGGAGATATGGACAACTTAAATGCTGGAACAAATGAGGAAACACATCTACAAGAAACTTCAGCGGATCGAACCATCTCATTCAGGAAGGTGACCAATTACATTCTAATTGTACTTCACAGCTGACCTCAGGCACGCATCTGCCCAAATTATTTTCTGGTATTAATTGTCTTATGTATAACAAAAGCAATTATCCAGTTTTATTTTCTACTTTCTGCTATAGTTCTCTACAGACTATTTGGTATTTTTTTACAATTCAACCTCAGTAATACTTGAGTAGGTATTCTGGAGAAAAAGGCCACGTTCACCGAAGTGGGCAAGTAGTTTTAAAGTAGACAAACATTATTTTTAATGACATCACTAGGAAGATGATCCAGTTCTCCTGCTAAAGTTTGACTGAGAATACCTTCCTTTGGAGTCCAATTTCCTTTTCTCTGTACTACTGAGAATCATTTTTTTTGCACCTGAGCTCAACTGCTCCTCATTCTCCACCATTCACGTTCCTTCGTCACTGCTGGCTCTTTCCCTCTCCTATTCACACCCCTGCTACAGTGCTGGTGCAGAGCCTACACCAACAATCTCAAGGCCTTTAGGCTTGCTCTGTTCTGAGCCACACCTTACTCTGGACTATCTCAGTGGATGAGAAATAGCACCCTAACTGGCAAAAACAAATGAGTTTTTGAACAGATTGTTCTTCCTGGAAGAAAACACCAAAATCTAAACCTCAAATATCTGTATGGTTTCCTGCTTTCCGCAAAGCAGTTGCAGTCAGGAGGTTACTATCACTGCAGAAAAAAACAGGGGCTCATGCAAAGGCGTGTAAGGCGATGCACACCTTGTTAAAAACCCCTTACAAAAAGTTGAAAGACAAACTGGCATCTTGTTATAGCTCAGCAATACAAAACCTCACCACTGCCTGCCCTGCCCTTCACACATACTACACTGAGACATGCTGCTGGTTTCCTCACTCAGTCTGTTGGCCGGTCTGCATATTCCTGGAAGAAAACACTTACCTACAGCGATGCCGGCGGGACCGCCCACCAGGCCACCAACGAAGGCTGTGGCACCCGCGAGCAGCGCTCCTCGACCGGAGTGTTTAACAGCAGCTGTCATCCCCTTCTCCTGAGAGAGGTGGCAGAAGAGCTGCATCACATCATCGGCCCTGACAGGCATCTTGGTTTGTTAAGGTCCTGAAAAAGATGTTTTAAGTCATGTTTTGATCTCTGCAATAGGGACTAAATCTTGCTGCTCAACTTAAAAAACAACCAACCAAACAAACAAAAAGAACAAAACAAACAAACAAAAATATCACACGATTTAGGAGACCACAAACTCAAAGAGATACAGTAAATGCATGAAAAGAAATCACTTTCTCGTTCCTTTAAAAAGAAGTCAAAAGGTAAATCTATTTACAAATAGTGAAGCAGCAAGTGAAACCAAGAGACAGATTAGAGAAATCTGTATTGATGACAAGTTCAAAAGTCTGAACATGAGCAAGTAACAGCAATGAAAAATTTAAGAAAGAATCTGTCTTATTTTCAGCCTATTATCTTTGCCTCAAGCAATTGCCATGTTCATTCAGCACTGCACATGGCTCCACAGAAAAGACAGAGCAAGGCCACATTTTAACATACCTAGAGAATTATAATTGACAATCTGACAGGTATTTCCTCCTTGTCATAGTTCTTCCAATAACTAAGCTGTTTATTTTCACACACCTACTCTCATCTCCATCTTGTGAAAGGTTTAAATATCTCCAGCCTGTTTTCTGAAGGAATATGCATGGCTGAACACAGAACTGAGGTCAGCAAGTAAGAACAGTCTGAAGTCCGGAAACAGATTTGAAAAGGAGTTGGAAGAGACTACTGGGAATACATGAGGGGTGCAACAGAGACAGGGAATCAGAAAGGTAGGGGTGTCTGTGTGCCAGGAGACAGGACTTAAACCAATAAATCTCCTTTATATCATCAGGAAGAGGCAGGAAAGGGAAAATAGGAAAGACTGGAAAGGATAGTACAGAAGGAAGGCTTCCTTGGAAATCCTTTTCAGCAGAGCATAAGCTTTCAGTGAATTCACTTTTCCCAGATGGAAATTAAACAGTCCACATGAAACTCAGTAGAAACCAGGAGATGCTGCTGCTCAAGGCAGCAGCACACTGCACACCAGCAGAACCTCAGCTCTTGTGAAGGTGCTCCCAGTTTCTGCTGGGTTACACCAAAGCAGCCCATACAGAGCCTCTGCCTCCTATAGATCTCTCATCCCATTCCATGGGATCACATATCTGCTAGCACACAGGAGCTTGCTGACAGCTGAACCAGACACTGACCTTCTGGCAACCAAACCTCTTACAGTGCTCTCGCTTGCTGTCACTGACCACCTAAACTCACTTTCCACACAAGTCCATGCAGTGTGTGACCAACCATTACTGCTCTTGGTGCCATTCGTGACATGCCGTAGAAGTGCAGAAGATTACACGAGTGTAGAAGATTTCTATTCCTGTAGCATTCAGGACTGTAATCTAAGCTATTATGCAGAACAAAACAGGAGAGAAGTATCAGCATATTCTAATACCATTTGAAAACAGGCCTGTTTACCTCACAGATAAAGAGATTTAATTCCATGGGTATAGAGAACCAACCATCATGAAGTAAAAGATTATACACCTTTTCTCTCCTTCATCCAGTCTAAAACTTTTTTGTGTGTAATTCAGCTTCTTGCTCACCAGAGTGTGAAAGCAACATAGTCTATTTCCTCCCATCAAACTGACTTCCACAATTTCCTAAAGCAATTTAACTGCTATGAAACCCAAACAAGAAGCCTCAGGTTTCTGCAGTATGTAGTAGCTGACCATCATCTGCATCATTCTTTCAGCATACTGCCAAGTAAACAGTAAGAATGAAAATTTCTCATAACGATCCACCACCTCAAACAGCACAAAGGTGAACAACTGTTCCAGGAGTTCTTTCAGTAAACACAAGCTTTCATGGCTGGATACAAAGTGCAATTAACTTAAGGGTGCAGAAGGAACAGGCCATAAGGAAAACCACTCTAGCAGTAACCACACTGCTGCCTAATGGCATAAAGTCTGGCAAAATTACAAACTTGTAACATGTATTAGCCTCAAGCTAAAGAAGAAATATAGCAAAAATTGTAATTCATTGTTTTTGCTTTAGTCCTCTCACAACCCCTCCAAACAGAATTGCCATCAGAAAGCTAATCCTTGTTTGGATTCTTTTTTGTCTTGACTGAACAAGGTTCTTGGCAAAGCAGGAAACTTTATGCTAAACTCTAAGTGTTTCAAAACAAAATTCTAAAAGATATTAAGAGACATGCTCCTTTATGATCTCTTGGCAAATTTACTTTTAGAAGTCATGCATCAAGTGCCGCATTCAATAAGAAGAATTAAGAAAGATACAGTTAACTGTATAGGGTGAAGCCTTTTTAAGTGTAAAGCACAAGATGGACCCATTAAAACACAAAATATGTATTAAAACAAACATGCAATTAAAACCTTTGCCCTACAGATTCCTACATTTAGCACATGGTTGAGCAAATGGTCGAGTAGGTCAAAGTTCTAGAAATCAGAAGAATCAGAAGAAAAACGAAGAAGTCAGACCATCATTAATCTGATTTGACGATTTCCGTTTCTGATGAAGGATCAAGGTACTCAATAAGATGATTTTCAGTAGTGACATTTTTTAGCTGTACAGTTTTCTAAAAGTAATTTATTTTAACAATATATTAGCGAGTTGCAGCACAGAGACTCCAGGACAGTTTTATAAGCAGGAAAAAAAAAAAAAAAAAAAAAAAAAAAANCAGCAGCCAGCTTGCTTCAGGCTAAGGCAATCAAAGAAAGGCTTACAAACATCTGCAGCCACAAACCTACCATTACATAGACTGTTAGGGTCAGCAAGAAGCCAACTGCAAGAATGAAGAATAAAAAGCTATTTTTGACAACAGTCTAAGATCAGAATTCCTGGAGGACAAGAATAGGAAGATGATCACAACTAAAAATGTTAGTGAACTACAGAGGAGCCAGAATCTTACTCCAAATTAACAGGGACTGTTATTTTATGTGTGTCAGAGGCAGACTCAAAAGATAGCCAAAACTATTTTTAAATTTTGATTTTGTAACTGACATACAAAAAAAAAAAAAAAAAGGTAATTTGATTCTAGCAGTGAAAGTGCTGATTGCAGATTGCTCTGTACAAATTCTACCCAGACATGGAGAAACACAAGGAATGTAAAATACTGGATTTGCCCCAATAGTGGGGTGCAGATGACAGTAACATACATAAAACTAGGCCTGGCTTTCAGAGCTGTTGAGTCCCCACACTTCCTTTTGCCTTCATGTGACACTGAGGATGTTCAGGACTTCATATAGAAAATACCAAGGGCTTTGGAAAATAAGCTTGAGAAACTAAGCTTCATTGTACAACAGTATATACAGTGTATAAAGCCTTTCTGTTTTTTTTTTTTTTCCCTGCCATTCAAATTTACTGACAGCTCCCACCACTCATTTTGTGCTCTCCTCTAAAACTCATCTGAGATGTTGGACTCTGGATATATGACATGATGCTCTCTCTTTCCTTCCAGGAACCAGGTTTTCAAAGTGAGCAATTCTCACTCTACGTACCCCAAGAGAACGCCATGTACTATTCGGTTCAGAATCTACAAGCAGTGAGTTTCACTAAACAGCATAGTTTTTCAACAACAAAATGACTACTTCCTGAGAAGTGTCACAGAAACAATTAAAACAACAGAAAGACTCCGTCCTACCCAAATCTCTGAAAGTCCTGTTAATGCAAACAACCGAGGAGGGCCCCATATGCTTCTCTGGTGTAAACTTGATTTCAGTGTTCTCCTATTTAACATTCCCACCCTATTCCCTAGGGACAGGCTTCCCTCACTTCAAGGAATGATGATTTTAATACAGAAAAGCTGGATTCACGGTTCCACTTAAAACAAACAAAAGAACACTGAAACTACAGGTACTCTAACCAGCAAACTGTCTGGCACTGAAGAACCATCCCCCACTGCTCCTTACAGTTTCTTACAATACTGGGTTAACTGCATATATACCCTTCAACACGCACCTCTACAATGCACACATTGTACACACATATACAAATGCATAGAACAAAAATCAAACGTAGCTCATGAGAGCTAACTCCAAATCTAACGAGCTACAGAGGTCTACACACTGCATCAGGAGCTGGCTTCCTCTTGGTGGACAGGGCACAGTGATAAACAAGAACCTGGAGATAGAACCTCCACTCAACTGCTAGGAAGCACACACAAGATACCATGCAGGTCTTCAAACTGAAGCTCGATGGTAAAAGAAACTACATACACAAAGAGGCACATGCAGGAGATAACCCAGGATAATTTCTTCCTGTTAATATCTGTACACAGGCTGCTTCTATCTGTACAGCGGCCTTTGTGACAAGTCTTGGAGCAAGTATGAGATCAGCAGCCAGAACAGACACAAAGCACTCGGCAACTGAGAGTGGAGAACACATCTTTACAAACGAACACGCACAAAGATGCAACTCAATGATTAAACTGGCCAGAAGTCCAATATGTGAACAACTGAGGAGCAGGAAGGGAACCAAGGTACACCTATAAAGAAAGACATTCACCTCAACAGTCCATAGTATACTGTTGGCTTGACTAACACTTGTGCTCTCAAATCATAACTTTCTGAAGTTACTTTATAACCTACCTTTAGACCCCTGCAAAGCAAGTGGTATGATTTAAATCACAGTTAATCTCAACAGACAATAAAACTTGCTTTGCTTTAAATATACAAGTTTTTACTCTGTTGCGAAACTTTTCTGTTATTTTCCTACAGCAAGATTTATTCTTACTGGTTGGTATGAGGATTAAAACATGCTGATTACAGCACATTATCCTTGTACTTGGTGGTCTTCCCTCCCAACCATAACACCCCATTACATCTACAAATACTTCTTACAATAATAACAACATTGCTGACTATACATGTATTCAGATATTCTTTTGGTCAGGTTTTAGTTACGTTAGAAAATGGTAAGAAAGTAATTTATTTGCTAGACAATCTGAATTCAATTCAAAAGCACAAAGCATTATAAAGATTTTGTAAAAACTGTGACCTTAGAGGTGTTGCTTACTCGCTTCTTCTGCACATTTATCAAAGAATATATGTTTATCAAAGCACTTAACCAGTTTACTTAACAAAAAAGGCAACTCATTTACTCATTATACACGCAACCAATGTAAGGCCTATAAAGGGTTAGCAAGGTAGTGTGCTTTCTGCTTCTGTAAAAAGCTTGCACACTAATGAAGTATAAAGGTATAGGCTATGCAATCTACAGTTAACCTTGCCATCTGCTTCTGTAAATATAGCTTGCTACAATCAAGGACAAGAACTAAAAGGATACCATATCCTGTTCCTTGCGACCACGAGATAAGATTCCAAACTTGCCAAATGGAATTGTGAAGGGAGGATTAGTCGTAAATAACGGTAGTTGTAGATAACGTTTAATGAGGAAAGTTGCAGTCATCTATAAAAACACGAACCTCTCCTCAGACGGTGCGGATCTCAGGACCAACTGTAAGTGGTCCGCTGCCTGCTGGCTAATAAAACTTGCTTTTAAACCACCACGTTGAGCGTGCGGGTGATTACTGGGATTACAGACTAGCACCTACTTCTAATTACCCAGGAGCTGATTTTACAAGACTCTTAGATACCTATGAATACAGGTAAATATTCATCATAACTAATGAAAATGCCTACCTTCCACTCAGGCTGAAGGAAATCGGGTGCCTACTCTGTTTAGGAACTCCTGAATGTCCCATTTACCTGGGCTGCTAAGTCACTAAATATCAGTAGATGATTGGCCATGAGCATAAAGAAATCACTAGACGCACTCAACTTCTTTTTCAATTGATAGAGCAGGACTAGAAAGCTCTTACTTCTTAGTCAGCTCGTCCATTTTGAGGACACTGAATAAGAATTGAAAGCAAAAGTATTTTTGCATCTGCTAGTGGGCACTGAAGCAAAAATGTCAGCAAGGAAAGCGAAACAAAAAGTGGAGTTGGTAACAATACAGCTCTAGAGAACCTGGTACAGAGCTTTGCCAAGACTAAGGTCTGAACCAGCCTTGACGACTAAAGGTGCTCTCCCTGGTGCAGCTACAAAGGCATAACCATGAACTCACAAGAATTAACTTAGACAACACTAAGGACATGCAGGTTATTAAAACCTTGATGACTTTCAAGGTCGCAATAACCTAATTATGCTTTTGATTCGTGGGTTTGCTACTGCTTTAATTATTATGGAGCGGCCTTGTAACTCGGCAAAGCACCCCGGTTTTAACAGTCTCCATTTATTTCCGTGCTTCACGTGCTTCCCGGAGGGGGTCTCCCGGGCCGCGGCCCACCCGCCTGCCGGCCCCGCCGCCCGCTCCGCCCCGGCTCCCCAGCGGCCGCTAC
>VWPW01016688.1:4213-62784 GCA_013389825.1 Crypturellus undulatus
GTGCAACGAAAAGGGGTGCAACGGGATGGAGGGGCAAGGGACGGGGATGCAACGGGACGGGGTGCAGCGGGACGGGGTGCAATGGGATGGCGGGGCAACGGGACGGGGATGCAACGGGACGGCGTGCAACGGGATGGGAGTGCAACGGGACGGGGTGCAACGGGATGGGACTGCAACGGGACCGAGGTGCAAAGAGACGGGGTGCAACGGGGCGGGTGCAAAGAGACGGGATGCAACGGGACAGGGTGCAACGGGATGGGAGTGCAACGGGACCGGAGTGCAACGAGACGGAGGTGCAACGGGACGAGGAAGGGATGGGACTGCAAAGGGATGGGAGCGCAACGGGACGGGGTTACAGCAGGATAGGGTGCAACGGGACGAGGTGCAAAGGGAGGGAGGTGCAAGGGCACGGGGAAAGGATGGGGTTGCAACGGGACGGGGGGTGCAACGGGGTTGAGGTGCAAAGGGACGAGGGTGCAAAAGGACCAGGTACAGAGGGACGGGGGTGCAATGAGGAGAGGGGCAGAGCGGTAGCGAGGCAAAGGGACAGGGGTGCAACGGGATTGGGGTGCAAAGGGACAGAGGAGCAAAGGGATAGAGTATAAAGGGGGGGTGCAACGAGGCAAGGGGTAAAGAGACAGCAAGGCAAAGGGACGGGGCTGCAATGGGACGGGGGAACGAAGGGCCAGAAGTAAAAAGGTTCGCGAGTGCAGTGGGACGGGGGTGCAAAGGGATGGGGGTGCAACAGGACGGGGGTGCAAAGGGTAGGAGCGCAAGGAGTGGATGCAGGTGCAGGTAGGGGAGAGGCCGAGCGGAGGGAGGTGAAGGGGAGGGAGGGCAGAGGTGCAAAGGGGCAGAAACGCGGAGCGCAGGGATACGAAACGAGCGAGAGGTGCTAAAGGGGGAGGTGAAAAGGGAGGCGTGTGAAGGGGAGGGCTGCAAGGAGGAGGGATGAGAAAGCGCCTCAAGGACGGAGGGCTGCAAGGAGGAGAGTTGCAAAACGGCCGAGATCCTGGCACGGGGACAGAGGCTGCCACGCATGCCCTGGCCCCGGGGGACACCAGGACACCGAGTCCTTGGGAAAGCGACCGGGTGGCTCGTGGGGAGGATCGGGAAGAGGAGGCAAGCGGGACCGGGGCAGGAGGGGACATCTCTGCCTGGCGGTTGGCTTTCAAAATGCAGAAAGGTAAAAATAAAAGCCTGGATATAAATATATTTTTGTTTCCTACCATTTCCTCCAAGAATTGGCTGAGACAGCTTTGTGCTTCCCCAGTTTTCGGCAGAGCAGCTCAGAGACTGACCCGTTTCCCCTGTGTGTCCCGCTCCGGAGCGGCTGCTTCCCCGGAGCATCTCCGGGGCAGCCAGCACCACTCACAGGCTGAAGTCACCTCTTCCTATTGCAATATTGTCCTTTCCCCACTCCTGCCCATAGCAGAGTCAGGAAGGGGCTTGGGACACTTTAAAACTTAAAAACTACTTTATCTTATCTTAGAATATATGTATGGTGCAGAATTAGCCCCAGTTATAACTCTCCCTGTTTGTGAAGGTTAATAAAAGTTAGACCTTAATGTGCTCCTGCGTCCATCTGTCTGTATCTACTTGCATCTCCCACCCTCTACATCAGCTGGGAGTTTGGGGACAGAAGTTTCCTTTTTTTTTTTCAGTCATGCTGTGCCTGCCATCAAGGGGTCCTCATGCACAACTCAGAGGCAAAATAATGATCCAAAGGTTAAATAATTCTGGGCCAAATTCATCCCAGGGAGGCAAGACTTTCTCTGTGACAACAGTCTCTCTCCAGAATAACTTCATCAGACTCAGCTGTGTGTAAAATATGGGCTGAGGAGTTTAATAAAGGTAGTATTTGTGTTTCATAATGACACAGGCCCATAATTTATTTCATGACAGCGTTATGGAACAACAGCAAAATCAGATACTGCCAAAACAGAAATAGGCGTCTTCTTTTTTTTTTTTTTTTCTGACAAAAAACTCCAAAATGACAGGCAGAGTTTTGCTAATATTTTTATCTGTTTCTTGGAAAACAACAAATTGTTTCATAACTCTTCAGAAAAAAAAAATGGATAGAGTAAACCACAAAGGATTTTTTTTAAAAAGAAAAATATCCTCAGGAAATCCCCATAGGTCAAGTAGCTAAATATTTTTTTAATGTTATCCACCAGAAAAAGCTGCTTTTGCTTTGGAAACAGAGGGGCCAGGACTGCAGCCGAAAAGGAGGTTTCACAGCCTCCTTCGGTAGATCTTTAGACACAAAAAATAAGAACTCAGGAAGAAAACAAAGGCTTGAGGTTATTGTTGACTTCAATTCCTGAGGCATTTTGTGTGATAGCATCCCAGAACCACGGAAGCCTGGAGATTTTTGCTTTAGCCATACCCAGTTCCCCTTGAAGACTTCATTTTGGAGAGGTTGTCTCCCCATCAGGCACAGCAGCCCTTTGGGAGGTGTTGGAACACTCTGGCAAGTTCCCAAGGATGTTATGACTCTCCATATTTCTGCAAATGAGAGTTTGCTCCTAAGGTTTCTTCAGTTCCCCCTGTGCAGGAGACCAGATAGCATTGGCCACCAAACCTCAGCATCTGCAGGAGGGTGGCCGCGTGAGAAGACTTGTGGAAGAACAAGGTGGGTTGGAGGAGACGGTGGAGNACTCTCCATGGCAGATATTTCTGCACATGAGAGTTTGCTCCTAAGGCTTCTTCAGTTTCCCCTGTGCAGGAGACCAGATAGCATTGGCCACCAAACCTCAGCATCTGCAGGAGGGTGGCCGCGTGAGAAGACTTGTGGAAGAACAAGGTGGGTTGGAGGAGACGGTGGAGGCAGATCCTGCTCCCACCAGGAGCAATGTTCAGGGCTGGGATTCACATGCAAGGCAGCTGCACGTTCCTCTTGTCATGGTGGTCAGTGGATGAGCCTCTGAAGTGATAGTTGGAGACCCAAGCAAAGATGTGGCATCATGTGGAGAGCGTGAGAAGCTCTGCAAGCCCAGGGGGATGTGAAGCCCCTCACACACAGACATCCCTCCACACCAGAGCAGGCACTGGAGCCCGATGGCATCAGCAACAGCTGAATCCTGAGCTTGGTGTGGGCAGCGATACACAGGTGAGTTGTTAGTCACATCACTGCTGTTGAGGAGGTAGAGCTGCTAGATAGAAGTCTGATGTACGTTGATGATTCTGTCTTGGGAGCCAAGTTCTACTCTACGTTTCACTGTTCCTTCAGTAGATGTTCAAGAGATATCTTGAGGGTAGAAGAGTCACATCTGAGCTTCAGCTCTGCTTACGGTGTGTTGCAATGTGCGTAATGACTGCTTCGTCTTCCAACCCATCGGTTACACCAAGATGGGAACACCGTGATCTGCTCCACTATTGCTCTCATTTTGGGTAGCTGTTATATAACGGCTGGGCTGGAGGACAGGGTGAGAAGGGGAAGAACAGAGGCAGTTTGGATGCAAACCATGGACTTGCCTTAATGCCACTGTTAGCAGTTAAAATCAGTAAGTTGCAATCTGTGTAAAAACGTAATCGCATTTGTTGGCGATCAGTTCTGTTTTTGCTGGGACTTGTCTTTCTGAAGGCAATTACTGGGGTGTTGAAGCAAGCAATTAATGTTCTCCTGAACTTCTCTATGATCTGCAGCAATTGTAGTTCCTGCAATTTGAAGTTACAATGTGAATCAGTGGAGCTGTTTGAGTGCCAAGTGAGTTCAGACGGCTGGCTGTAATTCTGGAATAGGCACAGGACTCGCACTAAACTGCACATGAAAATAAAAATGCCTTTCATTTTAAAGGCCTGATTTCCTAGTTCTCTTCCTCCACGAATGTCTGATAGTGCTGTATCCAGTATCGTTCTACGTTCTCAGGGTGGTTTATCTTCCATGGCTCTTCATGGGAGGTCGCACTGTCAGGAAGCTCTTCGGACACCAACCAGTGTGTAACCCTTCACTCCTGTCACTGCCATGCTTGTTCCTTGGGATACCGGCTGCTCTTCTTGAGTTCATAAGCCAGTTTTATGACAGTATTTTAATAATGAATTAGAATCCTTTTCATTCAGATCATGACAGTTAATGCAATTTTGCTCTTATTTTTTTCTCAACAGAAGCACAGTCAATTTTCTTCTTTTTCTTGCTTGTCATCTGAGGAAGTGAAAAGAAGCAAGAGCCTCTGAATCCTCTCAGAAATCCTTTTTCTTCCAGCTTTGGATAACAAGGATTTAGTGGTACAACGTAAGGATTTAGAAATCCTCCCCAGAGTCTGCATCTTGAGAGCAGTGTTTGCTCTTTCACCATAGGCATCCCAAAGCCCATCTGAGATGCTTCTCAGTGCAGCAGGTTTCCTTTTTCCCCATGAACTCAGCATGATTCTGGCTAGCGCTGTAGCCAAAACGAGCTAATCAGGGAGCATCAGTAGAGCCAATTACTGCCCCAACTGCACTTGCAGCCGGGCTGGCACGTACTATAGTCATTCATTCACTTCTTCCTTTTCCGTGGTCTTGCAGACATTGAGACAGGCTTGTGGTTTCCCCAGGCAGGAACTCTTCCTTCTCTTTCACACATCTCTATAGACATTGAAACCAAAGGTAAAGAAAACCCTCCCTCAGGGCTTTGATGTTTCTTTGCTGTTTCTATGGTGATGCAGGTCGTTTAAGTCTTTTAATATCACATAATTCTGCTCTGTCTCTCTCTGCCTTTCAAGTATCCAAGGAGCTGAGCGTTAGTCCAGGTATCTAACAAAAGAGACGAGTGCTGCAAGTCTGGCTGCCGTGCTGATGGATGTAGGTGATCTGAAACCTCAACCCAGCTGTCTTTTATTTATATTCCCACTGATTCCTTTGTAGTAAAGGGTACAAAATATCAAACCCAGACTTCTTTCCCCCTGCCCACCCTTCTTTAAACTGGGCAACCTACAAAGACGAATATTTGGCTATGCTGGTGTCCAAAAGGAAGAGATGTTTTCTTTACCTTTTTATGTTTATGCTTCTCTAATTTGAGTCATTTTTCTCATCCATTTTGAAATTTGTTCCATCATCTTTAAATATTTTTCCACCAATGGCTGAGCTGAGGGATTGCTGTGCAAAAAAGAAATAGATACCCCCTAGCCAAAATTTCCTCATAGTTTCTTTAGTTCTTTCTTTCTTTTGGACAGTTATCATGACCATGGAGAAATAAGATCTATCTTTGGGGATCACCTGGAATACACTTCTATCTCTAAGAGTTTTGCAAAGATTTGCTTTATGCATGACAGTACAAAGACACTCCTTAATGCTGTTTAAAATTAGAACCTGTTTTCCAGGTCACTTTCCAAAGTGGTCTTTTCTACCATTCATATAACTCAGACAGTGTCCAGGCCTCTGTCCCCTTGTGTCTTGAGTCCTTCAGCACCTTTTCTTGGGCAGACACAGTCTTGACCCACTGCTATCCACCTGGTTTGTTCCCACATGCTGCAGTTTTCTGTCCCATCACTACCTATCATGTTGACCATCCATCTCCTCCTTGGGCCCCTCTTGCTGCCTACATCCTCTCGCTCCGAGCTGTGCTCTTACGCAGTAGCTGTCGTAAGGGCTTCAATTGGCTCTGAATTTCCGCAGCATCTGGTCCATGAGCTACAACTACAGGTCCAAGAATAGAATAACAACAAAGTGCAGCTGATCCCAGCTGAGAATAGAAGTTACTGGGCTCATAAGTCTGTTCATAAATCAGTGAGAAAAGTGCTGTCTGAGCATAGCTCCCAGTAGACACACATCTGCATAATACATATCACTGACACAACTGACGATGGGAAAAATATTCAAACATGTCATTCGCACAGCTGTGAAGGAAAGAAGAAAGATGTCTAATTCCCCTGTCCCTGGGGAAACCCTGGCCCAGGTAGATGCACTTCTTGCAAGTTAGAGGCTTTAAAGGTAGAAATACAAGGAATATCTAAACTGACCATGCTGGCCAGATAGTGTCACCCAGGAACGCATGCATCAAGCTCATAACATTGGACTGAAATGAAGCAAGAGCTGAAGAACAACATTTGACCTTCACTTTAAAATCTCAGGTGGTGGAGAAGTAAGCTCATCCCTTGGTAAATTATTCCAAAATTCCTCTGCTTTTTTTTCCATTCTGAATTTGCCCAGTTTCTGCTCCCAGCTATGGGATTATCTTGTGCTTTTGTCTTCTAGGTGGAAAAAAAAAAGCCACTTATTAGAAATCTTCATCCAGCTAAGGTATTTACAATCCAATAATCAAGTCAGCTCTTAGATAAATTCTCTTAAATACATGTAGGTTCTTGTACTTTGTGGCAGACCGTCTCTCAGTAGTGTAGCGTGCTTGTTCTGGATTTTCAACACCCTTTTTCTCATACAGAGACCAGAAATGATCACAACTTATTTTGCAGACTGATCCACAGAAAGAGAGATAGAGAGTACCTGCAGGTAGAAGGTAGCACACTATTCCTGCTTGGTATTCTGATTCTTCACCCCCAAACCATGTTTTCTCTGCTGATGAGTGTTACACAAGTGCATTATGCTGCTCACCTCTATGGAAAGATGGTGTCGAGGAGGTTCAGTTTGCTCTCCAGTCCTAGCTCAGTTAAGTGGAGGTAGTTCTGCCCTGGATTTTGGAAGGACTCCTAGAGCAGTGGTCCTTCTGCTGAGGGCAATCCCATCATTTGTCCTGGCTCGCTTCGGCTTCAGGATCACTGTGGACCTTGATGAAGAAAGCGATGCTGGATGTATCCAAGTCCTAACATAGCAGAGATGTAGTAGGACTCAAGTCTGGAAATAGCAGTGCAGATGTGAAATGTTCTGCCTTTGCTTTATTAGCGCAAGTTTTGAAGATTTATGTCCCTCTTCTCCTCTGTTTTCAAAGAGTTAAATCTATTTTTATTTTTTGAATCACAGCTGGAGGCAACATTCTTGATACTGTCTGTTTTAAAAGTGGCTTTAGTATTTTTAAATGGTAACCTATTGCCCGGACTGACTTCTTCCTATGTTCCCAGCAGAACAGCAGTGGGCTGAATCTGGGCTGTCCTTTCAAAAGGACAAGGCATTCCCATTCCCATTCCCAAACTTGCTCTGTGGCTGCTGGGTACAGGCATGGCATGCTGATGGGTCCCACAAAGGGAGGTCTCTGGAGACAAAATCTCTTGCTACACAGCCTTGCAGTCTGCAGAATTGTTATATTTATTCTATTTATAACCTCAGAGGATCTCATAAGGGCCACTATTAATGTGAATTATGACAAATATTAATATTGACCGCATAGGAAGAGATCTGAGTGTCCCAGAGGTTGGGTCATTCTGACTTGGGATGGGTCCACGCAGACCAACCTTTTTTCTTCTTTTTCTTCTTGTATTTTGCGTGGATAAAACTAAAAGTGAAAAGAAGTATCTGTGACCAGCAATCTTGGCATAATGTATAGTTAATGCAATTGAACTCATGCTGTGCTCAGTTTTCACAACTGGGTTCTTACTTGGATGAGTTAATTCCTTTTGATGTCCCTTATGTTCCTCCCCTGCTCTCATCAAGACTAAAATAACTCAACTGTCCGTCTTGCTTATGGAATTACTGAACTTTTGAGAGAACACAGAGTGCTCTCACATCAGGATTTGGGATTAAACCTCTCTTGTTTATGTTAAACATAACATCTTAATTCTTCCACCGCTGGAGGGCAAATGAATCTCCACAACCCTGAAGAAACCTGCTTTCAAGCCCTATAGGAAAGGTCAGCGCGATTTGTTTCTCATTACAGCTGTTCTTTCCAGTAAACTTGTCTCATGGTATATGACAGTCCTCTTGCGAAACACCTTTATGCAATTTGCAGCTTTTTGACTTGAATATTTTCCATTCTAAGACAACATGTGCTTCCTATACAGCACATTTCTCAAACTGCACTAATTAGTGAAACGTCTGACTTCTTTCCAGGGTTGCGCTAAGGGACACTACTGTCTGCTGTCCTTATTGGTCTCAATCAGCAACCAAAGAAGCCCAGATTTGGGGGCTGAATCCTATTGAGCCTCAAGTTCTCTCCTAAGGGCTTGGCCCCAGCCCCATGGCTCTGGGTGTACACATCCATCCATCCATACACATCCATCGTGCACAGATGTGCTTGTACATCTGGAGGGCGAGACCTGAGGGAAACAAGGGTGCATAGCACAGATTACTGGGCAGACAACCTGGAAGCTTTGGTAAAGTCGCAGATCAGGGAAATAGGAAGCAACATGAGGAAGCAGATACAGAGATGAAGAGCCATGGAGAACAACAGAAGCAGCGGGGAAAGAGAGAGCGGGAATAAAGGCAGGAAAGGACTCGGGCAGGAGAAAAGGGGAGGCAAAGGAAGTATCTGCCAAAGGAAAATTTAAGGCAGAGGAGAAGTGAATGAAGGAATTGACAAGTGTGAGATTTAACTTGAGGGACTATTGAATGTTTTGTAGTGGAAGGAAATTATTGAAATAGGTACCAAAAGGGAAAATGGAAAGGAGAACTAGGTTCTTAAGCTATTTCTTTTCAGATGGCCATGGATTTCACGTGTCCAGACTAAAACACCTTCACCACAGTTCTCCATACAAGCTATCAGCCCCTTTGTAAAAACACTTTTTCCCCCGGTGCTCTCACACCCCAGCCAGCTTGTGTGGCCTCTCATCCTTGCAAAAACCTGCGCTCTGCCTCTTTGCCCTTTGGTTTAGGTTTGGAGCTGGGTTTATAAGCTGTCTCACCATGAGGTCTGGTGGCCTTCCCGTCATGTGTCAGCCAAGCAAACCACCCTCCATCAATGGACACGTGAAACCTGCCCGCTCCCCACAGACTGCTTATTCCCCAGCCACCAGAATCACTCTGGCAGTGAGTTTCTCTCCTTAACTGCTATCAAAAGTGTTTAAATATTTGTGGATGTGTCTCATGTTTCATAAAAACACCAACATGCATGTATAGACTCCCTCCCTTCATTGCTTTTTAGCCATATCATTCCTCATAATCAAACACACCTCCTCACCTTTATCTTTCTTATTCCTCTTTGCTAAGTGCCTGCCACTTCAGTTCAATCTTTTGGGTGACAAAAAGCATCAAACCGTCAAGGCAAACCTCACAAAACAACTCAAGGCGCCTGCTCCATCAGGGCTGTGTTTTCCTGCGCCTTCCTCTTCAGGCTGTGCTTTTCATCGAGGGTTCCCAGCTCCTCGACAAAGGCGCAGTGTTTGCGGAGCAGTTGGCATAGAAGCACGTCCCCCTTGCTATTATGCAGGACCTTTATTCAGAGTTTAGAAATTGGATAAAAAAGATTGTTTAACTCAGTACATTGAAACAAATGCATGGAGATGGTTGTGAAATTGGCCCAGAGCTGCCTGCCCCCATGGCAGGAATGCTCCCTCCTCTCTCAGCAGCCAGCTGGCCCTCACTGAGCTAAACTGTCAGCCCAACTCATATCGCAAGCATTTTTTTCCCCCTAGGAGCTGGGGAAAAGCACAAGGTCAGTACCACAGGCCAGGGATTCACCTAGACCCTGGTTGAGAGCCATGCTGCTGGTGAGAAGCTTTGCTATCCTGGCCCTGCTCCTGCCCACGCCTGATTTCCTTGGCAACGAGGTGCCCCTGCAGATCACTGGCATGGCCAAGGAGGACACTCCTGTGCCTCTGAAGTAGCCACAACCGTCCAAAACTTGTCCATGGCAATCGTCAGCCCAGCAGACAAGACTAACTGCTACCCTGATGTACATGGATAAATCAGGCTGGCACAAAGTCTTATATCAGGCAGCTTTGCCCTGGCCACAAGTTGAGGGCTTGATGCCACTTGTCTAAGGCAGGTTTTGTTTCCATGAGAGCCAGCAAAGGCTACAGAGGCCAGCAGCAACCTGAGCAAATGATTCATTACATAGGATGTCCCATTAGAAAAGCTGTCCAGCTCTTCCTTGTTTCAGCTGCTCCTTGCTTGACCCACATTGACTCTTTGGACTTAAACATCACAGTTTTTTTTTTTTTTCTTCTCTTTTCTTTCCCAGGAGATTTCTGAAAAAAATATATATTTCCACAGCTTTTTCTTTTTTTACCAGGCAAGGCTAAAGAATGATGTCTTGTTCTGCTCTCGTTAAAGACTGTTCTTAGAGAAAGTCCAAGATCTTCATACCTGATGGAAAGGCAAGGATGGACAAGATTGACTGGAAGTATGAGGTCTGGGATCTAAAAGGACAAACCTGGTAGATGATACAGGTATCACTGTGCCACTACATTAAGGGATTGTGATTATACATCCATCCATGTTTCTATGGCACTCACATACTGTGCAGAGAAGCATCATAGCAAAGTCTATTTAAGTACTAATAGTTTAGCCATAACAGCTGCCCTCGCTCTCTAGAAGTCCAAACTATCACTTGGGGTTCACCTTGAGCTAAGGGGGGATACTTGGGAAACCCCAGGCATTTCTGTGCCATCAAAAACGTACTATTATAAACAGAAGTTAGTTTGTGTGAGACAAAGTATAACACTAAGACTCTAGAAAAGTTCTCTGCTTCTGCCACTTCCATGCAGAAGAGCAGAAAGGATCAATTTTTCCAGAAAAAGGTTGGCCAATGCCATAGTCAGAAAAGAGCTGCCTCTGCAGACTCCCTTATAAAAGACTGGGTGCTCAGAAGCTTGCTGAGCAGGGCACAGGCATAGCTTAAGGTCTTGCAAAGAACAAAACCCTAGTAAGAGATTTTGCAATGTAGACAGTGCAAAGAAATTACCCGGGTGGCCTTCCCATTGCAAGAGACACCAGGAATTGGATGGTATAAAGCCACTTGCAGCCCCTTCATCCTCCCACTGTAAATTCACCACTGAGATTCAGCTCAGAGCCTTGTCTGCTGTACAGGTGATACCGTAACCTAGGGGAGACAAGAAGGAAGGAAAACTCTCTCTTTCACCGAGATGTGTGTTAATCTCCAGTTCTGATTAAATTTATCCCAGCTGCCAGGAACAGCTGTGAAAGTTTCTTTTTTTTCCCTTTTTTTTTTCCAGTGTGATGCATTCCTCTTCACCTTCCCCTCATGAAGGGTGGGAAGAAGAACTCTGGATAAAAGCCTTGCTCCAGGGTAGGAAAATGATCCAAATTGCAGCTTTGCATAAATCTGTCACATTGATTCCACTGAGAACAACTGCAAACTTGAAAAATGACATAGTGAGGCAGGCACAGGTGTTAACTTCTCTTTTTTTAATTGATTTTAAAAAAAGAGGAAAAGATTGTTGTGAACAGCCCCCACAAGGCAATTTATTTCAGTCAACTTTGAGCTTCATTTGCTCTTCTATGACTATTATTATGTTGATAAAAGTCTTATTTGGAAATTAGGAAGGAAACTGCAGTGGAGAGGTTGTCCTGAACCAGTATCTGCTGTGAAACCCCCATTAACCACCCTTTGCTGCTTCAGCTGTTTTATTCTCCAGCTGGAAGGATTTGTAAGGGTGCTTTTGCTCTTTTACTTTTGAATGTAAATGCATCAAAGACTTGCTGGGCTTCGCTTTGGGGGTGCAAGGGTGGCCTCTGAAGAGCCTCAGTTCTGCCTTTCACCCCAGGGTCAGCTTTGTTCCCTGCCTTAAATTTGGCTCCTTTATTTGCAACAAAGACACAGTGTTGTGCAGAATCTCTCTCTTAGCCCCGGTCCAGGCACTTTCAACCCAAAGCGCTTGGGCAACAAGGGGATGGATTTTTGCTCTTGTGAGCAGAGGCTGGCTGGGTTTTGAGCTTGCTGGTGCTGGGGCCAATGTCCTCATCACAGGGGCCAGCAACCCCTGCACAGGGAGGGAGCTGCTGCCAGAGAATTTTTTTTTTTAGTTTTATCCTCTTGTAGAGGAAGGGAATTATTTCTGTGACTATTGGCCCAGATGTGGAACATTTTTGGTGCCATTAGAGCTTTATCAGACTACAGGCTTGGTTGCTGATAGAGGTGCAGACTGATACAGAGCTAAAGCTCAGTTACAGAATCACAGAATGGTTGAGGTTGGTTTTTTTGTTTTTTTTTTTTTTTTTCCTTTTTCTGGCTCAGTTCATATGTGTAGTAATATTTGCAGTAGCTAAAGGCAAAATATTTTGGACTGTACCATGTACTTCTAGTCGCAGCATCCAAGTCTGCCAAGCTGCTCCCTATAGGTGCAATGGGCACGGAGACAGCCCCTTTGCTATGGCTGAGAATGCCACAGATGTATGGAATATGGCTTACCCACCTAGTCGGATTCGTGTTTCAGTGGTGCTCTGGTCATGCTGAAAGCCAAATTAATAATAATCTTTGGTCAAGATTATTGCCTAGATTTAATTCCAACCTTCAACTTCGGTTCTGTTTGGCAACGTTAGCCAAACCACCTGAGTTGGCTGCTAGAACCCAACGTGACTTCAGATCATCTTTCTTTCTCCCTCTGAAATTCATGACTTTTTCAACAGAAAAGTGCTATCATATGTAGATATGATTCACACTCCACAGTTCAGGCCAGAGTTCAGATTTCTCTTAAGCAAAGCATCTTTTCCTATCCATTCCCTATGAGAAAATATTTAAAAATATAAATCTTAGGCTCAGCATCCCCAGATTCTTATTTGCAAACTGAGGGTGATACCACTTCTTTTTAGCACAGTGCTTGTCAAGCAGAGATTCTGGGACATCACAATACTACAGCGGAGAGTAGATGAATAGAGCTTGTCTGGTTTGTCGTAGGAAAGACTACTAGCAAAGAATTTATAACTGGTAATTGAGGAAAAGCAATACAGCAGTGAAGCTTTCAGAATTACTCTGTGTTTAAAAGTCTGAGAAAATGCCTAGAGCTGTAACTACATGCCAGAGAAATTAATTACAATAATAAAGCTTCTGGGAAGAGGTGGAAATGCTGGAATGATCAAATCATCTGTAATTATGAGGAACATTTTTTTTTCTCCCTGGTAACGCAGAGCTTCGTGGAATGTGTGCGTTGCCTGCAGAAAAGTTGGGGCCGGGATGTCATTCTTTCAGAAACAAAACAGACAAGGACTGAAAGATAGAAAAAGGAAAGAGAAGGAAAATCAAAGAAAAGCCAAAGCAAACAAACGACTCACAGGTCATGATGGAGGGGAGAGAACTTTGAAAAGAAGTTGGGGAAATTCCCTAGGAAGACTCACCCTGCCAGGTAGGAGTTCTCCCCTATCCTCGATCAGCTGGATCATGTCATATAGCTTTATATTTCCCTCCAACTTTACACCTCCAGCCTGCACACACGCATCTGAGTGGATTGTCAAGGATGGACAAGCTTCTACTCTTCCTTTCCTTCCTCCTGTCCCTCCATCTCTCAGAAATTGTGTTTCTTCATGGTTGGAGCTTCTCTACCTTTGTGGTGGACTCTACTAGGGTCCTGTTAGCTCTCTGGGGCAGCTGAGCCAAGTTAATAAGGGCACTGGTGCTTGCAGCAGAGAGCTGCATAGCTGCTCTTCACTGAAAAAAAAAATCCAAAAAATTAACAGCAAGTTAGCTGCACAATTAGCTAAACTATCTGTACAAAAACACCAGGTCACTGGTCCTGTGCTGTTTGAAGGTGACTTATTCCAACTGTTGGGTCTCCCCGGCTCTGCCAGACTTCTCCTGGATGCACAGNGGTGCTTGCTACAGCAGAGAGCTGCATGGCTGCTCCTTTGCTCGCACATTTAAGGCATGTGTTACAAACTACTCTTCACTGCAAAAAAATATTCCAAAAAAATAACAGGCAAGTTGACCACACAATTAGCTAAACTATCTGTACCAAAACACGAGGTCATTGATCCTGTGCTCTTTGAAGGTGACTTATTCCAACTGTTGGGTCTCCCCGGCTCTGCCAGACTTCTCCTGGATGCACAGCCAGGTGCTGCATGGAAACCAGCAGGGAAAGACGAGCCTGGATCAGGAAATGCAGATAGACCCTGTCTAACAAAACTCTGGTTTTATCTGCATCTGGAAAGCATGAGCTGTTCATGCTGCAGTTCTTTTATGCTGCAGGTGATTAAAATTAATAATAATTTTAAAAAAAGACTGTAAGCAGTGAAAAGAAAGGCAAGAGGCTGCCAGCTTCACCCTGCTGAACGGCTGCATTGGTTGGGCTTCTCTGAAACTCACCTGTGCAGGCGTCATGCAGTGTCACAAAGTGGCTGCACAACAGCGTTTTCCCTTTAAAGGAGGCAATCGGTGGGTTTCCTGCTCAGGCCAGCACAGAAAGTTTTCTTCATTCTTATTCCTTTTAGAAATGGCATGTAATTCTCCACAGAGTAATTGCTTCAGTGCGTTATATGGCTTGCCCTGAACACGGTACCCAAGAGCCCTGCAGCGCTGAGGGCCAACGTCTTCCCAGGACGCAGTCCTGATGGATGCTCCCTCCTTCAGCAATATTTGAACACCTTAAATCAAGCTGTGCCTTCTCACACTGCTTAGGATTCACAGTGCTTTGCCTTGATGCTTTGCAAAAGGATCCCTGGAGATCCCAGGAAAGAAAGGAAATCTTTACATTGCCCTTAGTGTCCATTGGCTCTGCGGTTATTTTATCATGCATCTTACAGACTGCTGACATCTTGGCATTAATTCCCATTGGATTTCTTTGCCTACTATACTCAAACATCTTAGTTTACACCTTTACTGGTAACTGCATGGATAGACAGGCTTCTCCATTAAAATAACAAAATAAACCTCAGAAAAATCTCCTGGTTTTGGTATTTGTAAATAAATTTCCTCTAGAGAACCCCAAGCCCAGCACTTTCAACGCACACAGTATGTGAAGAACTGTTGTGTGTAAGCTGCAAATGCCACAGGTATGACACAAATATGTCTCTTTTCTTCTTCATATACTTTCTAACATCAGTGCATCATTTAAGCTTTAGAATGAAGCCTTAATACAGCACTTGGACCCCAGGGGAGTTCATTCCTACAGCCTTAATGATGCTTTCAGACTGCTCTGCCACGGTGCATCCTTATACTGAATGATTCAATCTTTATTCACTTCTGCCGCTCTTCTGCTGCGACCCATGACAGCACAGTGCAGAGCAGGTTGTTTGGCTATTTTGATTTTGGTGTTTTAACTCCATTTTCCACCTCTGTCTGCACCGAGTTCTCAGATATTGTAGCTACAGCTTGGAAGTGACTGCTCTGATTATAGATGAGAAGGGGTTTACTCAGCTGGCTGTCTGCTTTGCTCAATTATTAATGTGGAAGCACTATTGATTCCACCTTCCTGAGCTGCTGAAAAATGGAAGGGGAAGGTGAAATCAGCATCTGCTTCCAGAGCAGTTCAGTCCTCTGGAGTCTAAGTGGCCCATGAATTACATTAATCTCTGAAAAATCATTTTCACAGAAGTTATTTTCTCCTCCTCAAATTCCGCTAGTTGCTTTCACTCAACATATTCTTCTCCATTTCATGGGTTTGAAGACGGCGTGTTCTGGGGTAATGGCTCTGAGCAAACGATGTCTTTATGTGAGCTGGCTGTAACCAAGGAAGCCCTTTGAGGCTTCGTACTTGGATGTTGCACTGGAGCACTTAGGGACAAAACCAGTTACAAAGCCAAAATGATTTATTAGCCTAACTCTCACTTTCAAAAGCAATCTTCTCCCCTCAATCCCAAACTGTGCCTTACTGGCTCGAGTCTCAGCAGGCCTGAAATTGTAAGGGACCCCCTTGTTTCGTTAAGGAAATAAAACAGAAAATGTCTCCTAAGAAGTCTAGAAGTTTACACTTTCTACACAAAAACCCTCCAGGATACCACAGCAGAGGCCAAAAAGGTCTTCTCCACTGCCCCTCTGCCCTGGGACATGCTACTGTCACCAAAGACCCTGATATCCAGCTTGGACTTCAGCACCCACCTGTGGCCTGGAATAGGAGCTACTGGGGCATTTAAACTAAATTCCCTCCTAGAGCAGAGCCTATAAACAGAGGGAGCTTTTCAGAGAAAAAACTTTGGAGCCAAAGAGAAGTCTTTGCAGAAGTGTGAACTGTCCAGGTATGAGTCAGTATATGATATCAGAGAGGACCTAATCCTAGAGCATGCTGCAATATAGACAAATTGCAAAGAAAAGTAACCCCTTGGATCAAAATTCTGTTGTGAACAGTGCCAGATCTTCATGTTGTGTGAATCTGGGCTTGAATCAGATTTTACCATTGTCCCCTTTCTTGAGGGAAAACAGGTCAAACCAAAGCAATGAGACTGAATAGGAAGTCTGTAATTTGGGCCCTAGCATCTTATATACCAATACATTAATAAAACAAAAACAATATACTAACGATACTTCAAGTGACTATTGAAACCCCTCAGCAAGAGAAATTTCTTACAAATCATTATATTCCCTTCTCTTCTCAGAGTGTCCTGCATAAATAACCATTTTAGAAGACAGAAGCTGTGATGTAATGCTATAAAACACAAACCTGACTTTCCTCTCTCTGCAGTGCACAGAGTTGAGGGCAGGACCTACCCATCCCTCATGCCCTCCAGCCTGCTCGACGGGAGCCAGGTTTATTCTGCACAGAAGGATCAGGCATCTAGGGGGAAGAAGAGATCCACATTTTGAGCCTGGACACGAGAGAAACATTGAGCACCGCAGGAATGACTGCAGAGGAGCTGCCAGGGGTCAGTTCTCCCCTCCATCGTGTCCTCTACAGCTTGGCTCACCTCAGAGGTGCTTAGCAAATGGAAATGACCACACGTCTCCACGCTGTACAGAATATCCTGCAGCAGCATAACCAAGGAAAACAATATTTCTTTAGACAAGGCAGCAGGGGAACAAGTAAGTGAAAAATGAGGAAAAAAATAAAACATGTACAAAGCAGGCATCAGCTTTGACATTGCAGCCTGTAGATTAAAAAGAGCTTTTAATACGTTTCTTTTTTTCTGCATCCTCAGCAAGTCTCGAAACACCATTTTTAATAGCAGCCTTTCTGTAACGTTAGTTACCTCTCCTGTGTGTAACCAGTTTATTGCAGCCATGACAATAATTGATTTACTTGTAAACCCGAATATAAAGTCTGCTCACTCATCTGCTTTCCTCTCCTCGCCTGGCTCCTGCTTTTGGAAGCAGCCGGGATTTACAGCAGTGGCTGCCTGTGGCATCGGTCCCCTTGGGTTCGGAGGTGCAGGCGATGTCAGGTTATGGATCCTCCAGCATCTGTCCTGGCTGAGAAGAGAGTATCAAAGTCAGCGAGAGAAGTGGAGAGACCAGAAAAGGGTAAAAAATGCCTTTATTTCCTATTCTCACTTCCCCCAGTGCTCACAGATCACACTGGGGAGATACTAACAGAAGCAGAGGGCTTCCAAAACCCCCCAGATCCAATAGCTCAGATACTGCCCAAGCTACCTGCAGGCCAAGGACAGTCAGTATATTAAGCAGGACATATCTGACCAGGGACATCCAAAGCCTATCCCTTGAGAAACCAAGTCCAACAGAGCTGACTGGTGCTTGAATTTAATTGCCAGCACATGAAAACCAAAAACAAAGTCTCCGTGGATGAAAGACATGACACCCAGCAGAGATGGATATAAAAATCCTTAACTTTCTAAGTCAAGATGTTCCTTTAGAGCTGAAAGCGGTAAAGAAATTATTGCCACTATATCAGAAAACTGATAACATGAGGTATCCAACTATGTCAGTCTTTAGTAGCAGTAATTATTTGACTTAAATAAGTGCATTTAATGAGTATATTTCAGGAAATGCACTTGATTTTTATTCAGGCCACCAGTAATAACAACAATTAACCACTCAGAAACATTTTTTTTCACATTCTAAGGAGCTTTATAAGCACTAATGAATTAAGGATTTCCTAGTAAGTACGTATATCCTCCTTGTTTGGAGAATAAACAAAAATCAAAGATAGATATTAAGAAGCCTAAATAAGAGGTAGAAATTAATGGAAGCCAAATGAGAAAGAATTCATTTTTATTAAAAAAACAAATCCAGCAATGTCATATGAGCTCTGTGAAACGAGTTCAGTGTTTCTTTCCAGACCTGGACAGACATGCCCAAAACACAGAACCTGACAGAAAAGAGGTATCATTTTTTTTTTCCTGGAAATTTGGGACAGATATACATGATGATTGTGGCCACAGCTGCCTAATGCCAAGAAACCGATCTCAAAAACAAGGATAATACCACAGCAAGAGAAAAGTGAAGATGATGGTCAGAATATGAACATTCAGGTATAGCACCTTAATATCTTTCTCTGATTCAAGCTTCCTGGAGAGATTTGAAATTGTAATAAATAAATAAAAGCCTGCTGCTTCATAAGAGGAAGTCTGTGATCAAAGAGTTCTTTTAAGATGCCATTAAAATTTAGGCATTAAATATATGCTCATATTGAAGCACATAAGCAGCTACCTAACTAGCTGCAGGCGTTTTAGCTCTGCATTGAGCTTTTTGGCAATTTGGAGATTAAGTCCCTGCCCAGGCTTTGCTCACTAGTGACACTACCTTTGATTTTGAGCATCAGTGTATTTTAGTGCTGTGTCTTAGGGCTCAAACCAGCAAAATACCCATTTCTTTGGAAAAGTGCTGAGCGCCCTCAGCTGTCTGAAAAAACAGGTTGCAAAAATTTGAAATCTGTGTTTACCACTCGAACAGCCTCAGGAAAATAATCATCTCCTTTCCTTTTCCTTCTTGCAAACTCCCCAGGGCAGAGATACTGAGGCAGGACAGGTAGGTTAGGCTGCTGGGGTACCCCTGGGTTCCTGGGTATCCTTGTCCACAGGGCAGGCACACATCTACATCCAAGCAGTGATGACCATTTGATCCACTGGATCCTTCTGCCTCTAAAACTGATTTATTGCATTGGCATTCAACTTTCTCACACAGTTAGGCTGAAGCTTCATGTAGAGTTTTATGTTGGCATAAGCCAGCACGAATCAGCCCTCTTCCTCTCTGCCCAAAGCCATCATCTCAGTCACCCACAAAAGTTTGGGTGGGCATGAGTTGAGCCAGTGCAAGGGGAAACTTACCTGGGTGACAAAGGATCCTGGTTAAAATCTCTGATCTGGTTCCCTCTCATCTGGCCATTTCACACTTCTTTCAATGGTACTGCTCCCCTATCCAAACTGAAACACGTGCAGTACTAGACCCACAGATATTTCTGGTATTTCAGCCTGCACACTGAGAGGGAATAAAAAAAAAGTGATTTGCAAAGCATGAAAGTGAGACTTTATAAGTGAAAATCAAGTGACTTCAAGCTGCTGGNGTGGCCATTTCATGCTTCTTTCAATGGCACTGCTGCCTTATGCAAGCTGAAACATGTGCAGTAATAGACCCTGGGATATTTCTGGTATTTCAGCCTGCACAGAGAGGGAATAAAAAAAAAAAAAAAAGTGTTTTTCAAGGCATGAAAGTGAGACTTTATAACTGAAAATCAAGTGACTTCAAGCTGCTGGATGTTCATTTCCAAGAGACACCCCAGAAAAACCTTAAGGAAGACCATGGATGTGATCTGGAGTCTTTCCTTGGAAACTGTACAGCTGTTGCCTCCGTGTCATTGCAGTTGTTCTCTTAGTGGTTTGTAGCACCAGAGGTGGTTTTTGCATCATCCTATCAAAAATGCCAGCACACTTCACTGGGGGAACAGATTCTGTGAACAAGGGAAATAGAGATGAGTGCACTTATGGCTCATCAGACGTGGCATTTTCACAGTTGGTAGTTGGAATCACAGAGGGCCCTTGAACCAAATATCACAGACATTTGAGGTAAAAACAAAATGAGAATCATTTCTGTACAAAGATATTAATAAGGGAGTTTAAAAAGCACCTAAGTGACTGACTTCAATCCATATTGGCATTGAGAGGAATGTCTTTTAAAATGATGTCAAGCATATGTTATGTTTCCACCCAAGTTTGTGGTTTTGATCATCATTTTGCCCGTCAGAAATAAATGTTTCCTTTAGATGTATTTTTAAATCAGTAGGAGCCCGAGTCTTCTCCGTGGCCTTTATGATGGTGTAGAACCACAGACACTGTTTGCTTCTGATGCTCAACAAGTGCACTTCAGGATAAAGAAAATATTAATATTTGCTAGAGATTTTTTCTCTTGGCACAGTGTTTCAGCACAGAGGTTGCCTCAGCTCCATTCTGGCTTGATTTGCTGCTACAGCTTTCAAGCAGCACCACAGATCTCCCCATTCACTGAAGAATTAAGGATTTGCTCCAAAGGGAGTACACTGCACTCCTCAAAACCACCACTCTCACCTGAACAAGGAGCACTGACAACCCTCCTTGTCTGTTCAAGACTTCCCCATCTGGCATGGAATTCCCATCATGTTTTCTCTTCTCTCCATGGCTCTCTAATTCCTTGTCAGTACGTCCCTAAAATAATCCCACTTTCACTTGTGACCATCCATGGGCAAAAGCAAAGCTTTCTGCCCCCCTTCCAGTCCTCGGTCACGTTTGCTTGTTGATCCGCCTGTGTTTTCGTGACATGACTGTATTTGGCAACAGAGCCACATTCCAAGAGCTTCGGACATTTTCTACTGCCTTCTTGGTCCAAATTTCACACTCAGAGAGCAGAAGAAATGGGCAGAGATGCCCGTGTTTTTAAACACTTATCCTGGAGCTCCTGATCCGTTCAGCTGACAATGATCTAGAAAGAGAATTGGTGCCATCTATTGGAATGAGAAAACAAGGACAGAATCGTTCATTTAGTTCTCACCTTTCCTGCACATTTACCTATTTTTTTCCCTTTTCTTCTTTATCATTAGGGGTATAAAGGCAAAAATGCAACTTCTGTTGGCATGGCAGCTGCTGAGTGAAATGTGCTGCCCCCCAAATGGAAACCAGTATCTGCTGAGTGGCCAACAAAGGAGAAGGTAGCCCGAACAGGGACGCTATAACAACAAATGCCAACTGCATTTATTCCCGTCATCTTTTTGCTCTTATTCTTAGCAAAAGTCTAAAATAACAGAGGTAACAAGCAGATAATTATCTTGTCAATAAGACTTCCAAATGCAGGGCCATGTACTTTGAGCAATAGTATGGAGCGGTTTCACAAATGCTACTTTTGCTACACTTAAGGATGCTTTTGCCATTTTGATTCCAAACACCAGTGCTGAATTTATTAGGAAAAAAAAAATCAGATAAAATGTTTTTGACATGTTTTTGACTGCTGACAGAATATATTTATTTTCAGTGAAGGAAATCAGAACTGATGGTGAGGATTTCCAGGAACTGGGCACAAAAGCAATCAAACTGCAACCCACTTCAGGAGGAAAAATGCTGAAGAGGAAAACCATGTAACATTTTCTCTGCATATCAGCAAGCTTCAGATTAGATCATCTAAAAGTTGCACCAGAGTCACTATTTTTACTCTGCATCATTGCACTGGATGTTATATAATTGCAGTTGTAAAATAAGCTATCCATTTGGCTGTATGTGGGAGGCAAAGTGGTACATGACAAACTGTTTATTTAACCGTGCAGAATCAGCCAACAGCAATTAGTTAGATGCATTCCTTGGCACTACCATTTTGTTTCCCATATCTTACAGACATCCTGCCCACAACAGGGTTTGCATCTTTTTTATAATACTATTCTGCTTCTGTCTTCTCTTGGCCCCCTGCGCTTAGCATTTGATAATTCCAATGATGAGCAATAAAAATATAAAGAGGTTCAGCACTGGACTGATAATAAAAAATCCATGACAATCCAGAACCGGACCTATCAGCAAATCATACATCTGCATTTCAGGTCTTTTGTAGTTGTTTTACCATAGATGATAATCCAAGGTTTACTGCTTTTTACTGCAGCTTTTATCAGATGGCTCTGAGCCTTCTTCAGGCTGTGGTAGCACTTAATTGTTGTAGGAAATTAATGCATTTCATTATCTTACTTCTCTCTAGTTTATTGTGACATTCATCATGCAATACTGCTGACTGTAAAAGTTGGATACACTTCATAACGCCCTTTTTCCCCTGGTTAATCTGCTGGAAGCCTGCAAGGAACATATCTTTATGGTGTTTTTAAATCACCTTTCAATTGGAAATTAAGCTTAATCAGCAAATCTGAAGTCACAGCAAACACTCTAGCATTTACTCTGGCAAGAAGCCCAGGTATTACTCAAGGGTAGTCGTCCTTCCATGCAACTGCAGACCACTCTGTAGACAGAATAAACCAAAGCCTCTTTAGGAACCTGTTTCCTCAGAGGAAGCAATCCAGGTGGTTGCAGTATTTATATATTTATATATTCATAGCGTCCTATGAAAGAAGTCAGTCTTTGGTCTACATCTGTGCAGTATCTATGGGATCCTGGCCAATATCAGGAATTTCCAGCAGCTACCAGCATCACTCAGAAATAAGACAGCAACCCTGGGACTAGGAAGAGACTGGAAGAGCAGAGTCAACATAAGAGTCGGAAGCAGCATAAATTCCACATGATACAAGACAAACAAATGGATAAAACTTAAGCTCTTTGTGTATATATGTAGAGATATATAGAGAGAGGTGTTCTTTTTATCTAAGCTTTCTGTATGTCAAGCCTTTGTCCCAGCTTTGTTTGATTTTCTGAGTTCACGTCCTGGACACCTGCAAAAACAGCATCCGAGCTGTTAGTCCAGGGCGAAGGTAATTCGGCATAACCCTCTGTCATTTTAGACTAAGATAAACTGCATTATCTCACATATGGTAGGCCTAAGAGTGCACACAGACACTGCTTCCGTGGCCCAGCTGCCTCAAAGGAATTTCTTAAGTAACTCGACTGTGAATGTGGACCCTCAGCCCTGGAGTTGACTGATGTCTGTTTTCACACGCACACAAAATGTTACGGGGTGGCTTGGGGAATACTAGACAATTTTATCCCTCTATAAGCTTTGCCTCTGAATATTTCTCCTCTCCACACAGAGTACAGGCCCTGACAGATGAGCAGCTCAATTCAGCCTGGCAGTTCAGACCAGTCACTGGAAAGCAAGGACAGAACTTTCCTGCCTTCCTGACGCTGACACGTTCCACTCCAGCCTGGCTCACAAGACCTGCAGAACAGAGGAAACAAATGGTGAGGAAAGACTGAAGTGAAAAAAGTAAGATCTGAGCAAGTTAGGTAGGTTAGGTGAACCCAGACAATTCTTTTCTTGGTAGTATACCCATAATACTGACACACAATAAGATGAACAATTTTCTGCAAACATTTTAATGTTCCTTAGACAGAAGCAACTTTTCCTTTAATGTAAAATTTTTGAACTGTTTAAATTATTATTCTTTCTCAAAACCTCTTCGGTTATTTCCCTCCTTTTCTATTGACAAAGACTTTTAATTTTCATTTAGCTCTCAAAAAGCTAAATGTTCACTCCAGCCAAAATCAGATATTTCACCTCTGATTCTCAAGCAGCTCATCTCCATTTTGCATGTACAATCACTGTCTGTCCTTTTGGTCATCCTCAAAGAATCGTAAGATGCAGATCCTACTGGCAGTGAAGCACACACTTAAATTGCTTTCCCAAAACTTGGATATTTTCTCTCTTAATAAGATCTATTCCCCAAAAAAATCAGAGCTGAGATTACNAAATGGCCATAAATTGAAACATAAAAAGTTCCACGGGAACTTAAGGAAGAACTTCTTGACGGTGAGGGTGACAGAGCACTGGCACAGGCTGCCCAGAGAGGTTGTGGAGTCTCCTTCTCTGGAGATCTTCAAGACCCGCTTGGATGCAGCCCTGTGCCACGTGCTCTAGGTGGCCCTGCGTGTGCAGGGGGGTTGGACTAGATGACCTCTGGAGGTCCCTTCCAACCTTAGGCATTCTGTGATTCTATGATTTTCATTTAGCTCTCAGAAAGCTAAATGTTCACTCCAGCCAAAATCAGATATTTCACCTCTGATTCTCAAGCAGCTCATCTCCATTTTGCATGTACAATCACTGTCTGTCCTTTTGGTCGTCCTTAAAGAATCGTAAGATGCAGATCTTACTGGCAGTGAAGCACACACTTAAATTGCTTTCCCAAAACTTGGATATTTTCTCTCTTAATAAGATCTATTCCCCAAAAAAATCAGAGCTGAGATTACTGTGGGACTAAATGCCTACCAGAAGCATAATGAAGTAGTAAAGGGTTTTGTTGTTGACTCCGCATGCACCAGCCTGCTATCAGACTTGCTGTTTACTCCTCAAGCAGTCCCAAGTGGTTTCTGTTTCGTTTCTGGAGTGAATTGTAACTCGCCTCTGGAGCTGGAATGCTGAAGCTCTTCAGCCTTATAAATAGATCATTCCCTGTCGGATTAGCCCTTCCACTGGCACCAACCCATCCTCTTTTTTCCACCGGAGGAGTCTTTGGCTTCTTACGGAAAGCAGGCATTTTAGATAAAGCGACATTTTAAGTCAAAAGCAAAGGAAGCAGCATATCATAACTGGGCTGTTACATAAAAACAGCCCCTCAAGCATCCTACCAGCCACGTAGGGTCTCTCCAACCCAGTGTCCAGAGTCACTGTGGCTCTGGTACAGAGAAAAGGCACAAGGAATGTGTTAAAAGGAACCGTCATTCCTAGCTCTGCCTACCAGGAGCTGTCAAACTTCCTTACGGACCTTCCAGACTAGAAACCGCGTCCAGCTGCGACACTGACAGCCAGCAGTGGGGCTGGAGACCTGGAGTGTGGCTCACCCCTTCCTAAACTTCTTGCCTCCACCAAATCCCACGGCAATAATCTCAGAAATATGTCATGTGCTCTGTGAAAAGTGCTTCCCGGGGTGTGTTTTCCACCTGCTGTCCCTTTTTAACGCTTGTGCAATGAGAAATATCAACCTTCCTGATGTCACTCCAGACTCTACAGGGTTGAGTCATCCCCTTCCCCATGGTCTGTTTTTTTCCAACTGGGAAAGCAGGACTTTTCCGTGTCTCCTACATGCCGCGTGCTCCCAAGGGGGCACGATGAGCATTATGGATGCGTGTGTAAGGCCCTTGGGGAGCCCCAGGGTCCCCAGGTGACTGGGGGGCACCTGAGTGCTTCATGGGGACCCTCCTGCCACCAGCCCCAGGGAGCAGGGAGGGCTGGAGCCGGAGCCGGAGGCAGAGCCAGGCGGATTTTCCGCAGGAAATCCCCGCGGAGGTAGGCGGGGACGCGGCAGTCAGCTGAGCCGGCGCTGCCAGCCGCCACCGCCGCCACCAAGGCCGCTGGTGGCCGCCCTGCGCCCGCCGGCCATGGGCACATCGTGAGCAGGGGTGAGCGCGAGCCGAGCCCGGAGCCTCCGCGCCGCTCGGGAACGGGATGGGAGCTCCCTGGGGCCGGGACGCGGCCTGTGGGGCAACCACGGCCCTGCTAGGCCCAAAGCACCCGGGATCGGTGGCCCGGGACTCGCTGGAGTCCCATGGAGGGGCAGTCGAGTCCCTCAGCTGACAGCTCGTGCAGGGAGAAAGGGGCTCGGCCGGCTCGTGTGGATGAAATGAAGGTATGATTGCATTTTCTTATTTTTTTTTCAGCACTTCTTTGGCCGGAAAGCGGATCGCCCTCTCGGCTGCCCTCGGGATGTCGGGCAAGCTGCAGAGCCGCCCGGCCGAGCATGATCCGCGCGGCAGCGTGGCCAACGGCACGGCCGCCCCGGCGCTCAGCACCTACACCCCCGAGGAGATGGTGCAGCAGATGAAGGAGCTCATCACCGAGAACAACGAGCTCAAAGGTGAACGCCGGCGCCAGCCGACTCCCGTGCGGCTGTGTGCGGGGATGGGGGGAGAACAGCTCCGTTTGTGGGTGAATTATTTGCTTGGGAATCGTAATTCTGTGCACTTGGGCAAGTGAGGTCAAAAATCTGCTTTGCTGTTTTGGTATGATGTAAAAAGCCATCTTTATTCCCTCTAAAAGACCTCAGTGTTCACAGGGCAGCAGAGCATGAATTTACATTATTTCCTGGGTGTTATCATTTTAAACTGTGGTATCTAAATCCCATCGGATTCCTCTGGAGACCTGCTCCAAGTTCTCTGCCATGAAGTCACGAGGGTATCACTGATAGGAAAGTAGCTTTACAGGTACCTCTGGCATTCTGCTAAAAGGTCCCATATCCTTCAGAATCATTTTGCAGGACCATATTTTCATCTGTTCTAACTTACACCTTGCAGAATGATTCTCCACACTTAAATCATTGCAGAATGAATCTCCACACAGATTCATTTACTGTATCCAGTTCCTTCCTGCAGCTCTTGTTGGCTATGTCTAATATAGCATCAGGATGCAGTGGAAGTTACTGAAAAATAAAACGTATGAAAGATTTTCAAGCTACTGGATTTGCAATTGTTGCTCAAAAAGCAAGTCCAAAATATTTTAACTGACTGCAGAAATCTCATAAACATTCTGGAGCAAACTGCACATGCTTCCCAGCTGGGGGAACTGTCTTTGCTGAAAATTATTGATTCTGTGATTTTCAGTGCTTGCAGTCAAATCTCAAGAAGAATATCTTTTAGACATATTCGAGACTTTTGAATTGATTGCATCCTTTTTAATGCAATAATTTACCAGCCTAGAATGAACATTTTCCCTATTGAATCTCACTCTTCTACTATAAAAATATATGTACTCTAGAGTTATTGTTCTTTTAAAGAAGGCGTGCAGCAAAGTAAGAAACCCTATACTTCTTTGCTTAACAATAAGTCACAGAGTGATGGAGTGTAGGTATGTGATTTCAGGAATGGGTTTAATGCTATTTATAATAGTTAGGGAACTATAAGAAATTTAGCTTTGGTTCACTGTTTAGGACACTAAGAAGGAGGTCCCTGGTCTATACCTAAGTTAATCTATTAGATATTGAAGACTGCTGAGGCTAGTGTTGAGAAAATCTGCTATTTCACTGGCAGAGTGTTAATGTGAATCAATGTGTTATCTCTGGCTATGATTTAGAAGCCATGAAGTTGCACAACCAAGCCATGAAGGACCGATACGAGGAACTCTCTGTCTGGCGAGAGAAGCAGAAAGAAGAACGTGAATTTTACGAGTCAAAATTTAAAGAAGCTAAGCAGTGCTTGCTAGCCAAATGCACAGAAAATGAACAGCTACAGAAAGAGCTTCAGAGCTTAAAAGCAAGGGAAGAAGGAGCTGAAATGGTAAGTTGGGAATTGTTTGGATTGACGGGCATTTAAACCGGAAGCCTGGAGCATTCATATCCATTCATCACACTGGGAGGTTTGGAGTCTTGTTCATATACTCCATTTTTGTCCTTACGCTTTAACAATAAATGTTGGCCTGAGTCATTTTATGAAGTTGGTCTTTTCAAAAATACATGTGCATTTCCTGCCAGCTTCAATTCTTTATCTTGCTTGCCGGAAGGATGTATATTTGTATCCAGGACCTGAATATTGGTATCCAGGACCTGCTGGCCCTATGTGACTTTTCTGTTGCCCAATAAAGGGTCAGTACATTAGTCTTCTTCTCAACAGTCACTGATAGATCCCCCTCTCTCTGCTAACCACCAGTGTTATGGAATTCCATAGGAAGTTTTTTTGTGTGTAAATTGAAATTGACCAATGAGTTCAGAAGTTGGAAGGGGAAGAAAGACCCCTTCTAACCCCCTTATAGATCATGTGATTATGTAAATACTGCTTACGTAAAACTAAACCAGAAGTCATATTCCAGATTTTCAAGCAAACTCAGGAGGAGGAGCCAGAAAGAGCCAGGAAGAGATACTCAAGAGAAGTAGGGGCATTATTCTGCTTTTTCCTGCTTCAAAACATCTTGTACTTCAGATCCTTGAACCATTTGTCTTTAGTTGAGTGATCCAACTTGCCTGAGTAATCCAATTAAGTAAAAATAAGTCTCTGTCTATAGTCTCATCTCCAAGAGCTTCAAAGAGTGAGCCTTGGTTATTGAGGAATTCTTTGCAGTGACAATCATAGCATACAGACACTTCATAAATAGGGACTGTGGAAGGGAGGAAAATGGTCAAAAATATAGGTAGAGATTTCTATGTGCAGGCAAAGTACAGAGAGGGTTGAAAGTGGGGCATGTATAAAATCTCTCTGTTATTTTTTTTCTACCTAGAATCCCTGGTGGATTTGGGAAAAGAGAAATAAGGATTATTTGTGAAATTAAAACACAAGAATTCTGGAAAGAAGAAAGTGTTGGTTGGCCTGGGACACTTTGTGGTGATGAGAGACATAGATCCAGGCAAAGATATACAACCTAATTATCTGTACTCTGTAGTTATCTCCATCTCTGTATCCAGAGAACCAGGTCCACCTCCTGCAGAAGCGTGATCCTCATTGTGTGATAACTTGGTTTCACTTCTTGCTATCCAGTGGACCAAAACATAGCTCAGGAGTCTGTGGATTTTTCTAGGTGAACTTCAAGAGAGAAGCAGCAATGTGGGGCAGTATTATTACGTGTCAGCCTCTCTGCTCCTTGGCGGGTGTTTCCTTCTTGTTGCTGACGTGGGTTTCGTTTCTCCCAGGAGGGCTGCCCGACTCCCGAGAATGCAGCGAGGCAGCTGAAGTCGCAGGTGCTGCGGCTGCAGGCCGAGAAGGCAGATCTGCTCGCCATCATCTCCGAGCTTCAGGTGAAGCTGAGCAATGCAGCAGAGGACTCTTTTGTGGAGATTGCGATGCATGTAAGTGCATGGAATAAAAATAAGCGCAGGGAATAGACAGAACACAGTGAGCAGCAGCCAGCAACTTTGATCCCAGCTTCATTTTGCCACCTGAGTTCTTCCTGCACCGGTCTAGCTGATAAGAAAGTCAGATCTGAGTGCCAACTTGCAGTGAAGGTGCAGCTATTTACTTGATGACATTTTTAAAAAGTTTGAAGTATTTAGTACCTCATCTTCCTTTAGTAGAAGAGTGAATCGACTCTCAAAGTAATGAACATTGCTTATGCCTCTTTGAGAGGAAATAGCAAACTCTACCAGCACCATAGGTAATACAAGATACAGGCACACAGGATTTGGGAAAGGGGTTGTGTAGCTTCTAACATCAGCTGATTTATTAAGGGGCAACATTTCTGCGTAGAGAGGGTCAGTTTCTTTTAGGAATGGGGCTTGTTTTCATTCTGGCAGAAGCCCAAAGATGAGGTCAAGCAAAATTAAGTCCAGACTATTTTATTACAAAGTTATAGTGTGTGCCATAAAGGCAAATAAATTTACTTTTACTAATCTTGTATCTGAGAATTTCTAACAGGCAAAATATGAAAAGTGAAAACATGGATCTCCACTATCTCCATAGTAGCGGATCCCTCTCTGGAAAGGGCAATTGTCCTTAACAAGAGATTAAAATAATTTAATTAAAATATATGTGTAAATGTTTTGGAGTTGTCAAAGAAAATTTTAAATTGCAGGAAGTCTGTGTTTTCATTTTTTCCTGTAAAGATTTTCCTTTGAGGTTCAGGGAGAAGGCACTGAGTTTTACTCTGGAAAAGAGGAGAGATTCTCTTGGGGAGTCGGGGGAGAGATTTTTAAACTTGTATTCAGTCATCTCCAGTGATGTTGGGTCTTATTCCTTGATGCCCCATCATCTCTGGGGAGAGTGGCCACATAAGTTGTGGATGAAAGAAGGTCAAATCTCTGAGTGCCTCTTGGTCCTGGAAAGATATTAGACAAAACATGTGAAATATTTCAGAATTTCCAAATGTAAAACTGATCTGTAGAAGTTTTGTGATTCAGTTATTTTAATTTCCACTAGAGTATTTTTTTTCCTGTTTTCCTTGCTTCCTTAAATGAAGTAAATAAAATTGTATGTTCTGCTTGGTTCAAATTCAAAACTAAGAGTGTTTTTCTATTTCCTAGGAAGGAGAAATAACTAGAACTGCAAAAGAAAATCAAGATAACAGTGGTGAAATGACAAGTAATGCTGCTATCTACATGTATGTATGTTCTTGTGTTATTTATACTTCTGTAATGTGTTTTGTTCCTAGTGAGGACAGTGTTTTTTTCTATGAGTAATGAGCTAGTAAGTCTATTTTTCTGTGATCTTGCGTCCTTCCTTTGCAGTACTTCTGCCAGCCTACCAGAGCAGGAAGATCTTCATCTGTCTGATAGTTTTCTTTCCTGTTTTCATCTGCCGTTCCACCGAGAGGAGAGAGTAAATGCTCAGGCCAGTTGCAAAGGCATTTAAGCACACACAGGCTTGCCAAGTGGCTGATACTTTTCAATCTCTCAATGGAGACCAACGAGAGGAAGGCTGAATCCCCTCCTCCTCTCTAGTCCCCGAGGACTCTAGTAGATCATCTGCTCTCTACCCCATTATCATGATTGCGAGAATCAGAGGTCTTCTCTTTCTAACCTAAACCTTGTGAGCAGTTGGTATGAGGTCTTTTATGGTGTGGTAGACAGGCAGTGCAATCACTGAGTCCTATTTTTCAAATTACCAGGCTTAAAATATCAATGATCTCTTTAAGGTACGTCTCAAAATTTGTTCTTTACGTCAGCTCCAGGGCATAAGGGACTTTCTCGCCCTTAGCTGAACCTTTACTCTTCATGGACATAGACAGCTGATACTAGTGAAGTTTCCATTTTGGATAGTGCCCATTTTAACAGCCAGATGGTTGTGGCTGAAGTTTCTTATTTACTTTGTGGCCTTTGCTTTTGGATGGGATGGACATACAGAATGCTAATGAGACAGCAGGCTAGAAAGCTGTGCACTAGGTATAGGTTTTTGCTTGAACCTGTCACAGTTCTGCAAGGGAGATTGGCATATAATATAATAGCAATATAAAATAATACAATATTCCAATATAATAACATGAAAAGCTTGTGCTTCCGTATGAAGTTAAGAAGTTGCAATTCAGTTAAGTTGCAAGCAAATAAATGATTAAGGTCCAAGAGAGACACAGTGAAAGTGTGACCACAGAGCAGGCTGCAAGCATTCAGACTGTCATTTGCAGTGGGTTTGAGAACATTCTGATTACCAGGAGACATTCCCTGTAAGACTTGCTTCCCTTTTGGTGAGTGTCTATGCCATATCTACAATAAGAGGAGGTTGATGTACCTCGTAAAATATTTCCGGTGTCGCCATGAGTCTTTGTCCAGCATTGAAACTTTAGACTGGTGCTGTTAACAAGCTCAGAGAAACCTGAAACTCAGGACGGGTTTATTTCTTTAGGGGTAGAAGCATGCAGTAAAATCCCCTGATAAAGGTGTTTACTTAAAACACTCCTGGCTCAACACTGTCTTTGATACTGAACTTTGCTCAGCAAAGATTTCTAACTCTCAGCAGCACATACAGGACTATTGTTTACTTTCAGTTCTGAACTACAGAAAGGAAATTTTAACCACATGCTGCTTTCTGGCTAAGCTTCTGAAATGCAAAATGCACGGTGTGTGCACCTATATCTCACCATATAATTAGAGGAGTTTGACCTTCTGTCTGGTGAACATAAACATGGGAGGGAATGGAATACAGCATTTTATCACAAGGGAATTCATTTTCCTTATTTTTCGGGGGGTGGAGGGGGGAGTTGCATTTGTTTTGAATCATTCCTACATTAGCATAATATGATTTTCCAGAGAGCATTAGAAGAGGATGGAGGTGAAGTATTGAAGGGATTTTATCTGAAAAAGAAAGCAATTTCCAGTGCTCCTTTGTGATGTAACATGCCTTCTTTTCCTGGAAAGGAGTAAGACAGAGATAAGAAATGTTTCCTGTGTTTACCGGTGTTTATACCACTCTCATTTTCCTTGCTTATAAAATTGCTTCCCCAGCTGTCTGAGCACTGGGCAAAACAAGGCCCATACTTGCACAGGTAAGGGCTTTTTGAGGACTGTGGCTCCCAGCCTGTGAGCAGGATTTGGTTCTTGAGAAGGGCCTGTTTGCTCAGAGTGTTGGTTTTCTGCATTGGGCCCTTTCTGAATGGGTCCTGGCATTAGGGCAGAGAGGGTTCTGCAATAAAATCATAGCTGTTGTTATTTACAGTTGGTTTTGTTTGAAGCAGGAGCAGACCTGCAGATGAAGGGAAGAATTTAGAGTCTGAGGATCTAACTGTGAGTCAGCTGCTCTGCTACCTTCGAAATGAAACACAGAAGAGGGAAAACCTTGAGAAGGAACTGCAGAATCACAGAGAGAGGTAGGAAAGAGATGCACTGTGACAAACTGAGCTGCTTTCCTTCATGGATGCTGCTGCTGTTACCAGGTCTGTGACTGATAAGAGACAAGCTGAAATATCAGTGTAACCTGTGTGGGGAATATCCTGAGTGCTCATTAGTAATAACTACTTTTTATCATAGTCCTGGCAGGGATAAGGCATTTGGAAAAACTCATTGGAAATGTCTAAAATGAATTTAATTCCAAACTTATCAAAGAGTATGTTTTTCCACAGAGATTTGCATGAAGGTCTGTGTCTGCTCAGTTATATTGTTGTAAATCAGCATGACTGTTCAGGTCTGGAAACTGCCTGAGCAGGAGCTATTTCCTGATCCCCAGTTTGCAGAGACAGATTTCCTGAACATCATCTGCTGTAAAAAGCTGGTCTTACAGTAATTGCTTCTACATGGTCTTCCTGGAGGAAGTAATGAGCCATAGCCAAGTGATTCTTACAAAGGAAAATAGAAGTAATGTTAACCATAAGTTCAATGAACAGACTGACCCATTTCCAGAGGGTAAGCAGTTTTAAACAGCACCAAAGACTGATCTCTGTGGGCAAAATCACTTTTGTGGTCATGTAGGCTTTCCTGCACATTTGTGCTTTCAGTTCTGGCTGTGATGTGAGAATGAGAGAACAGCACACGTATGAAATCCTTGAACAGTCACAATCTCACTTGAATATGGGCCAAATCACCTCTGTATCCTTCTGATTTCCAGACTGTCAAAGCTGAAGAAGGAAGAAGGAAATTGTCTGGAGAGCGGGACTCAAACTGAGAAGGAAGAGGACAGTTCAGAGTCTGTAAGTACTTGTCCTCCTGGGCTGAGATGTGAAAACTCAGAGCTTCTCTGTTGAGGACAATAAGCTCAAGGCCTCGATTTCCACTTGTACACAGGAAGCAAAGTACAAATATCCTGCATGGGGCCTGGAAATGAATCTTGAACTCTCCAGTACAGATCTTAGAGATGGTTCAAAATTACATCAGGCAACAAAAAAGATGTATGGTTGATAGCCAAGAATTAGGGGAGCATGACATAATTCCAGGTATGTTTCTTTGCTGTGAATGTGCCCACTAAACAGAGAGGATTGCAGCCATTCCCAGGTTCACAAAGTATTTTAAAGTGGGTGAATTTTCTCACTGCTGGATCGGTCAACTTATGGGTCAGAGTCCCCTAGCAGCAAACTATAAAAACAAACTTTATATGTAGACTCATTTGGTACCTGGTGTTATTTTTTTCCATCGTTTTGGTGAGCTCCATTATAAAGGTGGAACATAACTATGCTGGAATGAGATGCAGCTGCAGGCAAAGTAAATCTTGTTATTTTCAGTGATGGCTTTGAATGGGTGCTGGGGCTGGGATCCAGATCCAGACTAATTTTTATGCCTACATTAGGTGTCTTTTTAGCCACAGCAACCCAACTCATTCCCAAGCTGAATGTAATGGGCTGGAGACTTTTCATGCATGTGAGATGATCAGACATTATCAGTGAACACAACAGTACTAGGGACAATTAAACTAATGTTAGGAGGATTATGAGATTTCAGAGTTTCTTTAGGAAAGCTCTGGGATGTAGCTGCAGAGCCTACAGACCATCAGGAGTTCAGAGTTTCGCCTCTTCTAAAATACATGGATATACTCTAGGGATTGGGACACTGAGGTGTCCTTCATATGTTGGGTTGGAGGAGAACATAGCTGCTGTTTCTTTCCTCCTCCTGCTTTTTACCTATTTTTATGATTTTTCATTGAACAAGCAGATGGGCAGTGGACAAGATGTTAGCGACCTAAACAAAATCAGAACAGAATATGCATGATTCAATATCTTGCCCATATCAGGTAAGAAATAGTCCTAGTTCGGTGAACATTTGACCATCAGAAGTGAATCACTCTGAAAAATGCAAACATCTCAGGCATTGATGGCAGATAATAGAAAAAATAGCTAATTAGGTGTTTTGTCTAGTGCTCTTCCTACGACTTAGAGCCCAAATGAGTGGACCAGAGACTCACAATAAAATTGATTAAAATTTTACTAGAAATTTTTTCTTCTTGTCTGCTATGTTGATTCATGAATGAGTGGTAATAGAGTTATTTTAGGATTATTTCAGAGCAGTGGCAGTAAATGCCTGAATGTGTTTTACATTGTAAACTCTTAAGAAAGGAAATGCAGGTGTATTTCCCATCTAGTTAAGTTATACTCTGGCCAACCCTGGAAAGTTGGTAACATTGGTGTCTTTGTGTCACCTAGATTTTATGACAGTGTTAAGTCAAGATGACATTCTGTCATGTTTAGGAATAATCTGTAATTGTGAAGCATTGCAAAATGGGTCTTACTGTAGAGCATAAAGTGTTACTGTGTGGAGTGACTTGTGCTGTTTTCTCTAGAAGAAGGATGGTACTTCGTGTGGCTAAATGTCTTTCCAGCCTGTAACTTTCCTATTTTGAATTGTCCATATATAATTTTCCTATTTTTCTCTCATTTTTTTTTCTCTGTAAGGTTGGCAGTGAAGTAGAAATCCTGAATTTGCAAGTGTGTGCTCTGTTTAAAGAGCTTCAGGAGGCCCATAAGAAGTTAAAAGAAGCAGAATTGATTCAGAAGAAGCTTCAAGAAAAGTAAGATTTAGAAAAATTCTGCTATTGCACCCAGTATATATTTGTGTGACAACTGCCACCATGGGGTGAGAGATGGGAAACTCACCATTTCTACAAATATCAACTTAAGTATCAGCTCCATAGAACTGCTGTAAAAGATTGCTCTTCCTTTTTAAGTAGAGAGCAAGTGCAGAAACTGAATAATTCTGACAAAATCTGAGCTACCTTCCTAGTTCTAGAAGTAGAACCCCAAAGAATTTAATTGGAATTAATTGGAATTAATTTGATTTAACCCTTCCTGGTGCAAAGACAAATCTTTCCTGTTTTCTTCTTTGTATAATCAATCCATGTTTTAATCTTAGACTCAAAATCATAAGAAAAAAAAGGATTCATCAGCTTCCTATTCGAATGAATGTGTACAGACTTAGTTTTGTCTTTCCTTGTTCTTCATCAAAATAAGTCTTTAAAATGAACCACAAAAAAAAAGGTTTATTTTGTATAATGCCCAAGAGCTGAACGGAAGAAGCCAACCATCTTTTTCTCTTGTTCTGTCAGATGCCAAGTACTCGAGAGGAAAAACTCTGTTGCTGCAGTAGAACTGGATGAGAAGCAGCAGCTAATATACACTACCAAGAAGCTGGAACTTCAGGTGGAGAGCATGCAGGCCGAGATCAAGCTGGAACAAGCCAAGACACTGGAAGAAAAGTATGACTTGGTTTTGTACTTCAGAGAAATATCTGTTGTCAATAAGGGAAGGAAATCAAAGAAATCCTGACCAAACTGGCCAACTGAATCTGAGTTTTGTGTCCTTCATCTTCTGTTGAAACTGTGTTCGTCTGTAGAGTCTAAACTAGCAATCTGCATTATCTGAACATCTATGATGTCTGGAATCTGGAGTCTCCATATTAGGCCCAAACTGAGTCCTGTTGTCCAGTAACCCCTTACTTAGGGAATTTGGGGCAGTAAGTTCTGACTCGTATCTTTATTTTGTCTTCAAGTCTAAGAAAGAGGTAGAAGTGTTTGGGCTCAGAGTAGATAAACAAGTAGAGGAAGCTTAACAGCTCTCCCATCAATGAACAAGAGTAAATGTGTCCACAGGTTAATATAGTAAGGACAAGTCAGGGGGTGACCGTAATGGGCAAGTGACAGTATGAGGAGGCCTACAGCCCCTGTCTGCTCTTCCTGTGTAATCCAGGTAAAGACTGTGAAAATGTCAGTCTAAACTTTAGCAAGAGGTTGAATTATTTGAAGGACCAGTCTTTGGCTGCTTGATAGATGTTCACTATTTTGGGAGTCTGGTTCCTTTCACAGTGAATTCTTCTTCACTTGAATCCTTAAGTCAAGACTTGGAGGTCTTTTTAAAGAAGGTGTTAAAATTTGGGGCAGAATTTATGAGCTCGGTATTAAAATATTGTGTGAGGGATTCTTTAATCTGACACGCAGATTTGTAAGAACATTTGTTTGGGCTTAGTCAGATAGAGCAGCGGATGTTTCCTTGAAAGAGATTGTGAGGGATTGGGCCCAATTTTCCTCTCATCAGCGATACAGATTCATTTTTAAGAACCATCTTTTTTTCTCAAGTCTAGTAGATTATTTAGATTTCTGGATACAATTCTAAGTCTTAAAGCCAGGAGAACTGAAATTTTATGAAAGAATGAAAGAAATCTTCACTGAGAAAAGTTTGCAAAATGGAAGATGTTAAAAGGAGCACAGAAACATTCAAAAATTTTGAAGCTTTTAAAACTTTCACCTCTTTTGTCTTCAAAAACAGGGCAAAATTGAGTGGCTTGCAGGATGCATACGACAAACTCCTCTCTGAACTCACTGAGGCAATGACAACAATTGATGACATGAAACTCAAGGAGGTAAAGTCACCATGAAAAGAAATGACCATGAATTAGGAGTAGAGGAGGAAGGGTGGAAGAATGTATCTAGGAGCAAATTTAAATTATTGTCATCCCTTCTACCTAACAACATGCAACATAGTATGCTCGGAATAAGAAAAGAGCATTGCAATTTCAGCACTGCTCTGAAAACCACAGATGCTCTGTTGTCAATTTTTGAAACACATCAGCGCTTCCATGCCGTTTTCTAAACAGGGTCTAATCTACTGTGCAGTCTGTAGTCCAGCCTATAGTCAGAAATGATATACAAAGGCATATGCATGTTCCTGTATTATAATTTGTAAACTTGGGAAGGTAGACCTCTAAATATTTGTGTAATCTTAAAATTATAGGATGCCTACCACAATGAGGTCCTGTTTGTGGCTCCGCAGTTAAGTGCCAAATTCTCCTGTAGAATTTTGGAAAGTGGGAAATTATCTTTTGCAGTGTCCACTGGGGAGTTCTGTTTTGGCTTGATATAATGCAACTTAAAAGCTCAAAACAGATCCATAAACTAAAATATTGAGTTGTTTTAGTTTCAGTTCCTTTCATGACCAGGGAGACAATAGCTTTCCCAAGGGCAGGAGGACTAAGTAGCAAATTGTCCCACTTGAGGAAATGTCATATCTTGAGGTGAGAATTCTTGCTTGCAGCTGGACCAAGTGGATAAAGCTGCGTTTGAAGAACTTTCTGCAAAAGTGCAACTGGCAGAACAAGCCCTTGCTGCAAAGCAGCTCCTGGTGGATGAAATGAAGCAGGTAATTGCGAAGCAAGAGGAAGACCTGGAAACCATGGCCGTGCTCCGTGCTCAGGTATGAGCTCTTCATCAGCAATGGGATGGGGCCTTTGACCACTCTTCAGAAACGGGGGGGAGCTATCTGCCAGCTCCCTCACTGCACATTTTATATCACTTTGCTGAATTCACTTTCACTGAAGTCTGTAGATGCTGTTGGGGTTTGAGCACGTGCAGGATATAATATGAGTTTGCTATTTTGACGTATGCTGCATGGGTATGGCTCAATCTAGACTTACAAGTTCTCAAGATGATTTAATTTTTCTGATCAGATGGAGGTGTATTGTTCTGATTTCCACGCTGAGAGGGCAGCAAGAGAGAAGATCCATGAGGAGAAGGAGCAGTTGGCCCTCCAGCTGGCCTACATGCTAAAAGAGCAGCAAAACCTTGAAGATCTCAGCCGGTAAGAGAGGCACTTCTTAGCTGAGCTGCCTTTAGATTTTCTTGCTACCCTGTGTGCTGGAGCTGACCAGTGTATTCCTACTAGCATCTCCCTAGAGCAACAGATGGACTTCAAGTCATTTCTTTCTTGGTTAATTTGAATTTTAAAAGAGAAAAAACAGAGATGACTGTCTTCTGTTTTTTGATGTTGTGACAGAAAATTTGTAAGGTGTTTTAGCCCTTGGTAGTCCTGGAAAGATTTCACTTTGGATGATTCATACTTGTTAAATTCTCCCTGCTAATTCATGAGAGGCATTTCTTAGGGGGTTGCCTTCAATTTTAGTGTTGAATCTATAGCTAAGCTTGCTGAATGTGTCCCAGGGATATCTGCTTCTGGCTTAAGGTGGTGGCAATATGTGAGCACATGCAGTGTTAAGTTCCATGATATCCTGGACATTCACTATTTTAGCTGTTTTAATAGAAAAAAAAAAAAGGTAGCATTAACCATGTGTCCTCCACAGCCTGAATTCTCCACCCTGTTTCTGAGCAGCAGTTGTGGACCACACGCATTACTGGTTGACACAAATCTTACATAACCAATTTATTTTCATTCTGTTACCTTTTCTGGAAATAATAGCAAAGAAACCTTATCCACCTTTTTTATTTTATTTATTTATTTGCTTATTTATTTACTTTTAGTTCTTCTAAATAACTACCCCATTCGCTGCTTTGTTCTCCTCAGAAACAATTTGGTAGCGATGCAGAACCGCCATGGAGCCAGGGCAGCAGGAGGTCGGGAACATTCACCTCATCTTGTTCAAAGAGGTACTGTAAGAAGTCTCTCTAGCCAAAAAAAAAAAAAAAAAAAAGGACCAGGTTCTGACCAGGTTCTGCTGTGTTCAGTTTAAAATAACTTTGCTTTGCTGCAAGCAAATCCTCAACTTCCCTTTGGTTATCCTGGCATCTGGCTAGTTGCAGGGAACACAATTCTTTGGCAGTTATGAGCTAGACTTATTCCAGTCATTGCACAAAAAGTAAAAGGGTAAAAAAAATCAATAACAGATAACCTTTTATCCTCTCTGCTTGCAGGAACTGGTAGTCAAGACTGGTCAAGGCAGCAGAATGTCGCAGTGTATTCATGTCCCAAATGTGAAAAAATTCTCCCTGATTTGGACACGCTGCAGATTCATGTTATGGACTGCATTAACTGAGTGATGCCCTCCAATTCCTCATGTACTGGAATTTCACCTGCCAAACAAATACAGGTTTTTTTTCTTTCTGCTATAGTAACAGTCAGCTCTACGTCTAGTCAAGGGTTTTTCTAGGATTTTTCTCATTAATTCAGTGGGAAATGGGGAAGACTCCCATCCTGCCCTGTACTCACTTGTCTTGTTTTAATCTGCTTTAGGAAAAGAATTTTTACAGGCTAACAAAATGAATGCATTAAGGTACAACCAGGGTGTTCGCTGCAGTGAAAACTTGGAGTAACATTTCCCTGACGTGCTCTGCCCTCGTGGCTGACATGCAAGCGATAACCTACAGGATCGTGTTGAATTATTGAAATCAGAAGAGAAATGGGATCCTGATCAGTTAAAGTATGGAAGCCCATATATAGTTCAGCTTTCCTATACTAACCAGGAAGGTAACTCATTAAAAATACTGTTGGAGAAGCTTTCAGTAAAATGGGGTAGTGTTGTATTCTTCAAAATGAACCCTGTTCTTTCTCCAGGTGACAGTTTTATTGCCGTCCTTGTGACTATGTTAATCGGATGTTAAATTTTTGATGGCCTATGTAACTTCTTGCTTTAGCCAGATGTGGGCAAGGTTTAAGATAGATCATTCAGGTCTGATACGTGTAGCTACTGGTATATTCAAGTTACTTGGTTTTATAGAAGTGTTCATTTTAAGGTGTGTTTTTTTTTCTTCTTTATTATAATAAGTTCATTTGAACCTGTACAGTGTCATGATAGAAAGAACTGAGATGGATGTAATCTAATTTAAAAAGAGGAGTATAATGGACTTTTATGTCTGAGAATAAATCTATTACAAGTATAAAATCATCTCTGTCTGTGAATACTTTAGAGGCTTACACTGGATTGCAAATACCTGTGGCTCAAAAATGGGAATAGAAGAACTGCTGTGTGTTAGTTCTATCCGTGTTTCCATGTGCTTACATTCCAACTTGCTGTTACATAATGGAAGAAAATACACCATTCTACAAAACATGAACCAGCTTGAAAGGCAAGAAACAACTAAAGGAAATTTCTGGGATCCATGAAAAAAAGAGTTTGTTTTATTTTGCAAACAACTAATATTTGCGCTGTTAGAAAATGCCAGAGAAGAGAGGCCAAACAGATGCACAAAAACCTTTGAGCTGCCAAATGGTGTTTCATTATGATCACAAGAGCTATGTAGAATAGCAACAGATTAGGTAAATCAGGTGAGGGACAAAGAAGGTGGGACAGAATTCAGTAAAATTAAGTTCATTCCTTTTTTTCATTTGAAAACAGCATGCAGATCCCATGCAGATATCACGTAACACAATTCAGTTACAAAGGGTATCTCTGTTGCCACATAAGCCAGAAAAGGGGAAAGTGGTTATCGCTGTGGAGCTACAAAAGGACAGACCCTTTCCCACAAACACTGCAGCAGCCGAGTAAGTTACAGCGAGTTTCCTCCCATGTCTCATGCCCTGACTTGAACACTGCGTATGAGCTGGGCCCGTTTAGCCTGGAGAAGAGAAGACTGAGAGGGGATCTGATCAACGTGTACAAATATCTGAGTAGTGAATGTGGGGAGGATGGGGCCAAACTCTTCTCTGTGGTGGCCAGTGACAGGACAAGGGGTAATGGGTACAAGTTGAAACACAGGCAGTTCCATCTCCGTGTGAGGAAGAACTTTTTTGCTGTGAGGGTGCCAGAGCCCTGGCACAGGCTGCCCAGAGAGGCTGTGGAGTCTCCTTCTCTGGAGATCTTCCAAACCCACCTGGATGCCACCCTGTGCCCCGTGCTCTGGGTGTCCCTGCTGGAGCAGGGGTTGGACTCGGTGATCTCCAGAGGTCCCTTCCAACCTCAACCATTCTGGGATTCTGTGTGATTCCATGTGAAGGATTCATACGGTCACCTCCAAGGCACAGCTTATCCCTGTCAGCCATTTAGAAGAAATATGATGGTAAAGAACAGGTTGGGCACAGCTAATAATATGCCATTTTTCCTTGAAATTCAGACCAACATTCTAATGATGCTATGACCTGTGAGAGAGAAAAGCCTGTGAGTTTAATTCTTCAAGTTAACCCCAAAACGACACTCTCATATCAACATACTTCAGTAAATACCTGAAGTTCTCTTCAGAGCTGTCCTGTGGATGAGGGTCCAAAAGGAGGATCACAGGGGAGAAAACACACTAAATAGATCAGTAGCAGAACTAGCAATTTTGGTGTCTCAATATTTTGCTCTGAGCCTGAAATCAAAGCTATTTTTTCCTAGACCTGATTATCTGAAAACCACTGTGAACACTGACATTTCACTCTATGCAGATGAATATTCTTAGAATATACATATGAAAAATATCTGTATGTGTTCTCTGCATCAAAGAAAATATTTCTTCTGTATATTTTGAGGAAGAATACAAACATTTGCCATGTCATGCTGTCAATGAATTTTCAGCTACCAATGTGAGGGAAAAATAATCTTTTCTTTTTCCTCTGTAACTGAAATAAGGAGTAGTTTTTATTTCAGTGGTTGACATTGTTATTTTAATTATCTATTGTAGACTCAGGATCCTTGTTTTCCGTTAGTTATAGCTCATGTTATCCCAAAGCTTCATCCATAATTTCAGGTAACGCAAGTGTTGAAATCTGTGGTGAGGAGATATTCATGGGTTTCATTGCAACCTGCCTCAATTCTAGCACTCTCAGCAGATGCAATCTCTTATTGACTTTTAATTACATCCTTTTGGCAATGGGATTTATGGGCTTTCCCCCTGAGTNGATATTCATAGGTTTCATTGCAACCTGCCTCAATCCTAGCACTCTCAGCAATCTCTTATTGACTTTTAATTACATCCTTGTGGCAGTGGGATTTATGGGCTTTCCCCCTGAATCCCATTTTATTATTGGAGCTTTCTGAACGTTATGGATTCGGCAATGATCAAAATTTGATTGGAGTGCTCCGATGCCCAAAATCAGGCTAACAGAATGATATTAGAGCTGATCTCATCTGAGAAGCATTAACCTTAATAAAACCGCAGCAGATACATGTGAAAGGCCAGAACGGGAATTATGCATTTGTCAAGTCAAAAAAATAATCATTGTAAGAGCCTTCAGTAAAGTAGGGATCTAAGAGCAGGAATAATAACAGGCAGGCGTTAGCTAAGGTAAGACACCAGATCTAATGCTTAGTCATATTATACATTATATTGTGTTTGCTTTATATATAATTCATCTTCATTCATTCCATAATTCATCTTTCATGATCTTAACAGCAGTCTTCTAAAATGCAGAGATACACTCCTTTTTTTAAAAAAAAAATATTTTACAGGGTGGATTTAGTGCAAGTCCCTCAAATTTTCCTCTTTGATTTTTGGGGCAATTTCAGGGTGACTTCTGGCTATACATCATGCAAGCGGGTAGGGACAAAAACAGTGACCTCAGACATGTTTGGAAATACATATTTTTGGGAGCCGTGGTTGCCCAAATTGGGGAAATATGGAACGAGGCTATGGAATCCTGTTGGTGTGTAGGGATCAGTACATAGGTTGGAATTTGTGGAATTAACACGGTGCCGCTTATTGCTCGTTGGGAAGCAGCGCCACGATGTCGTCATCCTCCCCCCGTGACGTCACCCTCCCCCCGTGACGTCACTCAGCGCCTCCTTCCCGGGCCCTCATCCTGGCGGGACACGGCCCGCCCGTCACCAACATGGCGGCGGGTGTCGCGGCGCTGCCAGGACTAATGATGGCGGGCGCGCCGCGGCGCGTGCGCAGGGCGGCCGGGCGAGCGGGCGCGCATGCGCGGAGGGGGCGGAGCGCGGTTGATTTTTGGCGGGTGCTGAAGAGCGCGGGGCTGTGGTGAGCGCGTGAGTGAAACGGGGGAAAACGGGGGGAACGGGGGGAAAACGGGGATCTGCTGGGAGCCCCCAAAGGGATCCGCCGGTTTTGGGGGTGGAAGCGAGCAGGGATAACGCGGGGAGGGGGGACTGTCCTGTGAAGGTGGTGAAAGGAATCAGGGATCTGTTGGGAGCCTCCTTTGGGATCTGTTGGGCTGGAAAGGATCGGAGATCCCCTTTTCAGGTGGAGGGCGATGGGATTCCCTGGAAGGGAGTGGGAAGGATCAGGGATCCCCTGGAAGGGGCCCGAAGGATCGAGGTCCCCCTGGGAGTGGATCCTGGTTGGGGTGGGGGGGTGGGGGAGCGGAGATCCCCTGGGAATGGANTCGGATCCTGGTTGGGGTGGAGGAGCGGAGATCCCCTGGGAATGGAGAGGGGATGCGGGAGGTGGGAGACGCCCCGGCCAAAGGGGGCTGGAGTGTCTCCCAGAGAGGGAGAATCCGGGATCCCATGGCACGGAGAGTCCTTTTCCTTGCTGGAAATAAAATATCCTGGAATTACAACCAAGAGGAGTGTGTGAAATGTGGCAGACCCAGCTATGGCCCTGGGACATTCCTGCTGGGCAGCCAGGTCTCTCGTTACAGCCTCTCTGCAGCTTCAGCTTATTCTGCTCTGGGGCTTCTCATTCACTCCCTTGCTCTCGCTCTGAGCTGGTTCTTGCAACACCTCAGAATCTAACGCACTCTGGGGGGCACAGACACCCTTTCTGTTTCTTCTAGACATATTTGAGGGTCACTCATTGGCACAGCACACAGATCACCTCCTTCCATGTGGACCCTGCCCTAAAGACTCAAAGAGAGATGGTTTATTATTAATTAACTTTATTTTTTCCCCCAGTGCTGGCCCTGATGTTAGCACTACCAGGCTCTCATCAAGAGCCACTGAAAAATGGTTGTGTAGGGTCTATCCAGACCAGAATGCACATTTATAAGAATAAGAGCTTTTTTGGAAGAAGGTACCAGGGAACATTTTCAAATGAAAGCTGAGTGCTTTTTGGAAGGTTTGCTTTAGTTAATGCAAATTATGATTATGATGCAGGACTGGCAAAGTTGAAGTCTGGTACATGATTTTTAGAAAAAAAAATCATGTACATGAAATTTCAAGATGTTTCTTAAAATTTCTAGCAGTGAGGGGGCTCATTTCTAGAAATTATGCTGCGGTGAGTTCAGCAGAGATCAGCGTTAGGTGTAGCAAGTGTGCATGGGGAGTATAAATTCAGCAGACCTCACAAGGAAAAATGAGTGAGTGCTATACAAATTATCAAGTAAAAAGTCTGACCTCTGGGATCCGCACTTGATCACTATATCCTTTTTAGCATTATTGATTTTTGTTCTCCCTTTAACACAGAATATTTTTCCCTGGAGGACTCTTGAAAAAATTCTGGTGACATCATGGATGGTAAGATCTTTTACTTATTTATTCTTGGTCTCGGAACAGTAAATCAGTTTCTAAGTTCATGTGTTTATAAAATTTCACAAAGCTTTTGGCAGTGGAGATTATGTTCTACTGTTTCCCTTACAAGAGTATTTGAGGTTGCCCCTCACCTTCCTCAGTGCCACCTGCTTCTGAGGCTGCTCTGATGCTTTTTTGGTTTTGTGTTTTGTTCAGCAGCAAAGGCTAAAATACGTTGCTTGGTGTGCTCTGAATTTCAATTCTACTCTGTCCCTTTCCTTTCTGTGCTTTATTTTTTTTCCATTATTTTCCATTATTTTTACCCATTATCTATCCACACTCCTTGCTTGGTGTTTCTTTGCTGCTTTGGTCTTTTCCTTGAGCAAAACAAACACACATGAGTTTATGCTCTCTTGCCAGCTTTGCAGCTGGTCTCTCTAGAGAGATCCAGGCTATTTCTTTACAGATCCCCAAGGCTTTTCTTTATAGAAGAGGCTGTTGTGCGAACAGTTGCCTAGGAGGAAGAGCCAGGAATAAGTGCCCTGCAACCTTTCTGCTGACCACCAGCTTGAATCAAAGGCTGAAAGTGTCTGCAACCACATTTCTATCGGACAGGCAGCACAAAGTTCCTTTATCTTCCTTTAGCCAAAGCTGAAGGAGCTTTTTTAAAAACAACTCTTGCTGCTCTGTTTTGCTTCTGGTTGCTATTAGCTTGTTAATAGGATGTCTTGGATGTTTTGTTCCATAGCAGCTTTTCTCTAGCAGAAGAGAAGTAACTCTGAGTTTAATTTCTGCCTTAGCTGATGATGACTTGGATCTATTAGCCTCTCTCCTGGACGAAAGTGATGCGGCTGGGGAGGCGAATCCTTCGCAGGAGGAAGGTGCCCCAGAGGAGGAGGGAGGAGAACCAGATGAATACGATGAGCTCTTCGATGCAGAGGCTGATGGATCCTACACTGAGGAGGCTGATGCTGAGGAGAGCGTGGTTGAGGAGCAGAAGGAGAACTTGGCTGCTTTGTTTGGAGATGTGGATGACCTGCTGGAAGAGGAGGAGGTGGAAGAAACTGTCCGCGCTCCAGCTCCTAGTCAGACGAAAGAGAAAACCAATGAAGAGTTGCAAGGTTTCTGTAATGGCTTATTTGATCCGATTTGTTTTATGTATTGTTTCCAGAGAGCTATTAAGCAGAAGATAGGGCCTAGAGTGACTCAGTTTAGGTCAGATGATGCCCCGATATGGAATATATTGACATTTTTTATGGAAAATAGTAGATAGAGAGCAGTTTAAATCTAGTTTTCATTGCTCATTTGGCAAAACTTGCCATATATATTGTCCCAAAAGGAAGACAGGCTGAGTAAGCCAGGGAGAGTGAGCTTGTTCTAGTGAGATAAGATGGAGAATGTTACCTATGTACCTGTACCTTGTCTGACAAATAGCAATGTTATTTCTGTTTTTCTGACAGCCCCACTCTGTCTTCCTCTTTAAATGGTCCTAAACCACTTGTGATTTATCAAAACTGGGTCCTGTGGATCTTTGTCCCTACGCTTGGCTGAGAAGTATTTTTAGGGATCAAGTCAGAGCTGCTGGCTTTGCTCAGTAGACAAGAAGATCAGAGGGATTCCTGGACACTCAAGGCTTTGATGGTGCCCCAAACTTGTTTTTCGTTGCTCTCAGAATACCTCAGTTCTGGCCATTTCTCTTAGAGGGATGTACTTCATTTTTGAGCCAGCAGTGATAGTGTGATACCCCCCATGTAATTAGAGGATGGTCTTTGTAAGCTAAAGCTTCACAAAAGCTGGTGAAAACTTGACCTCAAGTCAAGTGTTCCTGCCATCGTGTATCCCCCAGACAATTTTACACAGACTCAAACCACGAACCTATTTTAGGGAAAGGGAGCATTGATGAGATGCCAAGTCCTGCCTCGTTCTGTGGAACATCTCTGCAGCTGTGCAGCAGCAGAGCCTTCCTAGGGTGCCCTGGCCACACACACAGTATATTTTATTATACTGGAAGCACTTCTCTATGCCAAAGAATGCAATCCTAAGTCACTGAAATTGTTTAATGTTCAGTAGAAAACATGAATGCAACATGGCAAGCAAAGTGCCATGCAGAAGTAAAAAATGTATACGAGAAAAGTCAGCTCATGGCTATTTTGGAAAGTGTCCCTTCACTGAACTATCCAGAATTAGATCTCAAACTGTATCCTGGCTCTGGTTTTCTTCTAAATTCCTATGACATAGAGAAACTGCCAATTTTCTATGGATCTCATAAATGTCTTGCAATGACTTCTTACTGTCTTCCTTATTCTTTTCTGTTCCCCTTTCTTTCCCAGCTGAGCTGAGAAAATTGCAAGAACAAATGAAGACATTACAGGAGCAGTTGCAAAAGACTGCAATTGGGCAGCCGTCCAGCTTGGAGCCCCAGAAGAAAACCCCTGGTAACGAGACTAATTAAGTGATTTTCTGATTTGCTGGCCTCCCAGTTTGCAGTTTATAGGCAAGACTCCAGATAATCCTAAAGTGGGCACTGAGCAGTAAAGAGGGATGGTGGTCTGGTGTGCTCATGTGCAGACTGTTTCCTGCAGCTGTAAACTGATGTGACAATGCAATAAATCGCTGAGCTGCAGTTTTGGTGTCTGTATCATGGTTTGATAGTGCAAGGGGCATCTTTTGTGATTAAAGAACTCTGAGCTTTCTCCTGGAAGTGTCCTTACTGGCATGTGTTGATATGTCCAGAAAATGCAGCTATGTTGTTATACACTGGGTATGTAAATAATGAAGCTAGGTGAGAAAAATAAAACTGAAAAGTAGGGAGCTCCAATGGCTCTTCCTCTGATGACTCAAAACTCTAAATGTCACTGAAACCACAAGCTGTGGGAAGTAGAAAGAGTCACTGGGGCTTTTCCAGCTGTTGCATTTCAAATGCTGGCAACTTTGTGCAAGGGTTTCCATGTGGGACCGTGACTTGACTCAATATTTAAAGAATTATTTAGTTTGAGTAATTCTTAGTATTTGAGGCCAGATACTGAGATCTCATATTTTTGGCTTTCTTGGCTAGGTAAATCACTCTGTCATCCCTTAAAGGAAAGGAAAGTTCAGAAGCTGCAGGAGTCACCATGTTTCTCGGACCAGCTGGGCAGTCCTTTGCCAGCAGCCAAGCGACGGATCCAGAAATCAAAAACGTCTCCAGGAGGTACTATTCCTAGTCTGCTTTTTGCTAAACTCTTTCTGAGCTTTCATCCAAAAGTGCACGTAGTTCACAGCAGCAGCATGGACACATCCAGGCTAGTTTTGCACAAGTCAGTGCAGTAGTAGCAACATGGTCACAGCAGAAAAGAGCCTATTACAAAGTTGATTATTGTGTTCTTTGCAGTACCTGCTGTGTTCTGTATTGCTGTGGCTGCTGACAGCCCTGTGGTTTCTCTCTGTTTATTCAACATCTTAGCTTACTTTGAAGATGGAGGTTACACTAGGAAGCTCATTTCCAGGTGCAACTCATTGCTTGAGTTACATCAACTGATCCGGAGCTCTCTGTTCCTAGCTTATTAGAAGCCTTTGCTTAACTGTTTCCAACTCCTGGGTCTGGTTAAGTGTAAGTTGATGTTATTTATGTTTTCTTTCATTATTGAAATATTTTCCTCATTTTTCCCCACTTAAGAGACCAAGACTCCTCCTCCACGGCAAGTTCTCAGCATGGCCTTCCAGCCTCTCAAGTCTGCCCCAGGGAATACTCCCAGTAAAGGCACCAGAGATAAAACTCCTCAAGCACCCGCGTGCTCCAACGCAGCAGCTCAGCCAGTGTCTGTGGAGACCTTCTCTGGACTCAGACTAAGGTCAGCAGATTAGAACTGCCTCTCCTGGGATGTCCTCAGGGATGGAGGAGGGAAGCTGTGCACGTGTACAAGGCCTGAACAGGCCCTAGTTGTGCAGATCAGAGCAAAATGTGCCCTCAGGTGCCACTTGAGGTTCCCCGTGCTTGGTATGGCTGCAAGAGGTCTCTGAGTGCTTGTGTCTGTCTCCATCAGAAAACATGCTGCACTTCAAACCCTTCAGGTATTCAGTCGTTCCCCAAATGAACAGAATAAATGCAGGCCCAGGGTGAAGCCGTGGTGCAGGTGTTTGCACAAAGTGTGTGACCAGTGCGAATGCTGTGACCCTCAGGCACAGAGCACTAAGGAGAGCTGCAAGGAGTCTCCTGTAATGGTGCAGGATGGATAGGTGCCAATTGCCAGCTATCATTTGAGGAATTTAAAGGCATTTCTGCTGTGCTAAATGTTTTTTGATTAGTCCTATTTGTGCCAAGGGATGTGTTCTCTCTTACATGTTTTNCAATGGTGGAAGATGGATGGGTGCCAATTGCCAGCTATCACTTGAAGAATTTAAAGGCATTTCTACTGTGCTAAATGTTTTTGATTAGTCCGATTTATACGAAGGGATGTGTTCTCTCTTACATGTTTTCGCCTCATGCAGAAAACCCCGGGTTTCATCAACTGAAATGGACAGGAAAATGGCCAACCGGAAGCTGATCAGACTGTCCCAAATAAAAAGCAAAATTGCTGTAGAAAATCTGGAGGAGACAGACTGGGTAACATTTGGAGTCATCGTAAGGAAGGTCACTCCTCAGAGCTCAAATAACGTAAGTAACTTCATTGTATCCTTCACTCAGAACCAGTGAAATTTTCGTTATCCTCCCTGAGAAACTAATTAGATTTTTAATTCCATCAACCAAGTCCAACAAATCAATGAAAAACTTTTCTTTTAAGTATCTTGACTCATCTGGATTCATACAGTGATGCTGGTCGCAGTCCTCAGTTATTAGCTGAACTGGTGCTGCTGTCCTGGGCATTACTGTAAAAAAAATGGCCATACTATAAATCTCTAAATCTGCTCATCTGCCTTTACCTGCTGAATTCTGGTGTAAGTGAAAGGTGTGAGCATCTCTTTCTAGACAGTGAAAAATCTCTTGTACTAAATGTGCCAGCTAATTTTGCTTCCTTCATTTTCCTGGAGGTCATTTTGTCCTATATGTTGCACATATGCTATAGAAAATAATTTGTAAAGCAGAGATCTGGGTATACCTTGGTTTCATTTGCTCAGTGGGGCTAAAACCTCTATTCAAGTGAGCAGAGAAGTGTTAATACCAAACTAGTGATAACAGCAGTGTCTGTTACAACTCTTATTTGATGCTGTTATTGTGCTGTTTTGGCCTTTAAGAAGCCCAACACTGGAGATTTTCTAAAACTGTGCTTTTCTAAAGTGAGAGACCCCAGGAAATAAAATAATAAAAAAATCAAAATAACTTTCAAAGCAACAGCAAAAGTGGATTCAAGTGGTGTCCCCTTATGAAGACCTAAAAGGAGAGTGAATGTCTGTTGCAGGGCAGAACTTTCAGCATTTGGCGGCTGAACGACCTGCGGGATCTCAACCAATATGTCTCGCTCTTCCTGTTTGGCGACGTCCACAAAGAGCACTGGAAGACCGACCAAGGCACAGTCATTGGATTGCTCAATGCTAATCTTATGAAACCTAAAGAGGGCTCAGATGAGGTGAGAGGATTTGTTACTTGCCTATCAGCTGTGGATAAAAATCCATGGCTTAACTTCCTGAAATCTGTTTGAGAGTTCCCATGGTAAGGCTGAATTTATAGTAGTAAGCCAAACTAGTTTAAATTTTATTCAAAAAATTTACAGTGTATATTTGCTCCTGCACTTTTGGAAGAGTGAACTTCAAGAAGTCCCATTAAAGATCTAAAATTAGAGTTAACTGAAGTGGTTAACTTCCCAGGGACATGAATGGAGAGAAAGCCTTTGCACTGCAGGTCTTCTCAGTCACTTCAGTGCACTGCCTAGTTCAGCTAAAATGTGCCTCAACTTGGAGATCTGAAAAAGGTGGGGAGGCTCATTTCCCTTTCCCAATTTAAGTGTGAGATGTGATTGGAGAATGATTCCTGATTCTAAAATCATGACTGAGAAGAGAAACAGCAATGTTTGATTTATTAAACAAATGATATCTTAAGTATCTTTAACTTAATATATAGAACCTCAGTTATTTAATCAATTACTTTAAATGCAGAACTTTTGTTTTCCTTATGTATCAAAACATTTAAGATTAAGATCAAAACATTAAGATTAACTAGTGAGTTAATCTTTATAATGGAATGGTAACTTTTTAATCTAGTAATTGGCAATGTAGTACTTTGTATTTAAAATCCTCGAAATGGAAAAATGAAGAATCTCTGTCTATTAGGCTATGTAACTGCTTAAATTCACATGAATAGCAGTAGAAAGTTCTGCTGCTGAGTAGAAAGGCATAGCAGATTTAATACAAGGGCTCTTTTGATTATCATTGATAACAATGGCTCCTCTTAACTAAAAAGTACAAATTCAGAGCTACATTAAAATTGGTCACTCAAATTATTTCTTGTCTACAAATCCAACCCTCAGCATCTTTGGGCAATGTGAAGGTGAAGTAATTTTTGTACAACAGACTTAAGCCATCAGTCACTCCTGGAAACTTTTGAGTTATCAGTGACGTTTAAGGCCAGGCTGCTAGCACTGAGGCTGGAAAGATGCCCAGGCTGAGAGGGCTTTTTGCTCCTTCGGATTTGTAGAGACTGCCACCTGCTGCTCTGTTGCGTGAGGGTTTGTGCTCTGAAAGTTGGCTAGAAACTTCATGAAGCCTCTAGATCACAGAAAGTTGGATGCTAGGGCTTGACCCGTGAATGACTGTTTGTTGATAACAAACTGAGCCAGACCTAAGCCAATGACCTCTGGAGAGAAGCCCATTCAGGCCTCATCAAGCTTTGCTCAAATTTCTTTCTAGGTGTGTTTGTCTGTTGACCATCCCCAGAAGATCCTCCTCATGGGTGAAGCTCTGGACCTGGGGACCTGCAAAGCCAGGAAGAAGAATGGTGACCCCTGTGCACAGATTGTGAACTTGGTCTGTATCTCTGTAGTTAGGACATCCTTAATCTGCTGCTGCTTTTGCACTCGTGTTTGACTAGTTCCTGTATCTTAAATTGTAGCTTATTAAGTGTATTGAGAAACTAAGAAGTGAAACCATGCTCTGTAGTTCATTTAAGTGGAAGAGTGATACTACAGTGGAAGGAGATGGTCCTTCCATGACTGTCCCCATCTCCATATCCTTTCCCTTTCCTTTGTGCCAGTACCAGCTTCCATGCACTGCACTGGGGAACTCATCCTAGCTAAAATAAATGGAATTTTCATGTGGAAATGATAGTGTTTTTTTGGAATGAATTCCCAGCTCCGGTGACATTGTGTTATGCAAACTTCCAGAATATTTGTATGTGCTATGAGGGACGGGAGAGGAAGCAGGAGCAAGCTAGGGAAAGATTGGTTTCTTCTTTAGGGGATAGCACTGGTTTGTACTAATAACTATAACTATAGTAAAAATAGTTTATACAATAAGCCAATATAAAGTAGTTGTGGTTCAGAAGCATGAAGCCTTTAGGTGTCTACAGAAAATGGCACTTGGAGCATGAGTTGGCTTGAGCCAATGACGGCTCAAGAAACCTGGCATGGAAAAGTCCTCAATGCACAGGATTTGGGATTTTTTTTTGAGTGATTAGCATGTGCAATTTTATCTTTGCTTTTTCATTACCAAGTTGTGGATATGGTTAGTGACTGCACTGGATAGGGGAGCTGCAATGGAGATGAGATCTCAGTTCAGCTGCAAAAAGATGAACTTGGTTGAGGAAAATGAACTCTATTGTAATTGCCAGTGTTCTGCAACAGGTTTCTCTTCTCTTCTTCAGAATGACTGTGAATATTGCCAGTATCATGTACAATCCCAGTACAAGAAGCTCAGCTCAAAGCGGGCGGATTTGCAGTCCACTTTCTCTGGAGGTCGCATACCCAAAAAAGTTGCTCGAAAAAATCCCACTTTGAAGGAGAGGCTATGCCAGGATGGGTTTTACTACGGAGGCGTCTCCTCAGCAGCGTATGCAGCTTCAGTGTAAGATAAAACTACCTATTTACCTCGAGCTAAAGCATAGTTTTCTTCTCTGCCTTGTACAAGCGAGCTTATAGCTTACAGCTTTAAGAAGTTCCACGTAGTTAGCGCTTCCTTTGACTTAAGTATATTCATCAAAGAAGACTATTTGCCTCATGTTTGGTGTAGTCCTCCAGGTCTCACACAGTAACAGAGGTAGTGTGACAGGAAAACATCAACCACATCTTCTTGCCTTTGATCTAGTGCTGGGAAATAGTAGGGGGTGTCCCTACCTCCTAGTTAGTATCCTGTTGCAGAGCATAAATAAATTTTATCGTGAGGTCCCAAGCATTTGGATAGCCAAGATGATATTTTAAGTGCTGTTCCCTTACCAGATTTTGCCATGACTCACTGTATTTTAATCCCGGACTCAGCATACTCTTTTCCTTGACTGAAAGTTACAGAGTATCACTTTGTATCACTAGAGAGGCAGTAGTACATCCTGTGTATTAAGTGGCCACCAGGAGATCTGTATGCATCTCATACTAGCCTTGAGTTAGGGCCTACATCCAAATCTCAATGAAGACAGCAGTGCAAAGACTTGAGTTACAGCTGCATTAAGCCCTGTACTTGCTTTGATTCCTTTCCCGCTGCTATCCAATAACCCGGGCAACTCTAAAGTAATGAAGTAATTCCAGCACTCTGCATTTTTGGAGCTAACAATGAGCAAGGTTTAGCTGTGACATATTTAGAATACTCTTGATACTTAGGGAATACATATTTCAACCCAGGGAGAAATGGGAGACTAATGTGCTGGGATTAGATTTAAGTCCCAGTCCTTCCCAAAGATGAAGCAGGGAGGATCCAGTTTGGATTGATTAAAGGGCAACTGGAGCTTTGTTGAAGCGCTAGATTAGCATTTAAGCTCCTGTACCTGCTCTAAATGTAGAAAAACTATGATATTCTTATTTTGTTTGTTTTCTCTTTCTAGTGCAGCAGCTGCAGTGCCAAAAAAGAAAGTTCAAACCACTCTGTCCAATCTGGTCGTGAGAGGAGTTGATGCAATTGTCCAGGAAACCAGGCAGAAAATCGGTACCTAAACCCATGTGGTCCCTTCTCCTGTCGTGTATTTTCAAGTTGGTGTGTGGCTGTGTCCCCAGAATCTGTCACTCACTGAACTCATCTGCAGCTGGTTTGCTACAAAGATGGCCATTTGAGGGTGCTCTCTCAATTAACCTAAACTCCTTTTCTCTCCTGAGATCACAGCTGCAAGGGAAATGTAACTAAGCAACTGGGTCCCTCCATGTATCATTTATCATCGAAGCCCCCCTAAATTAAGTCACAGGTTCTGTGTTTGGATGGTGACAGAAGATCTTTACCAGAGTAGTAGGAAATTGAAGCTCTGAGAACTTTGAACCAAATAATCTGTTTTCATTGATTAAAACACATAACTTCTGTCAGTCTCGGAGGATCCAAGGAATACTAAGTATAATGCAGAGTCAGCTCTGCAATGCAGGCAGCCTCCTGAGTGCCCAGCTTGTTTCTAACACCTTTCTTTCATGGTCTTCAAAACATGTTCCTATCATACCTTGTCAGAAGTCACTGATCTTCCCTGCCTCCATTTCCCTTCTGCAAAGCACTTAATATTATGGCACTTTTTACACTCAGTGGATAGCAAATTATTCCAAATTATTGAGTATTCCAAATACATGTTCTAGATGCCACTTAAATGTCCAAACTGTCTTTTATTTCCTTTAGTTGTAGCCATCTCTGTCAGCATAGGGTGGGTCCTGGCCCTAGTTTTTAGCTGGTCTTAATTCTCCAAGGATAATATTTAAAGGCTTTCAAGCATTCTAAAAATGGAATTGTAGAAGTGCCTCAGACTGTCAAGACTGGTGGGGAACTGTCCAGCTAATGAAATTACTGAAGGGGCTGAATTGCTGGTGTAATGTGCTGTGTGAGGACAAGCAACCTTATGAAACTGAGAAGTTCACAGAATCACAGAATGGTTGAGGTTGGAAGGGACTTCTNCTGAATTGCCAGTGTAATGTGCTGTGTGAGGACAAGGCCTCAAGCAACCTTATGAAACTGAGAAGTTCACAGAATCACAGAATGGTTGAGGTTGGAAGGGACTTCTAGAGATCATCTAGTCCAAACCCCTGCTCCAGCAGGGACACCCAGAGCACAAGCTGGCCCTACTTTGAGAGGAGAGCATGACCTAATGCCTTCCATAGGTGCTTTCTAACTATAATTACCGCTCAAGCAGACCTCTTTCCCTCCCTGGCTCAGAATCTGTTGGATTTCTTCCTCTTGTGCTTTAGGTGCAACAAAGAGACCCGCTCCCTGCTCTGAGGAGTTCAAAGAGCTGCTAGCACAACCAACCTTTGGAGCACGAAACCTCTGCAAACACTGGACCAAAGCAGGTATGTGCCCAATGGAAAGCCCACTCCTGATAACCTGTCTCCTTCTGAGCAAAAATTAGATGAGATTTGTTTTGTTTTCCAGATGCTGAAACTAAACAAGGGGCTGCCTTCCAGTCTGTGTCTGCTTCAGCACTGCTCAAGCAACAGAAGCAGAAACTGCTGGAGGCCAGAAAAAAACGATCGGAAGAGATTCAGAGGCGGTAATTCAACCTGGCCTTATGGGAAGGGACCACTTATTGTGGCCCTACGTGTAGTTATGGAAGCATTTTGGTGTTTTTATAGAAATATGCCATGTTTATTCAGTGGAGAAGAAACCACTTCAGTGCAGGTGCCTAGCAATGGGAAGGGGTAAAGGCAGGAGGCTGGTTAGAGACACTGGGATCAGCCGAAACAGAACTTGGAGGAGGAGTCTTCCAACCTCCAAAAATGTGATGGCTGAGGGACTTCCTGAGCTAAAGGTACTGTCTGTTAGAGTAGCTCTGAAGGGAGTTTTTTATTCTGTTCTGTGAACCTAACCTCAACTAGGACCTATGTAAACTTAAACATTTAAGTGATTCCTGTGACAGCATCAATGTTTAGTTACTTACTCTATGAAGAAACTTGTCCTTTCATACACATTCAACTCCCAACTCCAAGCTTCATTTGATAATTCTGGTTTTTATTTATTTATTTATTTATTTGGAAATAAGTTGCTTGTTCACTCCTCCTACCTTCTCTGAGTCACTCTTGATTTCAGCAGTCCAGTGGGTTCCTTAGTAGCCTTGTTTTGCTCTCCTGATTGGCTCAATAGCTGCATGATTTATTAACAGTACAAGGTCAGTTAGTCAAAAATCAAAAATTTTGCATCCCTTGGTGTTCAAATCCCGTCCTTAAACCTTTCTGTCTCTATGGCTTTTGCCCCTATTTCAATGATTATTTTTGTCTTCCTCAAAGGTTTCTCCAGAACACCAGTAAAGCTGGCAGCCCTGCTCTTCCGTCCTCCTCCAGACAATCTTCCCTCCATTCCCCAACACCCGGGGCAGAGTTTCCCAAAGCTGCAAAAACGTCAACACCTCAAAGGCCCAGGCTTGGCACAGGCTTCTCGGAGGGAGAAGATATCCTTTTCTTTGATGCGTCTCCACCTCAAGCACCAAAGCTGGACAGCCTGGCTGAAGCCAAAAAGGTAACAGCTCTTTGAGTGTGTTAATTCTGAGTGCCAAGAAGGGGAGCTTAAGGGAATTTGTGGTAGCAGAGGAGTCTTTGATCAAATATAGGCTGGTTTTGGTGGTTCCTGATCTATGGAATCAAACCCAGCTTTATTTTGCCTAATAAGCTTCTGATTCCAGACACCTGGTAGTACTGAAGCACGTGCTCCTGTCTTGCCTGTAGTCAAACTTCAGAGCAGCAGAAGAGCTACTAAAGAAGGTCCTGCCTTAGCCATAGGAGCTGGTGTCTTTTACTAATTCCAAATTCAACTGGTTTGATCACATATTGATTATTTTTTGAGCATGAAAGGATGAGGAGGGGCAGAGGATTTCTGCTGGAAATTCCTGGAGTTCTGCATGTTGCAAAATTTGTTCTTTTGCTTTGTGAGTGCAGGTTATTATGGATACTTTTGTTTGCCAGGTAGGTGACAGTGAACTCCATTGGTTTAAGTTGATGTTTCTCAAGTCTGAGTAATTTTGGTCCCTCGCCAGAACTGACTTCAGTGTTCCTTGGCGGAGATCTCTTCTCCTGCCTGTCAAAGAAATGTATTTTTTCCAGCAAGTCTAGTAGGAAGGAGGAGTCTCTTTGGGATGATGAGAAAGAATACCTTTATGCAATTTCTTCTTAGTTTGCAATTATTGGTAATTTATTTGAAAATCTCCATAGTTTATTTTTCCTCTGGTAAGTTTAAGTGATCTGCAGAGATACCAAGCTTGATAATACCTTGCAAAGAGCCATTTTATGGACTGGGAAGGGATCAGAGGTTGGGTGATGTGGTGAATTACCACATGTACAGAAAGCTGGGATTCTTTTGTGTCTCTCTGACCACCTCCATGCTTAGACCAGTGGATTTTGTCTCTTTCACTTAAGAGACTCCCTCTGCTACCTTTGGAACTAGCTACATGGGAGCTAGACTGACCAGCTAAACATTTGCTGTCTTTTCTTGCTTTTCAGATAGCTGCAATACGCAGACTCCGAGCAAAAGGCCAGATTCTTGCTAAATCTGACCCCAACAGTGTCAAGAGGAAAAGGTCTGATCTTGGAGATGTCGTAGAAATTGCTGAAAGAGTTGAGAAAAATGTTGCTCAGTCCCAGGGTGCAGAAGCAGGACACGGTATGTAATGCCAGTCACTGCAACATAAAACATGTGCTGAGCTCAGCACCGTGTACTGTGTTGTTAACTTACTTGCTATGACAAAGGGAGGCCAAATTAAATCTGTTGTAACAAAAAGAATTTGCTGCGTAATGATCCTGGCTCAAAAGCTACATGATCCACAACCCTACAGAGAAAAACTGACCTGTTGTCTACAATAAACTTCTGATTCTCATCTCTGATTTCTTTGCTCCAGTATTTGAGCACATGCAACGGAAGGGTGACTTGACTAAGGGAACGATTTCTGGGAAACCGTGAAACAGTCAATAGAAAATTCACCATGAATTTTACCAAGGAACATGATTTGCATGATACTACTGATTTGCTGTGTGACCTTGGATGAGTTGCTTAATCTTATTCAAACCTCTGCATCACACCACTCCCAGGAGTGGTGTGAAACATCCTAGCATAGTGCTTTGAGAGAGGACTTGATGTTAACTTTAAAATACTTTTAATTTTCTGAACCCATCTATAAACTTACCATGTTCTTCTGAACAGTTAAAAGGCTTTTTTTTGTTTGTTTTACTTGAACATCTGCCTGAAAGGCCTGACATTTCCAAAGTCACCTGGGATGATTATGCTTGTTCTGAGTTTGGCCTCTGTAGTACTTATTCCTTTTATTTCCCTAGATATGGATGAACTGGAGCCTGCCCAGAAGAAACGGCGAGAGCAGCTGGCCTACCTGGAATCAGAAGAATTCCAGAAAATCCTGAATGCCAAATCCATGCACACAGGTGTCTTGAAAGAGGTATGGTCTCAGTCCAGCCTTGACTGAGTGCTCAAAAGCAGAGAGCTGCCTGGACTTCCTCATAATAATTTCAGCAAGAAGCAGGCATGAAAACGTGCGATAGACACCACATTATCTTGAAGGGGAAGGTCAAGGGATGGCAAGCACATAGGGTGCGGTGCCTGCACATCGGTTTTATTACTATAAACTTGGTAAGGTCAAGTTGCTGTCACATTTCTTTGGGTTTGAAAGATTCAGTGAAGCTTCCTGGTCAGTGGATGATAAAAGAAATCCCTCTGCTCTAAAACCTGTGAAGTGAAGGACTTCTCCATCTTCCCCAACTCTAACATTCGTCCAAGTGAGAACAGAGAGCCCAGGTTCCAAAGGCCTAAATCCCCACTGTGCCACAGCAGGTGGCTTGTTGGAGGGCTGTATCTATACAAGGTCTTCCTTTCCCCCAGGAAAGATGGACACTTGCCTGTTTTGTCCCTCATTTATCCTCATTTTGGCTACATAAAGACAGCTGCCACCTCAGTGTGGGACTTCTGTAAGTAGTGGAGCCAGCAGTTGCACTGATGAGTCAAGAGGTAACATTATTCCCACCAGGGTCATTGCACTGGGAGCGTGTTCCCAGGAGATAACAGCAGCACATGACTCTCATCTCTTGTACCTAAAGTTTTAGTTTTAATCTTCTAAGGTCTTCTGAGGAACAACATTTCAGCTAAGAATCAAACCTATTCATTACACCTGCCTACTGTTTTATCCGTGTATGCTTATTTCAGTAGCACATAGTGCTGTTAAACCCTCTCGCTGCCTCACTTCAGATGAGATGACATAGAGATGCATGTGTTCCCCTACCACAGAAAAGCAACCACTATATTCATTTAAAAAAATTTAAAAATAGCTGTTTGGTGTATCACTGGCTCCCAGACTGCAGGCTGCACCAGGCAGGCCCAGTAATTTTCCCCAAAGATTAGATGTTGGTGTTTTTTCCCATGTCTATTTCCCCACCATCCTCTGTCATGCCCTGACAGGCTGAGGCTGAGCTACAAGAAAAATACTTCCAGCCACTG
>VWPW01016694.1:0-74293 GCA_013389825.1 Crypturellus undulatus
ACCTTAGGCATTCTATGATTCTGTATAGCTGATAGATCACTTGTAGGAAACTTTTGCTATTAGCTACTCAGAAATAATGAAAATTAATGTACAAATACATGGATAGTTTGTCTAGATTCTGGCTTACATTGAGACTTGTTATAAGTCACAAAAAACTAAATATGTACTTGTTTTTCTGGGGGCTTATTTGGACCTACAGTCTTGGCAATCATTCATAAATTTGCATGCATCAAATGGAGTGCTTGAGGATAGAAGTGATCAAAATGAGATTTGACCAAGTCAAGTTTTGACCATAATAATATTTTTTTTTTTTCTTTTCTTGTTCTCATTTTGTTTTCAGAAAAAAAAAAAAGATCTAATAATACTTTCCTTTCAGAGCTAATAATACTTTCCTTTCAGAGAGAGAGTCAGGAAGGATTCATAAGTAAATGTTTAGGGAAACTCTTACAAGATTTTGATCAATACCACCCAGATGTGGGAGCTTGTAAGGACAAGTGTAACTTTGGGCTGTTTGAATGTGGAGTGTGGCAATAAGAACCAAATCATTGTTCTGAATAGATACCACAATTATTCCCTCTTCATTAGTAGTGAGGTTCTTGAGCTTCCACTTTCTTTATGTCCTGGGCTTACGCTCTCTTGCCATTTATCCCACATATCCAAGATACTGGAGAGGACTGGAAACTAAAACATCCTGGTCCTGAGGCCAATTAACATGACTGAGAAATTCTCACCCGGCACATTTTAGGTGGAATGGAAGTAGAGATTTCTCTCTCTAGATGTTAACATTTGCCTGGTATAAAATATGATTAATAGTAAGGAGCACCAAATTCCTAATGTATTGCTTTTAGAGGTTATGGAGTATGTTACAGTTTAAACGGATTGGATTGTTGGCTTTCAAGGAGGAGACAAATTTTATTTGCGGGGTACGGAGAAAGCACTGTTTACTGTGTGTAGCAGTTTCTTGTGGTGGAATTTGGGACAGTGAATGAGGAAAATTTGGGGAACTGCGTGAGAGGGGGTTTTGTGAGAGGAGATCTGTAAATCCTCAGTAGACTCCCTCATGTTGTAATGAGGGCTGGTAAGCAAGTCAGAAGAGCCTTTCATTCACATCTTTCCTGCAAACAGTTGTCACAGCTGGGACTGGGTATTTACAGCTCCATAGATTATTCCTGGACAGTGAAGAAGGGGAAATCTGTCCATATTGGTAGCTGTCATTCTGGTTTTTGTGGGTCCTTAACATGCTTCTGGGGAAAAATGAAAGAATTATCTTTCTAGAGGCTGGAGGGAGTGAATGGGAACTTTCTTGACTATAGTGGGGTTCATGGTTTTTCTTTGCTGCAGGATCGTATTTTATTTGTCTCTTTCCTCAAGTCATCCATGCCATCGTACTCAGTGAATATTCTTTATTTGTGGGGGGTGGAGGCTGTTGATTAGTGTACAAAAACACAGGATTTTATTAGAGTGCTTTATTCTTTTTTGTTGTTGTTTTTTGATCCAGTTGGATGTCCATTTAGAAATGGAAGACGTAAGCGCAATGTTCAGAAGCATAATCCAGGTAAGAGCTGGAATGTGATGAATGTGTGGAATTCAGGCTATTGCATTAATTTGCTTGTAGGCTTGTATTTTTTTCTGTAGCAGTACAGTCCTTAATTGGAGAGGTAAAGGAGCAGGTTCTCTTTTGGGCATTAGTTATTTTACAGATTTTTTTTTTTCTAGGTCATTAATACATAAGTCAAAATTTTTCTTTTTCATAGGAGATGAGGAGAAAAAATTAAATGAAAACTGCCAAGAACAGTCCAACTCAGGTATAAGATGAGAAATGTAGATTTCCTTTAACTGTCCACCAGTACTTCTAGTTGTACTACTTTGGCTTAGTGGCTCTCTGTCTTTAACATCTGCTTGGGAGGTTTCTTGGATTATAAGCTACTGGGTCACCTTTGCAGAAAGTTGTTATGTGCTTAATCTAATTTCTTCAATTGAATTAAAGTTTGTGTAGGTTTGGAGGTTAAAAACATGTGTTGAGGTCCATGCTGATGGGCCTGGTAAAGATATGTTAATGGGTTATGTCTTGAAGTTGGGCAAAGGGTCACCTCTCTGAGGACTGTAGTTGTCCTCTGATCTCTCTCTGCAGATGTCAGCGATGTGCTAAAGAGCAGTCCGACTGCTGTGCAGGCAGCTGAACGTGACATAAAGGAGGGCGGTAAGTGCCTGTTTTGTGTAGAACCCTCTTGCGTTACCTTTTGTCTGGAACCTCTTGGTGCAAAGTTGTGGGCGATGCTGAAGGTGCTGAGGGCCTTCTGGTCTTGGCCTTGGCAGGGTGTGGAAGGGAGCAAGAGGCTAGCACGGAGGAGAGAGGGGAGGTGTTGTGAGATGAGGGTGTGTTGGGGGCATTGATGATGTTGAGCTGATGGCCCACCTGTCAGTCAGATTGCTCTTGACCCTTGTTGGGGCAGTGTGTGAAGGAATCCACAGCTATGGGAGGTGTGATTGCGTGAAGGGCAGTGGGCTGGAGGGCAAAGGCTGGCTTTCTTTTCCTCTGTGCCTCTTCTATTCTTTCTCACCGTGTTTCCTGGCAAGGACTGCTTGTAGTGNTCCATGCCTCTTCCATTCTTTCTCACCATGTTTCCTGGCAAGGACTGCTTGTAGTGTAAGCATGGACAGTGGTACATGGTTCGGGATTGTGTCAGCATTGCCACTCTTCCTTGAAGTGCCTGCCAAGTTGCAGGAGACGAAAGGGGAGCAATATCTGGGTGAATATTCCAACCACAGGGAAGAACATACATGGGGATGATTGCCCTTTTGCCAGAGAACGTGTGCAGTGTAGTGCAGAGGCATGGAGCAGCAGCACTGGCAAGTGCTGGTCAGGACTGTGCATATTGCCTGCCCCTTCTTTTCCCTGTGGAGAAACAGTGTGGAAGAGACCTGTGTGTTTGTCAGGGTTGCCGTGGGGTTTGTTGCGATGCTGAGTACAGGGGTGGTTTGCTGAAGAAACTATGGTGGTTCTGTGATAGGCTTGTGGAAGAACTGTTGGGAAGGTAGGTGTGAAGGTAGGTGTTGGGAAGGTGCGGTGCTGAGCTGTCATAGGGCTGCTGGGGACTGTGGCAGGGCCTTGGGGAACAGTGCGATATTTCTGCATGCCTGTGTCCCAACCACAGGGGGGTGTGGCCACTTTGCTGACCAGGGGCAAAGAGGTCCTGAAGGCAGATAAACCTGCTGACTAATCCTTGACAGCAGGTATAATAGATGCAGTGTTTTAGACCCTGAGTTGCTTTCTGTGTTGTTCCTTTCCCACTTGTGAGATTGTATGGAGAGCTGGGATGAGGCCAAGTAAAGTGTTCTGAAGATGTGAGATTTCTTGTGGTTGTTGCCCGTGCCCTGGTACAGGAGGGCAGGAGATGATATTGAGGTGGAATTGTGCCAGCATTTCCCCTGAGATCCTGTGGGTGCTGCCACAGCATATTTTGTGGACATTACTTCACTGTTAAGGCAGTGCTTGTTAGAGTGCTGGTGTTTGGTTTGTGCTGCCTGTTGGGAGATCCTTGCAAGGGGCCTGTGGGCCTCCAGGTGTGAGCATGCAAGTCAGGAAGTGGTGGGAAATCCTTGAGAGGGCAGCCACCACTGGTGACCTGCCCTCAGTTTGTCTGTGCTGGCCCACGAGCACCAGTGCGGACGTAGGCACTCCCGTGCTGGTTGTCAGGGAAGCAAGAGTGCGTGTGAGCAGGAGGAAGCTTTGGAAGCTCTGATGGGTGTTGGTGGAAGCTGGTGCTCCCTGATGTGGAGACAAAGTGTCCTTCCATGAATCTGATGGGAAACGTTCTGTGTGAGTGTGGTGTTCCAGTTAAGCAGTGGTCCTGGTGGCCTTTCTCAAAGCTTGGGCTGTCTATGTGGGGTTGTGCCGCGTGGGGAGAGAGTGACTAAGAGTGCTGGTGTGGACGTAGGAGGTGGTGCTTGCTTCCTGTAGGTCATTGGTAGCATTGGCTTCCTGCTGCATTGTAGGAGGAATTTCACTTGTTTCAGTGGATGATCCCTTGAAGTTGGGCAAAGGGTCACCTCCCTGAGGACTGTAATTGTCCTCTGATCTCTCTGTAGATGTCAGTGACGTGCCAAAGAGCAGCCCGACTGCTATGCAGGCAGCTGAACATGACGTAAAGGAGGATGGTAAGTGCCTGTTTTGTGCCGGGTCCTCATGCATTTCCTTTTGCCTGGAACTTCTTGGTGCACACAGACAGGTTTCATATCTTTATTCCTCACTCTCTATTATCCTTGCAGCCACCTTTGTTTTCACTCAATCTGAGAGTTTTTGCTTTTGACATTGACTTCAGTTAACATCTGACCAGAATTATTTGGTCACTCAGCAGAATCAAACCTGACAGAACAGAAAACTGACAGCCTTAAGGTGCCCCAGCCCATTCCTGTACTTTTCAAGTAACTTTATAGCATCAAAAAAAGCAGGAAACAGAAACTTTCTCAGTTGAACTTCTTAACTAAGGACTATGACAAGCAAGACATGGTGAATCCTTCTGTGGGGCACGGAGAAGCTACCGTGCCTGCCTTCATCATACATGTTACCTTCCCCCTGACAGAAAGAGAGGCCCACAAAGCATCACTGTCCTGCAACCTGCCTCAGAAGGCAATCTGAAGAATGCATTTGCAGAAATCGAAATTATTTTGAGCCAACCTGCAGACTCTCTTTCCAAGCAAATATGCTTTGATCCATATTGGCTTATAGTGCCTATTTCATCCAGGCTTTATCATCTTTATTCTTTAACATTTAAGTCAAATGTAAAATTTCAAAACAAAAAAAACAATGTCTCACCTAAAAAATTTGGAAGCAAATCTCTCAGCAACTATCACAATTGTTTTCCTATCCATTCCAATAGTTTACTTGCTACAGTTGTCTAATTTCACATTCCCTCAGAATCCTTCTCCTCAAAGTTGTCTTAAGCTCTGGGAAAGCACCTCATATTCTTTACCATCAGGCTTATTCTCAGTCAAACTAGAGATATTGTAGAGAATGCCAGAAATGCAGTAAAACTTTACAGTGTAAAAATTGTAGCCTACAAAGAGAAACTTTCACCCACGCACAGAGAAGGCAGAGTTCCCTAAGCTGTGCCTGAACTACAGCAAAATTCACCATGTCTCTGAGACACAAATAAACTGAATGCCCCACTCATTGGATTCAAGGTTTAGCAATGACCCTCACTGTTGTTTTAACATGTGTAAACTCCACAAATAGACAAGCAATGAGGAAGTTTTATTATGTATTTATTTACTGGTTTACTTCTGAAAATCTTTCAGGACTTCAATGAAAATTTTTCTAGGCAGGCCATGAACTTTAGTTGTTTTCCCAGGAAGTCAAAAAATCCATGATTACTACTGACAGTTTCATATGGCCACACTTCATGTGGCCGTTTCTTCACTTACTAGGACAGGCAAATAATTTTTACTGCCTTCACCTGGCTGTCACAAAGACCAAGACTTTGAGATATAATGCCTATGCTACTGCTGCTTTCACTGTTTTGCCTGGAACTTTCTTGTTTCACATATGGTCATTTTGCATTTCTGTATACATATCAGAAAAAAACAGATAGGATAAAATAGTTTCCAAGATCTATGAATGGAGGCCATCTATATCCCCCAAAGAAAATAATATAAAAACTGATCAACAAATAACAAATTTTGATCAAATCATGCACTATGAAAAAAGTCTTTTGAGCAATAGATTGCATTTTGCAGCCTGAATTTCATTAATAACCTTTCAGAAGAAGATAATGATTCTCACATATAAAAAAATAACCGGTCTCCTCATTCCTTATGTAGGTTCTTAGGTCTGCTGCTCTATTAATCTAGAAGAGCTTTTTAATCACATCCCCCTAGGTTCAAAATCAACAGACCTCAAGAAAAACACATAATATAAGTCTGCATTCCTTGTGCACAAGAAAAAGATGCTGCACACCAAAGCACTGAAAAAGCACTTAATGTTGCACACCCTTGCTCTGCTTTGGTATCATCTTCTGAAGCATGATGAGAAGAATGGCATTTCAAATCTGTTTAACTAAAACTTCAGCCTCTAAAGGTCCTTATCCATTGTTCGAGCATGAAAAGATGCACTTAAAATTTGTATTAGAAAATAAGTCACAATGTAGGGGGGTTGTTGGTGAAGAAGGCTCAAGCAAAAATGAACTAAACCTCCAAAGATCTTTTTGACAAAAACATCATGAAAAGAGAGAGGGCAGAAAAAGTGTAGCAACAGTTACTCTGCAAAAAGACATCTATCCAAATGATGGAAATTCCTTCTTCTCTGGAGATCTTCAAGACCCGTTTGGATGCAGTCCTATGCCACGTGCTCTAGGTGACCCTGCGTGCGCAGGGGGGTTGGACTAGATGACCTCTAGAGGTCCCTTCCAACCTTAAGTGTTCTATGATTCCATGATCCTTCAATGCTCAGTGGCTATGGCAGACCGACGTGTCTCACCACGTGCTGCTCTTCTGGACTGCCTCCACTTGGCAATACTGTGTGGGAAAAATATAGTGGCAACATCCCACAGAGGTGAAGTGTAAAGCTAAGATTATAAATCAGAATCTTTGCAAAAAAAAAAAAAAAGGTGTTTCAAGGGGCTAGTTATGTGATCCAAAGTCATGGAGACAGAACACCCTTTTAGGTTACCAGCTGGGTAACCAGAAAGCTTAAACATCAAAATCTTCAGATGGGTGGCATTAACTGTTGAAGAATATTATTAATGTGCCTCAGTTGCAAAGCCCCTGTCTAACCTTGAGCATATCAGTTGTGGCAAATGATTGGTAGTTAGTAGCTACAACAGGACATTAAGCTGTAGTAACTTGATTGTTTTGCATCATACAGAAATGTCTTAGTTCACCTTCATGCTTTATTAATGTTTAAAAGCTGCAGTGTTTTTGTATAACTAGTGAAATTTTGGTAACTAAAAAAGAAGATATAACAACTTACCTGTGTGTGTGTCTTTTTTTTTCTTTTGCCCCAGATCTTAAATCATAAATGGACAATTGCCTGGTTGAGTGAACAGCATTTTGACCCTATGGAAGCAAAGTGGTTGAATTCAGTGATGAAAGAGACTCTATCTTTTGTCCTGAAGGTTTTTGATTAGCACTGGAATCATTCATAGGAAGTGTTTTGAAGACTAATTTTGGTGCTTCCAGTGCCTGTTTGTTTTATCAGAAGAGTCTCCTTTTTTGGTGTCACTGCCTGAAGACAAACAGGATGAATCATGGAGAAAAAAAGGAACTCGTTTTGTATCAATTTTTTTAACAAACAATGCTCTACAAATGCAAAATATAACTATAAAAATATAATATTTTTATAACTTGTAGCTAGAGGTTAACAAAGTTATATCTATGCAGATGAACGTGGATAAATTAAAAATTCATCAGCTTTCTATGCAACTTCACATTAATACCTTTTACAGTGAGAAGAAAGATGGTTCATCCTTCAGAAATTCCAGATGGATGGAAGTTTACATGTGCTAGTCTCATGCCTCCAGCAGTGACTGAATGTTCCAGACTAATATTCTTCAATATTAGTTGAAGTTGAACTCCAGTTGTCCCCTGGAGTCAGCAGAAGACTGGCAGATTGCAGTTTGTCCTGATGATGGCTTTGACCTTATGGGATAAAGCTACAGAGCTACACTTCTGTTTCAATGCAAAAAAAAAAAAAAAAGAAGGAAAAAAAAGCTACTGCTGCCTCGTGCTAGCAGTATTTTATTCTTTTTCTTGATTATTTTGTATTTTTGCACTTTTATGCTTTTTGAATGGATTGTATTTTATGTCTTAGCTTCTGCTTCACATCATTCTAAGAGAATGTCAACCTACTCAGTTTTAAAGAATCCTGTGGTTTCAGACCGCTTGCTCCCGGAAAGAAAAGTTGAAAACTGAACTTATGTGTATGCTGAGGTGCAGCAAGAGACAGAGAGAAAAGAATATTGTGTATTAGTGTTTTCAAAACATCAAGATATGATGTATGATCTCAGTAGTGCAGGGAATGTCCACACTCCTAGTACAGATTGCATCCCTGAGCAAATACTTTGTAAATGGAGTGAAAAGCGATTTTGGCATGGTGCTAAGTTCTGCTATGCTACTTTGTCTGTAGGAAATCTTCAACTGAAGTAGCTGAAAATTCAGTCAGCTGTGATCATATATACACTTCATCGATACCTGTGATCATATTTATGAATGGTCATGAATAAAATGATGTTAAGGCCTCATGTTTGTGAATAAGGCAGTGAGAAGACCAGAAACAAAGGGGATTTGAAGCTGTTTTAGAAATCATAAGAAAATTCAGGTTGGAAGGGATCTCAGGAGGTCATGTAATCAGAATCCTTGCTCAAAGCAGAGTCAACACTGAAATGAAAAAAAAAAAAAGTTATTTATATTGGTCTTGAAAAATTCCAAGGATGGAGACTGCACAGCTTCTCCTAACAATTCGTTTGACTGCCCATCTTCATGTTGAAAAAGCTTTTCCATATATCATTGTATCTGAATCGCTTTTGCCTGGTTTCTCTTATCCTTTTGCCTTGCACCACTGTGAAGATCCTGGCTCCATCTTCTTTGTGATTGCCTCATAGGTACTGGAAGCTGTTGTTACATCCTCCAAAGCTATCTTGTCTTTAGGTCTTGAACAGGTTTTTTGTTGTTGTTGAAGACACCCAAAACTGGATGCAGTACTCTAACTATGGATCAACAAGAGCTAAGTAAAAGGGAGAATCACTTCCCTCAATCTACTGGCTAAGCTCCTTTTTATACAGCCCAAGATGGTATGGGCTACCTTTGCTGCCAAGGCCCACTATGGGTTTGTGTTCAGCTTGCTGCCTATTAAGACTTTCCAGTCCTTTTCAGCAGAGCTGCCCCCAGCTCATATCATTACAATGAGCACCTCCTTCCCCATACTTTGCATTTATCCTTGCTGAGATTTAGCCTGTCTAGATCTTGCTGAATGCCAGTCTTTTAGCTTATTGGCTGATTCTCTTATTGGGGATTTGACAAGAGTTGTGCAGATGTTAAACACAACAGGTCCCAGAATAGACCTCCATTGTACTCCACTTGTCTTTTCCATCCAAGGCAAGTATGACACTACCTTCTGACCCTAGTCATCTGGCAAGTTCTTTACCTACCTATTTGTTCACCTATCCAAACTGTAACATCCTAATTGGATAAAAATTGGATTAAAAAAAATGTGAGATACACACTCATCCAGAAATCTAGACATTTCATCATCATAGAAGACAGACAGATTAGTTAGATGTGATTTAGCCTTCGTAAATATATGACTGTTTCCAGCCACCTTCGTAAATTTGGAAATATCTCAAGGACTTGCTCCATTATTTTCCCAGGGACCAAAGTAGACTTTAGATCCCTGTCTTGACCTTATGGCCTTTTCCTTTTCTTTTCTTTTTGTTTTTTTTTTTTTTTTTTTAATTGTTTTGGGTGGTTTTTTTTGTTTGTTTGTGTTTTTGTTTTGTTTTTGAAGATGAATACAACAGTTGTCTTTCTTCAGTTTGTTAAGGACCTTCCCCAGTCTCCAGTACCTTTCAAAGATGACAGCACTCTTAACAGTGGCATCAGTCAAGTCTCGCAATATGTTTTGATACATCCGATCAGATCCCATAGAGTAGTAGGGGTCAAATTCTCTCAAGTTGAACCTAACTGCTGGTAGTTTTCCTTGAATCCTTTTAATAAGCACAGAGGCCTGTGAGACCTTTTTAATAAAGGCTTTGACTTACTAAGCTTTTTATCTGTGTCTGCTATCACTAAATCACCTACCCCACTCAGGAAAGAACCCAGATTTTCCTTGTTTATTTCACAGTTAATGTAGCAGCAGAAACTGCTTTTGTTGCCCTTATACCATGACAGTTGCAGCTGTGACTGAGCTCTGGCTTTCCTGGCACAATCCGTACCTGCCCAGGCAATGTTTCTAAATTCCTCCATTTTAGCCTTTCCTTGTTTCTGCCTCTTGTAAGTCCTTTGTACACTGGAGCTCTGTTTGGGGCACCCTACTTAGCCAAGCTGACCTCCTGAGTATTACAGTGGCCTGTTCTTATGCTTGAAGAATGTCATCCCTAAAGGCCTGTCGGGTCTCTTGAGGATCTTTACACTTCAGAGCTTCCTAGGAGATACCATAGTTTGTACTGCTGCTTATCTTCCTGATAACCACCCCGAGGATCTTGTCAGTCTGATTTCATGATCACTTCTACCAATGCAGTCATTCATTACCGCATTCTCATCCAGTTCTTTCTGGTTAACACTCAGTGACCTCTCTGATCCTGACCACAGGCTTTCAACCTGTCTGTTGCCTGTTGCAGAGGAGAGCTCCACAGTCAAGCCACTCTTTCATAGGGGCAGCTGCTCTCCTTGTGCACCATGTCGGTTTTCCCTGAAGAGCTCGTACCTGTCCATCACGGCACTGCGGTCATGTGACCCGCATCATTGTGTCTCAGTCATCACATCAATGTCATTATTTTGTAAACCTATGCAGAATTATAAACCTTCCTGCTTGCTTCCCAGGCTGCATGTATTTGTTTACAAACTCTTGAGATAGGTCTCCTTTTGCCATATTTTGTCACACCTGAGTTCCCCTTTGTGCCTGCCATGCTGCACTTTTTGCACTTTTTGCTTTGGACCCCTGACCTCTGTTATCGCACTTAAATGGGTCGTGATTTCCTTTTCCATTTATAGCTCTGTAGGTTATTTAAGCTATGCTATGTGCTTTTTGTGGTAGTAAAACCCAATAAGAGTAGAACTAAGATTATGAGAAGTATCATAGGTAACTTCTACCCATGACCTGCCCTGTTCTACTGAAGAAAGTATATTTGCTTCAGAAAACTCTAAACTTTTTTTTTATTCCTACACATACCACTTTTTGTTTTTACTTATGCACACACAGATTCTTCTGCTTTGCAACTGCACTACAGGAGTATTAAGCAAGATACTGGGTTTGAACTAGACAATCTTACCTCTGCTGCTGTCTTATGAGTATATTTAAATATATTTAATCTGAGTAATTATTTACTCATAATTTATTAAAATAATTTTGAAAATAGGAATTTGACGTATCTTTTTATAGTATAGAGATACATACACTTTTTATTCAGTGACTAAAATAATGCATTTTTAACCCTAAGTCTTTTTTTTCCAAGTCATACAGCTCCTTCCCCAATTATCCTTCTCCACTGCACCTTAAGCAGGCTTATTAGGATCATGTTAAGAAGTTCTGGTTCATCTAATACACTGCATCAATGTTGTGCAGTTTAATATGAAACAGGATGCAAAAGTCTTCCGTAGTGTATGGTTTTGGAAATTTCTTACACCTGAGGATATCTGCTTTGTTTCCGAAAGAAAAACCTATAGTCTCCAAAAACTGTATTGGTTATTTGGTTATTAGGCAGAAGAATTCAAGATAATTCATGGCATTTGAGGTTTCAGAAGTAGAGAAACCCACTTTATGGTAGGCTGGCATAAGACCAAGAACTAGAAGCTTTCCAGTACACCACAGCTGCTTTGCATGTAAGTGACTTCCACTGTGGCTACAAAGTATAGCCTGGGCAGTTTTCAATGCAAGACTGAAGCTTACAAATTATTTCTGTTTGCTCTTTAAGATGGGTAGGTTTGTTTGTTTGTTTATTTATTTATTTATTTATTTATTTTAAAGGAATGAGAAGCCATACATTTGGAAGAACAGATCGGGCTGATTTGCTGCCAGTTTTGGTGATGTTTACAGTACTGTTCCCCATGCCTCACTTTTTGAATGTCTCCACAATAATTAAGGAAGAATAAATATTTCTGTGTCAAAAAAAAAAAAGAAAAAAAACGTGTGGAGTGTTTCTTCACAGTGAACAGAAGAACAAGTATCAGTTGCAAAGAGCAGGAGTTCATTTTAGAAGCAAGCAGTTACTTCTCTGGTGTGTGACTGGAGTCAGGAAATGCGGTCTGTGTTCCAGGAAGTGAGGTCGCCTTCCAGCGTCCCAGCAGTTCCTGCTGTGGCTAACGTCAATGTTCTGAGTATTAGAGAAACTAATGTGCGGGAACTACTGATAAATGCTGTATTCGTGATGCTCATCCCAGTTGATGCCTTGCACTTAACTTTCATCTCCTTTATAGTGTTTTTAACTTATGGAAACGGCAACTTGCAGGGAGGATTGCTCCTCGTTTATCCTAGAATAACTGAGATTGGAACAAGTGCTGATGTAGAAATGATTTTGGGTTTTTTCTCTATTAAACCATAGTAATGAAGGCAGCTGTGTTTATGTTGACATGCATAAGCTAGCTTTCAGTTATTTGCAGGCACCCTTTCCTGGATCTAGCTGTGCAAGCTGAAAAATTAGACCAACCCTGCTTTGCCAATGGCCATGTGACTGTTAGAAAAGCTCTCTGATTAAATGCAGTGTGAAGGTAGCCATTTCATTTGAAAGAGTCAATTCCTGACAACAACTTTTCATAGAATTTTGCAGGCAAAGGATAGCAGGAACATGAACAGGCAGCATAGATACAAGTCTGCTCACCAAACTTGCATGTGTGAGTTAAAATTGTGGCTGATAAAACTGCCAGAGTGCAAGGAGGTGATGCAAATCCTATGTGAGATGCTGCTGCTGGAGCATAAGTGTGCACTGAACTTCAAGCAGTAGCAGATAGACTTACTGCCACCCAAAGCAGCAAGGGGGAGGTAAGCTTGTGTTCTCCCACTATCTCTGGATGCACCTTGAACCGCAGCATAGGCACAAGGACATGAAACAATTTCAAGGCCCCTGATCAACATGTTAGGAAAATCTTGAGGACCTTTGCCGTAGGGCTGTATCTCAGGAAAACTTTGCTCCTGCCTGTCTTTAAGTACCTTGCAGTATTGGCCTTAGGTAGTTAGTCTCTTAGCAGAAGAGAGATGCCATTTTTGTGAGCTATCCTGACATGAAAGGTGTATGGATCTGAGTGCTGGAATGCTTGGCTGGTGGATGATGCAGTTTGCCCTGTTGGCCTTGGGAGGTATGAAGTGAACAAAACTGAGCAGAGCTGTCCTTCTGAGCACTGTGTAGACTCCCGTGGCTCAGCTAGCTCAGTCATGGGAGAAGTCAGTGTATCCTCTGACCAAGGAGGAACCTACAGTTCTGCTTTGTCAAGTTCTACATGACCCAAATAGTGCAACTTCTGCTTCATCCCTGTTAGATATCTGAGGAGGAACCTGCAAGTTGTACTACTTTTTCCAAAAGCTGTTTTTTCCAGTTTTTAGACAAACCATGCCCGTCTACTTGGAAAATTAATTCCCAGCCTTACTGATCTCAAGTTTCTCTTGTATTTAGACTGTGCTTCCTCTTCTGCTTTGCTCCTATAATGTCTAGTTAGGCTTGTTTGCCATTCCTGTTCACTGAGGGATCCAGTGCTTTTCTCCTTGTCTGGTTCTCTGTTGGAGAAAACCACAAACAAAAAACAAGCAAGCAAAACCAAGAGGAGAGTTGAGAATTGGAAGAGGGGAAAGAACAGAGGGGGAAATCAGTGGTGAACTTAAGTAGAGGGAAGTGTGGAAACAGTTTATAGTAGTACAAACGAGAGTGCTTTCCTGTGCTCCAGTGGCAAATTAGTATAAAATTGATCTCTTGAGATGCTTGCCTTGACTGTGTCCTACAGTCCTGGCAACACGGGTGGTCTTTCCTGTCTATTGATACTCGCATTTCCATGTTAGTTCTGATTACAAATTGCCTGTTCAGAAGCATTACTTCTAGCTGGAGTTCTCAGTTTTAAGTGACTGTTAAACTAGCTTAAATAACTAAATTACATAATCTCATTAAGGAATGTTGTCAATGGTGATGGTGTCTGTCCAGCCAGAGGACTGTCCCAGAGAGAGAAGGCATACAGGTAGGGGTAAAAAACATAGGTACCACTCTGGGTTTTTGGATGGCTGGTGACTGGCTTGGGCAGGCCTTGCCTGGGGCTGCAGAGAGCCTGTTGGAGAATATGGAGAATAACCACAATGTGTGGGATTATTTTCTGGTTATTTTTCTGCCTACCCCTCTGTGCTTTGGAGAGGGAAGGTTTGCAGAGAAGGCCATTGATCTGGATAGAAGTGAAAAGTTTGTGTATTTGTGGGAATAAATCAGCTACAGATGAGCTATTTTTTTTTCCTGCAGAGCTGTAGAAAACTGGTTCCCACCCATTTCATGAGACAAGGGACATTTGGTGAGAATAGAGAGAGCTCACCCTGTGGGATGTTTTGTTGCTGATGTTTTCAAGGGCGAATAAGATTTTGGGTGCGAGGAAGGGGAGGAGATTTATAAATCTGTTGAGTTGCTCAAGGTTTTTTCTCTATGTCATCAGAGGGAGGGGTCTAGACCCTTGGGAAAATGATCTCAGAACCCTCATAGTGACTTAAGGGTAATACAAGGCCCAGCAGGCAAGATGGGCAAAAGTCCAGATTTCAAAAGAAGAAAGCTCAAGACTTTGAGGTATGGCTGATAGCCAGCCCTGAGCTGGAGGATGTTAGCCTTGCAAGATGCGATGACCCAGGGTTACTGCAGATCATTTTTTCCATTACCTATAAACTGCTGGTATACTATGCTTGTGCACCAAGCTCTGGGAGTTCTTCCATTCCCCATGTCCACTGCTTCTCCTTCCTGGTCCATCAGTGGGAGCAGACCAGCCCCAAGCAGCAAAATTTTGCCTGTATAGTTGAGGAGTGAAGGAGTCTTCATTCAAAATTTTATTGTTATTATCCCTGCACAGTTGCTAAGTTGCTTATGCTCCAAAGCCTGCAAGTGTTGATGAAGAGTTGTCTTGCAGAGAGTCAGGAGCTGATGCCTATGGCCAATCTCGCAGAAGAGAAAGTCATAGGAAATAATACCTAATTTGGGACCATGGGGCCCAAATATGTCAGTGTATCAAATGTAGCTAGAATATATTGTAGTCTACCTCTGTCATAGCTCTGAACCATGAACTTTGCTCTATCAATCACACCTGCTAAATGTGAAACTCCTGTGTTTCAGCTCTGCAGCCTATCATCAGCCTGATTTAAATCTTTTCTTTTTCCTAATCACAGTAGTAAGAAGTATGTGATGAACTGAAGCAGCACAATGCATGGGCTCTGTATTCATATTCCATCTTTGTCAGATTTTCACTTCTCTTTTTCTAGAGACAAAATAAATGATTGAAGTTCATTATTCAAGCAAAATCAAACATTAACAGATTTGTGAATGATAGATTTAAGATTTCCTGCATCATCTTCACTTATTCCCTCTATACTTACACATTCTGAAAATGACATTGATATTTTTAGCAGATTCTTGTCTCTGGCAGTAAATGGACCCTGCCTCCATATTTCATTTTACCTTGTGCATTTATTCTGTGTAGCCCCTACCTTTCTTTGATAGCCCTACTGTGAATAATTCACTATACTTTCAGTGTTTTTGTGTTTTAATGTTTATGCCATCACATAGCACCTGACCACTTCATAAACTCTCAGGGTCTTTCCAACCCTGCTCTCCAAAGTAGGTGGTGGTATCATCCCATGGTATTCCAGGGATATAAGACGTGAGACAACCAGGTCTGTAAGATGTGTTCAGCAATTTAGGGAACATGTATTCACTGGACTAAGTCATGGTTTTCCATCATGCACAGGTGCCATCATGTGGTTAAGGCAAAACTCCCGCTAATCTTCAGTCGCAGCTGCAAGGAACCAGAGATTATACTAGCAAGATCTCTTATTGCACATGTGGGGAAACAAGGAATATACAAATAGCTGCTGAAATTCTGTCTGGTGGTGAAGTCCTGTGAGTCTAGGTACAGAGAAGATGAGTTTCCCTGTGTGTGTGTGTGGTTTTTTTCTTTTTTTTTTCTCTCCCCATCTACAGAAAGTGTAACGGTGCATTCAGGAGAACTGTTGTTTTCAAGTGAGCTCTGCAAACTGGTGCTTTGACTTGTTAAGTAAAGAGCAGTGGTGTTTGGAAATCTTGTGCTTATGTCCTGTACATGCGCATATGAATGTTGACATGTTTATTGCACACGGCATATGGAGGAGACGGGAATATGCTGAAGAAGTAATTTAATAGTCTTTTAGTGTACTGGAGTTTTAAAAGTAGAAAAATTTTAAGTTACTGGAGTATTTGCTAGGAGACCAGTGCTTGTACTGGGATGTGAAGCATTTGGCTTCTGTTTCTGTGGTGTTTCATTCTTCACCAAAAGGTGCTGAAGCAGTTCTGGAGAGAAGGGTGCTACCAGCTGCTGAAATAGTAAGATGATTAAATTCTGGAGGGCTACAGGTCCCACACTAACATTTGGTGAGTATCCACTTTAAATACATATTCCCTTCTGAATGTTTTGGGTTTCCACAGAGCACAGAGGAGCTCAGACATCAGCAAAGATAACACTCAGTTCTTTAGGAAGGCCTTTGTGTTGTTTTTGTCTGCCTGCCCACCTCCTGCCTACACCTCCCCTGTTTATTCTGAAGATGCAAAGTGCCAGGCTGACAGTTCATATGTGGCAAGAGAGCAAAAGGGCAAGAGCACACACCACAGTGAGGAAACATGGGCCAGGAAGTATCTGAGAGAGACCCTGGCAGATCTGGGCAAATTCATGCATCCTCCTTTGACATTACCTTATCCATGCCAATAGATAAAATGATTAATCTTTCTCTTATCCATTTAGACTTCAGGGTGTTGGAAACTGAGTCTACTACTCTGTGGTGTGTGTGTGTATGGATAGGGTGTGTAGTTATCCAGTTATCCAGCTGTAGGCTCAGGAGGACATAATGTGAATCTTCTTCTAGAAGCCTATGTTCTTTTATGCAATAAATCCACAAATTACATGATATACTACCTATTTTTTCATTGATACCTAAATAGCCTCCAAATCTTTGGGCTGAGATCCAAGTCTAATGTAATCTGTTGGTATGTTTCTGCAGAAGTGGCATGACATTTCTACTTTTTTGCCCTAAATTTTATTCCTTTGAGGTTTCTTTTTTTTTTTTCGTATTCATCATTTTATGAGTATCCAAGGCACCACCTGTGTATTGAGAACTGTGTTTCACCTGCAACATCATTTCTCTTGTCCAACACATAATTATTATGAAATTAACAGAGAAATAGAGATTTTCACACCTGTTCTACCTACTAAGTGCATCTGCAGTGTGCTAGCATTTTGAGCAGGTTTCTGTTCAAATATCTAAAAAGAAGGGCACAGCTTTCATAAGCTCTCAGTGTTTGGGATGCCTTATGTTCTTACCCTCCATGAGGTTAAGAGGCTTGCTGGGATTACACATCTAGAATCTGGACTTTCACAAGGAACTGTATAATCAAAACTGCACTGGTTATTCCAAAGTAACCAAGACACTCGTAACCTTGAGATCAGCTAAAAAATTCACAAAACCTCTAAAACTAAAGAAAGATCATGAGTGGCTGGGGATCCAATAAAAATAAATACCAGGCTGATTCATAAAAACATATTTCCCAAACCTGACTGCAAGTTCCTCCTCTGTCAAAAACATTTCAAAGTGCATCTGCTCAAACTGGCCACCAGGCCCTGCTCTAGCACCAGCAATTACTTTGCTGCTGTGGCACTTGCTTGGCAAGAGCTCCTCGCAATACCTGCCAGCTCCTTCCTATGCCGGGATGCTGGTGGGACCATAGCTCCAGGCATCAGGTGAACCTGGGAAGCCCATGTGGGACCCGCGGGGGCTCTAAGCTGGGCACTGCGGGTACTCACCCGCTCCCTGACACAGGGTAGGCATTCCCTCAGGATCTGCGCTTAGTCACTGCAGGCAGTTTAAGGATTTCTCTGTTTTGGTGCACCTAGAAAAAGCAACAACACACTTCTGTCTGGGAGTCGAGCAGCAGGGAGGCGATTTAAACAGATTATTTTTTAACATTCATACTTGAAAGTTTCTGCAGGAGCTACCTGAGCAGATTCTCAAGGAAACTGGGAAAACATATTTCCTAAGGAAATGCTTTTACTTAAAGAATTGAGCTTCAGTCCTCAGAGGTCTTCAGAATTTACAGGGATGTTGCGTCCTTGTACCCGCACAGTTTGTGTACCCCATGGCCACCTCCAGACATGACCATACAGGTTTCAGCGCCAGACTACTGAAGCAGCCCAAAGCCTGTATGTTTCAGCCTGGCTGTAATTAAATCTCTCAGCCACAGAAACAACTTGAACAGGTATGGCTGAATTGGGGATAGAGGCAGGGGGAGCTGGAACTGACTGAAATTATTCTTTTCTGTCTTCTGGGCTTAGACTCAAGCAGGGCTAACCATGTCTGCCAAAGTGTTTGGGGTAGAGAAGTGTAGGAAAAGGGCAGAGAAAGTCTGCAAAATGCACAGCTTTGCCAGTAAGAAACAGTCGAGTGACCTTTCCAGGCTCTGAAGTGGGACAGTTTCCTGAGATTTCTTTACCTCTGCTTCACTTTGCAATTGCCTTTTACTGTTGGTTGCCCCCTCCCACTTCTATGCTCTTTCCATTCAGCATATCCTCTCCAGGGAGCCCTCAGCACAAGCTCAGCCAACAGGAATAGACAAAAGGGACAGCCAGGCCTCTGCTTTTCTGCCCTAGCCTTCCCATTCCTGGAGACTGTGTCCAGGCTATCTATGATCTCATGCCTTGATAGCTTCTCTTTGGGAATCTCTGCACTTGACTGCTGCAAGTCACTGATGAAGCAGCGGGAGGGTCCAGTCCTGAGTAGCACCTCTATTTACCCATATTTTGGTCATTTGGTCATTGTGTCAGTTGATGCAGCTGTAGCTTGTAAAGAACTCTTGGAGAGTCTGGCTCAATTTCCTCGCCCCTTACCTGCCCTCCTCTTGCTCTCCTGCCTTTCATTTGTTCCTGTTTTTGTCATGATCTAGTCTAGACAGGCTGGAGACTTTTAAGTTCCAAAAGACCTGCATTTTTATTGTAAGAAAATATTTCATCTTTTCCCCTTAGATTGAAATCCTACAGGCTCCTTAACCTATTATAAAGAAGACACACACAAAAATGTGCATAAGCTGCATTTCTCTTCCTTAGACAGTCATCTTTAAGGGTGGAAGACAACCGAGATTTACAACTAGTAAAACCCCAAGGATGGGGTTCCTGATTTTTGTTCTCAGAAATCTGCCCTGCGTTGCCTGTCTGACTCAGGACGTATCACCAAAATTTGCTGTCAAAGTTTGCCTAACTGTTAGTGAATAGCTGTTGCTACATTTTCTCAGGCTCTTGCCTGCAGGGGGTGATTATGGAAAAGGTGAGGTTTTGCTTAACGGCTGTGCTGGAGTCCATTTAATTTGTAATTTGTTGCGAAATGGTGGGTATTGTTTTACCGTTCTTCCTCTCCAGGCTGGGGGAACAGCACAATGAGTTCCCGAGACAAACTGAGCCAAATAAATGCAGGCCTGTCTCCTAGGAATGTCTGCAGCATTAAGGGATGTTTGACAAGCACTTTAAGATCCTTAGCTGAGGTGCATTCAGCTCCCGATGCTATGGCTGGTGGTAATGGGCATCTCCAGTCTCTGGCACAGCCCCAGGGAAGTGACCTGCCAAGCATGGGGGAGGTCTGTGTTAGACCAAGAAAATGTTCCTGTATGGTAGGTTGGTGGGATGGCGAGCCTCTCCTGTCAGATGGCTGCGTTAGCTGCGCTTCAGCAGATGTGGTTGCATGGGAGAGAGGCTCAATGAATTCAGTCCCCTGAATTTCTCTGTGTCTCTAGCAATTTTTATGGTCTTTTTAGCTGTGTCGTAGATATGGTATGGAGAAACTGGTGCTCAGCTGCCGTGCACGAGAGGAAAACAGCCTGAGTTGCCTTCTGATACAAGACAGAGTCTCTTTGGTCTTTTTCTTTAGACAGGCCCCACCTGGCCTCCAGAGGCTGTACTAATGCAGAGCACAATATTTCACATGCACTGAAGCTAGGGCACCACAAATGGCCAGAGCTCCTCTAGGCTGGGGCATTCACTGTCATTATCACAAGTGGGGAAACTTCTCCATCTGGTGCCTGCATAGCATCTGAGTCTCCGGCTAGCTTTTACAACCCTAGAAGGAAGTGCTGAGTGCATTGCTTTCTAATCTTGCCTGGGAGCTTTTCAGAGGGGAGTCTGTGCTGTGGGAAGCAGTGTAAGATATGGATGGATCCAGCCAGCTTGTGCCTGTTTGAGTCCACAGGCAGCAGCCAAGGGCCAGGCACTCGGGGAAAGTTCCCCGGGTCCCGTGGGAAGTGCACGTGCCTTGGGAAGATCCTTGCATGTGGCAGCCTGGGGTGGTGCAGAAGGGAAGGATTTCTCCTTGGGCCTCAGTAGTGCCTCAGGGCAATGCAGGGAAGAGTTGAATGCCCCCTGCATCATCCTCAGCAGCAGCTGGCAGTGCGGTGCAACAAGGTATGGGGAACCACAGGGGACTGAGTGTGTTAGCAACAGCAGCGACTCTGGGGACGTGGGACAGGCCAGGGTTATGGCTGGGGATCTATGCGTTGTACAGACCTCCCAAGTCGAAACAGAACAAAAAACAACCCTTCACTACTCCTCCCATGCCACACGGAAGTACAGAACTGCTTGTTTCCTTCCCTTTTCAGCAGAAGGTTTCGGGAGGGCATCCAGATCCTCTGAGCTATACAATTACGCTCCGTTCTTTCCTTGTCTTCTTGCAGGAGGCCTGTTTTAACATTTTGTCACTTCAGTATTCAGCACACCGTGCAGCAGCAGCGTGCACATGTCCTGGCGTCCCACAGGACTGTATTCTTTGTGGTCTCTCAGTCAGTCCAAGGGCTGAATGTCTCCTCCTTAGAATCCTCAATCCCATTTTTGGGCCTGGAGGTGCCATCAATCCATGTCATAAGTCCCTATCTTGCTAAATCACTGTTCCCTGCAGTATCTCCAACTTCTTATGGCTAAGAAAGCCTTTTCAAATGGCTGCTGGTAGTCAGGAGCTCCTCTGCTGTCAATATTGTCCATCCCATGTATGCAGAGGTAAGAAGCTGCTGTGGCACAGACCTGGGAGGTCAGACAGACCCTGCCATCTGACCTTTGGCAGATCATGCCATGTCCCTTCCCCAACACTTTTACCACTGCAGAGCACCAAGCTGAAGAGGGATGTCAGGGCCATGGGAAGTCCAAGTATCCTTTTACTATTTTGACCTTTGAGATGGGAGGAGGAATGCAAAGGAGACATTAAGAGAAGACCACGCAGACAGCACATGACAGGAAGAGCAAACCTGAATTAAGATGGACGCTGGGGAGACTGGTGGGGAGCATGGAAGAAACCTTCCGTTTACCTTGGGGAGCTTCAGGAGTAGACCCGGGGATCTCCATCCATGAGAAGCAGCTTTCTGTGCACTATTTACCATTTTTCTGAAATCTCTGCTTTTGTTCCTCTAGGCAACCATTAATCTAATATTAAGCCCCTTAACCTCTCTAATTGTTCCCTTTCAGTGTCAGCTGGTTTCCTATTAACCTTTCAATCTCTCCGTAATTCAGTTACTTCTGACTCCAGCCAGCCCTGGCTCTGAAGCTTTACCTCCGGCAGTGAATTTTCCAAGCTTTCACTTCTTTCCCCCTTTCTTTTCTGTAATGATTATTACTGCTGTTAAGGAGCCAGTCTGAACCAGCCTCTAAGTGCACAGAGCTGAACCAGCTGGAGTCTATAAATAGCCCTTAGCTAACCTTGCGCCTTATTTCATTAACTTGATTGGCTTCCCTCCCTCCACTGCATCTCTCTCTCTCTCTGTCCTCTCCATTATTGATGTGGGTTCTTTTGTTGCTATCCGAGACACCTGCTTGTTGATCGCAGCATGACTCAGTTCTGGGTTTTTCTCTCCTGAACAAAATGGTATGGTTGCTGGGGAAGCATCACTAGGGTTTTGTAACATAGGCAAAGCAGTGGGTGAGATAGACCTGAAGCAGTAGGTCAAAAAAATGGCTACACCATGCAACGGGAAATTGTAGAATTGAGCAACAAGTTGCAGGGCCAGCATTTGCTGCCTGTTTTTTCCTGTGACATTTGAGGCTCTTATGCCCGGATGCAGTGCATTTTGGTGCAAATTATATTGTGCAACCCTGAAGCCAACGCATCCGCCCTCAGGCAAAAGGGATTGTGGTTCACATTGAATGTGCTGGCCTAAAGCAAAACTACAAATCCCAGAATGCTCTTGCATCTGGGACAGGACCTCTGGTGCTTGTCCCTGAAACCTGGCGGAGTATAGCTTTCCTCATGGGCCATCATCTGCAGCCTGACAGTGTCATCATGCCATGCCCCCTCTCACTCATCTGCTTCTTCTAGTACTGGCACAGGTCCTGAGCTCTGTTCAACCCCGATGGCTCCCCCCATAGCCTATGAGATGCAATGGCTGTTTGTAGTGAAATCTGAGGTGACCAGAAGCCTCCAGAGTGAATATAGACTGCGCTGACAGTTCTGTGTTACGAGGCTTGGTCGGAGATGCTTTTGTGCACTGCTCGTGGGCAAAGATCTGCCAGAGTTGCGCAAGGTTGATACTTGTGTGTCATAGCAGGCTTTGTTTGATGGATCTGACAGCAGTGATGATTTCCATGGATGGGGAAGGCCCATCTCATGGCAGAAGAGCCTGGGAGCTCATTCATCAGTGATCCTCTCTAGCTGTGTTTTAGGGGCAATTTCTTTTGCTGTGGAGTGTCATTTATCCTCTCAAAAAAAAGGAAGACTTAAAGCAAACCTTTCTATCCTGTGGTTAATTTGATGTTTATAGACTTTGAATTCACCTGGAAAGAGGATTTGTGTTTCCAAAAGCTTGTCTGTTTTTTTCAAGCTTTATCAGTTGTCTAATACCAGCTGTTACCTTTCCCAGAGAGCCTTGACTCAAAGTCAACACAGACTTAGCAAAATAATAGAGGGTGATCTCTCTGCGCACTCTTTGTGCCCCTACTTGCCTGCGAAGTGCTAGTTCTTATTTTGCAGAACAGAATTTGGCAGCAAGCATCCTTTGTCTAATTTGCTGGCAAATGATCTTGGTCTACAGTAGGGCTGGGAGGTAAAATAGCAAAGGAGTGAGAGCAGGTAAAACTGTGGTTCCATATAAGCATTACTGGTAGATTTAGCTCTTTTAACTCCCGAGTTTGGCAGGAGCATGGCTTTGCAAAGGCGCAGTGGAAAGCCGCCTTCTCCCAGGGAGGGTGGCAGCTGGCATTTACACCTGTTTAATAATGCAGGTTCCCCAAGGCAGCTGAGCACTAACTTTCCACTGCTTGCGGCTTCTTTGTGCTCATGGTTTTTCGCAAAGCCTCTGGCCTGGCCTTTATGCCAGTGCCATTTAGGAGCATGGAAACTTGCAGGTGGGATGAGGCTCAGAAAACCATCCCAGACGCTAAGAAGCGGGGAAAGTATTCTTTCAGGCCAGCGATTGATCGTGTGACCCCACCAGGGCAATGTGATACAGCTTTAGCTGTTCTAATCAGATTAGCTGGGGCCCCTTACCCCTGCCATCCTATTTCAGGAGAAAAAACCTTTCACAGTGCCTGGCTGAGGCAGTTCACTCCAGAGGACCTGGATCCAAAATGAAAAATAGCAACACTGACTTTTTTTTTTTTTTCTTTTGTAATCAGAAGGCAGTTTATGGTTTCTAATCAATCATTCCTGTAGGAGGAATAATAAATAATGAATAATAAATGAGGATTTTGACTGTATGGTAAAATCTTTGCCTCTCTGACTGTTGACAACAACAACAAAAAAAAAATAAGTGCAAAGTGCTTTGACTGAGGTACTTACTTAAGAGATTCTCAGTCATCCAGATGGACTTAGGCTACCGCATCACTTCCCTCCTTCCTCCCAACTTTGTAGCAGCAGCAGCTTGTTTTATTATACAGCTGAGTACTAACAGCCTTCCTCTTCCCACTGCTTAATCTCTGAAGGGAACTGACTGGCTCTGTGAGGGAGAGACAGATGAAGGCAAATTAACCATATCAAGCTGGAAGAATCCTTGGAACCATGTTGCGGTGTAAGAGGAAGGTTTAGTAGAAACCGAGCACCTTCCAAAGCCTGAAAACTTTAACCGGTGACAGTTTTTGTCACGAAGTGCTCAGCCATGCAGGATAATGAACATGCAGTAAGATGCCTGTCTGGGAAACCTCAACAGATTTACCTGAGGGCTCTCCCTGTGCTCAGCTGTTCACAAGCTTCTGAAGCCCCTTGGGAGGGGGTTCAAAAACAGGATCTGAAAACTCCTTGTTTGCTGCTTCTGCTCCTCCTCCCAGCTCTTTGAAACATGTCCTTGAGTAAGTTAATTGTCACCCTTTCCCAGCAAGCGACAAGATTCGTCCTTCTTAGCATCTTAGGGGAATGCTGGCAACTGCCCAGGAAGTAGCCAAAGACTTTGAACATCCTCAAGCTTTTGAACTTGCGTTGTCCTCTTGGCACCCGTGACTTGAATATAGTCTGGAACTGATTAACTTGGCCGCTTCGATCTCTGGAAGGGAATGTTCTTCCTGCAGTTAAATATTCACTCATCATTGTACATGGACCAGACATTATAGAGGCTAGGGCTGCATTTATATTTTCTGTCCGTGAAGTGGAAGAAGCATCCTCCGGTATTTTAGTGCAGCCACTTTCATGATCCACGATAGCTTAGCATCCAGATGAAGTTGTGCTCATCTACCTTAACAACTCGAGCATCATTCTTCAAGCCCTTGGCCGTGACATTTGCAGCTTGTGCTGTGAGAAGCTCACACCGCACACCAGACAAATGCTTTAGTCTCAAAGTACATCAGAGAACTGCATGAATCATGTTTCTGTAAATCACATGTCTCCAACACTTACAAACTCCTTTCCATAACAGTGCTTTGGGAACAGTACAGCTTCCTTTTTACAGCCCACCACCTCTGGAGGGACCATGATTTCCAAGGCAACATCACAAGGCAGTGGTTAAAATGGGAAAGTCTAAAGCACAACTATGTACTTTGAGAAATGCCACAGTATCCCCAGCTTCCCTCCTGCTCCTGCCTGCAGTAAATGCTAGTGTGTTGGCTTTTGACGTGCCCATATAGCTGATGGTTTTGTTCCACCCTGCTCTACTGCTGCCCACCATCAGACTGGGAGGTGGAGAGATACAGAACATTTGAAGGAAGAAAAGCAGGCCAGGTGCCACAGATGCCTTCCCTGTGAGCAGCAGAAAAGCTGTACCGATTGCTGAGGGGTTCACCTTGTGGAGTAACCGCAACCATCCTTTCAGCAGGGGCTGTGCTCAGTCCTGCTTGTGGTATGTCAGCAAGAGCTGCATGCCAGCCCCAAGAGTGGATCTGGCCCATCAAGCACTTCTCCTGGGACACCCGCAGGCTAGTGCTGCTGGGTCAATGCCTAGGGAGGGAAGTGAGAGGCCTGTAAGGTGTGTTGGCTCCACGCAGCGCTGAGCAAACACAGCCGTGATTGCCTGGCAGCTGCCACCTGCCTGGGAATAGGAGCAGTCCCTGACCATAGAGATGACTCTGTCCCTGCCACCCCTCTTGGGACAGGGAGTCTCCTTTTTCCTCTGGCTCAAGCGCAGACTATTTTTTATTTTTTTTCCTCTTCTCCATGGTGCTCTGCTGTTTGCTTGCCATTTCAGGCACCAGTGACAACAACAACAAAAAAATTCCACTGTACTCAGTTAATCCATAGGAAAATCCCACATCGGCACATAAAAGGTGGAGACTGTGCTCACGCATTTTCCCCCAAGGGCCTTGGGCAATGGAAATTTTCTCAAGCTCCATTCATTAACTAAATAGATGAGCAGTTATGTAAGGTCACGTGAGTGAAGTGGTTGGGCTTTGGTCAATGAAAGAGTTAGTCACACACCATTGAGCTTGATGGGCTGGGGAGGATATGTTGAGACAACTTTGCTTGTGCGAGGACTGGAAAGGGAGAATTTTTGCTATGTTTTTTTCTGGTCCCCTTAGCTTTACAGACTGGGCACTGCACAAGACCTGTGCTGGTGTTAAGCTAAAGCAGTGGTGGGGGTGAGGGTCCCTCTCCTTGATCATTCACCTCCACTTTGAACGAGCTGCACAACCAGGAAGTTTGTGCCATTGCACTTGGGGTGAAATTTCTCAGTTGTACCCTTATCCTATTCCTCCTGCCCTGCTATTTTCCAACAAGTCAGTGCACTCTGCAGGTTCTCCAGGTAGTATGTGAATGGAATATGGCAGGACGATTCAGTGGTTGCAGAGCAAAGGAAACCTGCATTAGAGATCTCGGGACCAACAAGGACTGTGGGTTAGGAAGTGGAAGAGTTTTCAAGGCTTTCCTCTGAAAATTGCCAGTTCCTATAGCTTGTTCTGGTTTGGACTGTAGTGTTTCTCACTTTGGTCTGGTGAGTCAAAGATTATACCACATCTTCAGGGATGACTGTAGGAGAAGGCAAGACTGTGGTTAGATCAACACCTCAGTCCCCTCATTAGGCATAGTCTGCAGTAATATGATCCACTTTGTCACTGGTTCTTGTTCTTTCCTTGGGGAGCCCAGTGAAAAGTCCTCCAGAACTCTGAGTTTTGAGTTACCTTAATCTTTAGCTATAGTGAGGTTCTGTTTTAAGGCTTCCAAAACTAACCCTTGGACAGGGACATTTTGCAGGAAACAATTAAAACAGCTTTTCTCTCTTCTACTCTGATCCCTGGATGCTGAATCACCAGTTCTGATCTGCTCGTGTACTTTCACCTAGCCAACAGTTACTTGAAAGCCACTGGACTAGCCAGGCGGCAAAGCTTGGCTATGAGCCTCCATGAGCCTCCATGAGCTGTGCAGAAGTGGTTTCCTGGCACTGGCGACCAGAGAGACCTTCTGGCCTAAAGCCTGCAGCAGGTGGAGGAGGCCTCCACGAGAAACATTGCGGAGGCAGGTGGGGAGGACGTGGGTGCCAGCATGTGCCTGGGGAATGCCTCATGCCAGAGCCCTGGAAATACGTGGGAGCTGTGTAAAAATGCGTAAGCCAAAGTCCCTCCCACATTCACTGGTCTAGCCTGAGTGAACTGAGGTTGGGTAACCCTGCAGATCTGCTTGGAGGAGGTGCTGCATGTGCTGTTGCTGAGAGCCCTGCGTGGGGCATCTGCACCCACCCCTCACGTGCTGCACTGCACGTTGCAGGTTGTGCCCTCAGCAGAAGAGCAGCTGTCTCGCCGAGCAGGTGGTTTCCAGAAGGAATCACATTTCGGCCCATGAGACACCAACGAGAGCAGCAAATTGGACACCCCTTAAAATAGACAGAGATACGGGAGCTGAGTTCAGGTCATAGGATGCATGCTGACCCCGCCGGGCATTCATTTCCACTGACGTAAAGCATTCTGCTTCAGGTTTAGATTTTTTTGCAGCCCAATTCTTTTTGTCTTATTGTATTTTGCTCTACTCTGCCAAGCAAAGTGGGAAACAGAGTTCCCCTTTCCCCAAGATTCCAGATGTTGAGAAAAATCTACATATCTTTAGTTGAGATTAAAAAAAATGTAGTCTCTAAAATTTCAAAGAATTGATATTTATTTTATTGGGGGAAAAAGTGTTTTTTTTTAAGTTGGCCTGAAATGTTTTGCTTGAATAGTTTTAAAATGTTTTATTTAGAAATATTAAAATCAGTTAGATTTGGGGGTTTTTAACTTCAAAAAATATCATTTTTTTCTCTCAAACTCACAAGGAAGATTCCATCCACAAACTTCAGGTTCACAAATTCTTTGAAAGCAACTCTTTCCCTGGCAATGTTTAGTTGTGATGAAATGGTATTAGAATTCAAGGGAAAAAAAAAAAGAAGTCCCAAACAAAATCTCCTGAAACATGTATCCTGGGTCTTTGAGGACATTCCTGGTGGCTTCTGAATCAGGCAGCGGTAGATTGCAAGGTAGTATTTTTCAAGGTAGCATCAAGGAGTTGAATTTCTCTTGACTTCCTTTTCTAATTCTTGCCACATAGTTTGCTTTACAGAGTTGCGTGCAGTGTATGCAGTGTATGCAGAGTTCAAAGCACTGTTGGGGTAATGGTCTGTAGGTAGAAAGATCTACATATAGGTACTAGAGCCTTTGCTTTTTAATGTTGCTGATGAAGAAATTCAAATGCTGGCAAAGTGAGGTATGTCAGCACTCAAAGTAAGAGTGTGGAGGAAGGAGAAATCACTTTTTTTCTCCTAACTGCTCATCTTGTGCTTAGCTCCACAGACACCACTCTCTCTGCCTTGTGAGTCTGCTGGAACGTGAAGCACCAGGCGACTGTGCGGGTTAATTATTAAGCAAAATGGTATCATTATTCCCTGGGCCACCACTGTTCTTCACATAAATCTGTTTCACGGTAGAAAAATGATCCCATGCAATGAGAACAAAGAAACCTGCCCAGGGTGGCCAGATTTGCCTCTGCTGAGGAGCTTGCTTTTGCTTCACCTCCTTCGAACTACAAGAGCAATGATGTGGTTGGCTTTCATAGAGATGGAGCTGGGAAAAGACCGATGAAAACAATACAGAGAAAACCATGACTGATTTCCATGAATAACCTGCCCAAGCTGTTAACCTGGGTCCAGCACCATTTCCTTATCAGCGAATATACTTCTAATAGCAACATTTCAGAGTCCAGAAGGGACTATTTTAAAGTTACCTTTGGCATTTCAAGGCAATTTCCACTGAGACTCCTGGACCTCAAGATGAAATATTAACTCCTGGCCTGGGTGCAGGGCTCCTGCTGCTGCATAGCAGTAGCACAGATGAGGAGATGATACACTCTGGGCTAGGGCAAGAGTGGAGTTCACACATGCCCCCAAGGGTGTAGGTGGGCACTAGCTGAGGTGCTAGAGCAGCAGGGCATCAAGGGCTCTGTGGGGTTCAGACTTTACTTAGCTTTTTTGGCTCACATGCATAGCGTGTTGTGCAGATGCTTAAATTCTTCTGTGACAGCAGCTCCCTGAGTCACAACAGTTCCCTGCTCTCTAGAGCAGCCCCACGGAGACAGGGCACTGCACAGTGGCCAGGAGGAAATAGATGATTTGATTGAAACTTGCTATTTCCCCAGGCATTCAATTCCTGAGGCTCTGCGCTCCCAGCATTCTGGCAGGCAGCCCAGGTACATGACGGAGGTGTGACGCTCTCCTTCCCCTTGCTGGTCAGTGCCAAGCCGAAATGACCCTCTGCTGCTCTTCTCAGTGGGTGCAAATGTCTTAGAGATGGTGCCCTCTCCCTTCACTGCAGTAGCAGGGACTCAGAAACACAGAGGCAGAGTCAAAAATCAAGGTCATGGGCAAGGCAGACCAGGGGATCCAGGAGTCCTGGCTTCTGGGAACCAATCACTCTTATCCTGCTTCCCTGGATGCTATTTAAAGGGACAACACAGAGCAAACCCTTGCCCCTGCTGGGCTTAGACTCAAGGTTGTTTATGGTGGCTCTTGCCTTTCTTCACAAGCTTAACTTGGCTCTCACTCTGTTTCTGTGCTGTACACTGTGGAAAGCCTGCAAGCAACCCTGGTCACCCCGGATGCAAAAGGGAGTGCCCAGAGGTGACAAATCCTCCTACCAGCCCCAAGGCAGACCTCAATAGAGGGATGAATTTGAGCCCTGTGTGATCACCCCAGCTCTCCCCACCACCTCAGCAGACTGTGGACTCTGTGGGCAGGATGGAGCTGCTCTTATGCCTGCCTCATTCTGCACCCAGCCCCGTCTCATAACCTGGCACCTGCAGCATCCAGGGAGGTGCAAGGTGCCCCAGTACAGCTGGTGCCCATGTTGAGCTCAGCTCCAACACAACCACCCATTGCACCGCCCATCTCCCAGCCACATGCAGCATACATTTAAGCATCTTGCACTGACTGTGGCTCTATTTCTCAGTCACTGTTTCCTACTCAGATAGGCCTATTGGGCCTCCCTAAAAATAAGGGGAGGGAGCTTATGCATGGAGACAGGAAAATGTCTGAGCAACTGCTCTGCTATGTCTTCAGAGAAGCTGAGCGAAGACACCTACTTCCAGCTGCCAATCAAGTTGCTGAAGAGGCAAGAAACATGCAAGCTGTAGGGCTGGTTGCAAGCTTGCGGGCCAGCTAATGTCCAAACTGTCCAAACTATGGCTTAAGGTGAGGTGCAGGGTGAGGTCCTGTCCCATTCCTTGTGTGAACTGCATACCTTTGCACTGCCTCACTCTCAGGGACATGGATGGTGCAGGGGAGGGCCGTGGTGACCTGCAAAAGATATTCTGCAGGCTGCAAAAGGAGAGAAAAGCTGGTTAGAAAAAGGAAAGCCACTCCAGGGTTGTGTTGTCCATTTTGTCACTGGCTCTCAATCTGCTCCCCAGCCCCCTTCTCCAGACCTCATCGTGCTGGGACAGCCTGAAGGAATCCACATCTACACAGACCATAGAAAGCCTGGAGTTCAATAAATGGAACAGCTAAAGACAGGGCCACTGCTCTGTTTCATTCCTCTCTGAAGGAGAGAAGAGACAGAGCACATCACTTTGCCTGTGCTCTGAGCTAGCACAACATCAAACAGCTCTACTTTGGGGAGGATGTAGCTGCACAAGTGCCGTGGCAGAGCTGTTGCATCCTGCCTCCCTCTACCTTCCTGTCTGCCATGGTGGCTCTCGTGTCATGCTGGACTGGGTGCTTGTGTAGGCACAGAGACACCTCCTTCTAGCAGACAGCTTGTCTTGCCTGCCTGGGACAGGGCATCACAACTCAATGATCTGTGGACTCCAAGCATCCCCATTACTTTGTGGGCAATAGACATACCAGAAGCTTCCTAGGACAACTTTGCATAGAATCATAGAATCATAGAATCATAGAATGCTTAAGGTTGGAAGGGACCTCTAGAGGTCATCTAGTCCAACCCCCCCTGCACACGCAGGGCCACCTAGAGCACGTGGCACAGGACAGCATCCAAGCGGGTCTTGAAGATCTCCAGAGAAGGAGACTCCACAACCTCTCTGGGCAGCCTGTTCCAGTGCTCTGTCACCCTCACCGTCAAGAAGTTCTTCCTTAAGTTCCCGTGGAACTTTTTATGCTTCAATTTGTGGCCATTTCCTCTGGTTCTGTCAGTGACCACCAGTGAAAAGAGGCCAGCCCCATCTTCCTCATTGCCTCCCTTGAGGCACTTATAGACACAGATCAGGTCCCCTCTCAGCCTTCTCTTCTCCAGGCTGAACAAGCCCAGCTCCCTCAGCCTCTCCTCATAGGGCAGATGTTCCAGGCCCCTGATCATCCTCGTGGCCCTGCGCTGGACTCTCTCCAGCAGCTCCACATCCCTCTTGTACTGTGGGGCCCAGAACTGGACACAGTACTCCAGATGTGGCCTTACCAGGGCTGAGTAGAGGGGTAAGATCACCTCCCTCGACCTGCTGGAGATGCTCCTCTTAATGCACCCCAGGATGCCATTGGCCTTCTTGGCCACGAGGGCACACTGCTGCCTCATGGTCAACCTGTCGTCCACCACGACGCCCAGGTCCTTCTCAGCAGAGCTGCTCTCCAGCAGGTCGGTCCCCAGCCTGTACTGGTGTCTGGGGTTATTTCTCCCCAGGTGCAGGACCGTGCACTTGGCCTTGTTGAATTTCATGAGGTTTTTGACCGCCCAGTTGTCCAGTCTGTCCAGGTCCCTCTGGATGGCAGCACAGCCCTCTGGAGTATCCGCTACTCCTCCCAGCTTCGTATCATCTGCAAACTTGCTGAGGGAGCACTCTGTGCCTTCATCCAGATCGTTGATAAATAAATTGAACAGGACTGGACCGAGGACTGACCCCTGGGGCACTCCGCTCAACACAGGCCTCCAACTAGACTCTGCACCGCTGATCACCACCCTCTGAGTTCTGCCATCTAGCCAGTTGCCAATCCACCTCACCGACCACTCATCCAGCCCACACCTCCGGAGCTTGTCCAGGAGGATGTTGTGAGGGACGGTGTCAAAAGCCTTGGTGAAGTCAAGGTAGATGACATCCACCGCTCTTCCCTCGTCTATCCAGCCAGTCATCCCATCATAGAAGGCTATCAGATTAGTCAAGCATGATTTCCCTTTCGCGAATCCATGCTGACTAGTCCTGAGCACCTTCTTGTCCTCCATGTGCCTGGAGACAACGGCCAGTATGAGCCGTTCCATCACTTTTCCAGGTACGGAGGTGAGGCTGACCGCCCTGTAGTTGCATGATGTATTCACTGCCTTAGCAGAAGCAGCGTGTTTCCGATGTGTCAAGTTACGCAGGCTCAGCTTTGCTCTAAGTCATCGTTAAAGAAGGATTTTGTTTACTTATAAATGTGAGTGAATCTGGTTCATGGACAGAGTCAAGTTACAAAGAAGATGATAAACTCTACAAGGAATTAGGATTACACTCAGTAGGAATAAGTAAGTTCACTGAGCATCTTGGTTAGCTTATGAGGCTGGCTACCTGGCCTCTGCCCTTAACCAGACCTAAAATGCAGAGAGAGGTTCAGCACTGGGTCTTTTCTGCCTTGGGTGTAAAAGATGGACGAGGAGATGCCAGGGCAAATGCTTGGGCCAACACCAACTTTAATCTAGAAGAAAATGAACAAGCCCTTTACACTTGCCCTTTAGTTTTCCCCTTAGCTTCCTTAGCCATGGCAGTGGCAAAACACATGGAACTAAGTAATTTTTAGCAGCCTCCTTCCCCAAAGACTCCTTATTTATTCTTTCTTCTTTACACTATTGGATATTTATCTTTCTTCTTTATACTATTGGATATTAAGATCTGGATTCAGATTTTAATGTGTTTTCCCATGCTTGCAGCCCCTTTAGAGTACAGTAGTGTAACCACAGAGGCAATATATCAGGAGAAGTGTATCACAGTAGGAGATCTGGAAGAGTGTGTGTCTTTCTTCCTCTGCTTGGAAAGAGTATGGACAAATATTAGTTTGAGATGAAAATGAATGTCTTCACTTTGTTGGGCTCTGATGATAATGGCTCTCACATGCTTGGCTAGCCTTGTGCCATGCCCTGGGATGCTGCCAAACTTGCATTCAGCTGATGCCTCACTATCTGCGAGGGAAGGCAGAGCCAGTGGCCACTCAACGGGACTTTGTCCTCCCGATGGCAGGCCGCTTATGAAACAGCAGCCGTTGCGTGTGCTGGCATGACAGAAAGGCTCTAGCCTGCACAATAGCAGTGTTCTCTGTGAACTCAGCTGCGAAAGACTAGCACAAAATTAAACAGGAGCACATGTAAGCTTGGAGCACTTTTCAGCAAGACCTCATCAATTATTGGCACTAGTGGAGGCAACAGCTGCTGGTTGGATGGGCTTTCCATGCTCATATATGTGTCTATATGCTCTGTATGTATAGATTAAAAGCCATAGGCTTTAAGGGCAGCTAATAATCATTCACCACATTTTATATGCTCAGTGTATGGGACAGACAGAGCGCTGGAGGAGGCCCACTCTGGCATTAAGGAGGACTGTGCATCCCACAGACTGTGCTGTCCCTGGGCTCTGTATGAGGCTTCACACAGAGCATGTCCTTGCGAATGAAGTTTAATCTATCTTGCCTGCCTAGAGAGATTTTCAAAGGGTGAGAAACTCCTCTGCAGTCCTCTCAAAGGGCAGGTTTAGCTGTTGCACTGATGCCTCTGTGTTGTGATCTGCTCCCAGTAGGATCAGGCGCACCTTCTGAGCACACGTTAGCTCTGTGGCTCTTCGTAAGCAAGGGTTAATGAGCAGGTGAAGCTCTGAAGAGCGGACTCTTGTTCCTGCCAAGGTCTGAGCTGAGAGACTTCCCTCTGAGCCTACTCTGACAGAGCTGATCAGAGAGGGAGCTCCCTCTGTGACCTGATAGAGCGGGACATTGTGCTTGCGGGAGCTATCCCTGCCCAGGAAGGTAATTCACCCACGTGGGTGCACTTTCCAAAGCAATCTGCCCTTTTAGTGGAAATCAAACCAGCTGACACAGGCAAGGGGGAATGTTTGTTCAGTCTGAGATCAGAGGCCCTTGTTCTGAAAGCTCAGTTTTATCCTCAGTCCTAACTTCTCTCTGCCCAGCGTTAATCGCTGGTCTGGGAACAGAGGATTTGAACAGTCTCCAGAGCTATACAAGCAGATTTGGTGGCTCTCAGCAGTGCTTTGTAAATAAGTCCCAGCAGGCACTCGCGTATGTAAACAGCTTCTTTGCTAGCGCCACTGCCTTTCTCCACGGGTTACTGAGTCTGGCAGAGTGTGGCTGGAAGGGCTGTGCTAGTGTTAGTGAGGATGCAGGATCACGGGGCAGCCTCAGCCCACACAGAAAAAGAGAAACAGGCTGCAGTTTACAGTTTTACCACCTGCTTCTCTGCAGCTTGGTAAGAGCAAGACTTGAGTCAGGGGGCCAGAAAGCCAGCTGTTTTGCAGAACAGCTGTGCCTTGACATCAGCTTTGTCCCTTGGTGCGTATGTGTTACAACATAGGCTTTAATTGCACAAGCATGATGAACTCACCTTACCTAACAGGATAGGTTTTTTTTACATGCTAGTTTGTGCCTGCCAGAGGAGAGGTATAGGCTGAATATGTGAGGGGCAAATTGTCTTTTCAGACTTCATGGTAAACCTCTGGAGTAGGGCATTCTGATGCGACTGAGATCAATCTATGCCCTGAGACCTTGCTAATGTTTTCTTGAATATTTCCATTAGAAATTGACATTTTTGACCGTTTGCATGGAGTGTTTTGGGAGTTCTTTGTATGCATGTACATATGTTTGAAAATTTAGAGAAAAGGAATGCATTTGCTTTTTAAAGTATTCATTTCTGTTAAAAGGCTATTTTCTCTTATGAAATATCTGCTGGGGTTTTCTTCCAGATGGACAATATTTCCTAGACCTTGGGGCCTGATGTTATCAGGCAACACTCTAATTATTGAGCTGCTGAGGATATAAATAAATGCTGCTAAATAGTTTAGCTCAATGGCCTTTGCCCTTCCTGGGGGATGCAGCTCATCTTCCATCAATACGATTAGCGGAGGAGACATTGTGTATTGATTAATTGTCCAGACTCGTTTCTCATTAGTTTGCAGTAGCTTGTGATGCACAGCCTTTTCACTAAAGTTAAAGAAACACATTTTTCTACAGAGTTGACAGGTGCCCAGATCTTCACCCATGCCAACAGATTTTGAGAGCTGTCTAAGTGAGCATAAATGAACCCACCCCCAGCTTGTCTAAATGAGCATAAATGAACCCACCCCCAGCTCATTTCATCATCCCATCTGGGCATTGCCCCCAAAGGTCTGCATTTACACCACTGTTGAAATGCACATTGGTGACCCAACTGGATAAGGCCCCTGATTTCTAGCACGATGTTTCCCTGGTCCTCCAATCTCCAACAGTGGCACCTCGTGCTGCTACTGTATGCGCAACCAGTGTTGCAGTGCGAGCTTTAACCTGTTTTTGAACTTCACAGCAACACCCGGGCATTGCCACTGCACTTGCTCAGGAATTTATTTTTTTTTGTTTTCTCTTTGAGGCCCAGGGCTGGGCATCCGGACACCTGGCACTGGGACAAGCGGGATAAGGAGGTGGCATTCGCAAGCACTATTCCTGGCACTGCCTTGTGGCACGACCTTGAGCAAGGCTAATGGGAGGTGGATGAGACACAGTCTCGTGACACTGCCACCTGGTTTTGCTCTGCAGTGGCAGTTTTCTTCCCAGACAGCAAGTGGGAGCATCATATCACTTATCCCTGACAATGCTTGGGGCATCTGGGATGAAAATTCAATGAAAGTAAGGCAAATGCTCTAATTAGTGATGCTACCTGGCAGCGTTGCAACAAGGGTGGTATCAGGGAGCAGGAGCTACAACCCCTGGACTAAGATGCTTGTGTCCGCTGTTATCTGTCTCCATCTAAATTAATCTTCTAGGTCCGCCTTCAAAATGGTGGAGAGATATGAAGAGAAGGCCCTCTCCATAGAGGGTGAACTCATCTAAGGAGACCTCTCGGAGCAGAGCATTCACGCTCTAAATACACCCATGTCTCTTCTCTGAACATAAAGGCAGTACAGCTGACATGCATAAGTGGGGATATCTACCACAGATGCACATAACTTGGATCCTGCCTCACTCACAGCTCTCAGTGCTGAGGGTTAGAAGTAGCTGTCTGGATTTGTGGTGTCTGTCTGGCTTCTGTCAGAAACAATGCCCAGGTCATTTAACAGCTGTCAGTCAACTGCACCATATGATGAGTGTAGTAGTATTTGCCTATCTCCTGGGGAAGTGATAGTTTTAGCTAAAACTTGTAACCAGAATTGCTTTCTCAAGGTGAAGACAGTCGTATATTCTGGTGCTGTTCTGTTGCAACCTGTCCTTGCTATTTTAAGTGAGCTTGAGGGTTGGGATCTTGGTAAGGCTAAATGAGGGTTAGAGCTTCCACACTGATGAAATCTCCCACCCGTTTCTGTGAGGTCAGGTTCCCAGTTTAGTTAGCTCCAGCCAAAATTATCAAAGGAATAAAATGTCCCTATGCTCTGAAGACTAAAGCTATATGGTACTTTTCCTCAACAGCTGCCATATTTCACTTGCTTGCACACATCTGCTAAGGAGGTTTTTATTTGGTTTTAGGCTATCAGAAGGTATGTGCTCATATGGCTGGAAATCCCGCTGCAGGAAGGATCCTGTCATCCTATCCCAGGCCATGCCTGTGCACTAAAAGTGTACATACTCAGGAATGAGAGTGAGCATGTGGCCCAGGAACACGCAAAGGAAGAGAAATTACAGGAAGATCTGCCAAGGAAAAGCTGCAGGGGCAAAATAGAGCCAAGGACCACCAGAAGTTCCAGGAAAACACCACCTTTGTTTTAAGACAAAAGTTATACACATCTGGAACTGGAAAGGAACTTGAGATGATAAGCTAACAATTCACTTCTTTATGTTGAGACAAGTACCTTGGGCAGATTCCCACTGAAATGGAAGGATAGCTGGAGACACTGCCGAAAGCAGAGCTCGTTTCTCAGTGAAATTTGGACAAAAAGAGCAAAATCTTCACCCAGGCATAACATAACTGCTGCTAGCGAGGTGTTGTCACATTGGTGGCATCTCCAGTAATAGGGCTCTCCTTAGAAGTTGAAGGGTGTACGTGCAGGAACATAGCCCTCTGGGAGTGAGACTGGAAAAACAAACTTTAAATAAAGGCATGGGGAGGAGGATTTGGGAGGCTGTGTGTGCTTTTTAGTTGGGATTTGTGTGGTATCCTTACTTTTGATATGTAGCTGAATGAAAAGCGTAATGACTAAGATACAGTGATGAATAAAGGGAAATATGACAGCAAGAACATAACACTGATTGGAGCAGGAAGCGGATGCTCCATCCAATGTTATGTAACTAATCCAGGCGGGAAAGTGGTAGAGACAGTGGAAACAACTCAACATTAAGATCAGGAGCTCATGATCAATATAGTGAAGGAGCTAGAACTAGGCAATGAAACTGTCTGTCTCAGGGGCATGGCAGGCAGTTGTCATGGCTGGACCACTGAGACTGAAGGATTTGCACTGCTCTAAAGAAAAGTGAAGATGAGTGGAGGTCTGACCTTGGAAGAAAAATGTAGGTGTTTCCTTGGAGGACGAATGTACATGTGTCTTCCAAGTTAACTGAGGAGGACAGCAGTGCCATTCTCAAGAACTGGAAGAGGAAAGGAAAAGATGTAACTAGTGCCAAGAATGGCACTAGTGTGACCTGGAAAAAAAAAAGCAGACATAATCATGTGAATCTGGAAGGGCTTTGCTTTTTTTAGCCCAGCAAGATAAATGTTAAGAGGGTGTATGATTGCTGCCTATTAATACCTGATGTGGGTAAATCCCAGCGAAGGAGAATTGCCATTTCAGCCAGAAGACTGAAGAATACTGGAATGAGAACATATACTTATCACCTACGCGAAAAAGAGGCTAGATACTGAGAGATGATTTTAGCCATAATAACATAGAGGCTTCCTTCTACCTGCTATGAATTATTCTCTGATGAGCGCCATAAACACCATCTTGAGCCAAATTCTACCTTTCTCTAGACCAACCCCAAATAGCATCATAGCAAGCATCTCTTTCACCCTTCTCTAAGGTTTTGTTGCCACAGGGATTACAACCTACATGACTCTACTCTTTTGCGAGAAGTGCTGGTTACGCTATGCTGTAAGCTATTCCAACTGCATAAGGTCAATTCACCCCCAAAATGTAGATGCAAAATTAAGTGCTTTGGCTCATTTTAGCTTGAGCTATAAAATACAGCCCCGGTCTCATTTCTCCTGAAATTTGGATGCATAGATGACTGCTATAAACAAAAGTAAGAGATTCTTCTTCAATAACCTCCCAGAAATGCACAGGTCTGGTGCGCCTTTGTAGTTGTGTGTTCTCTGATACAAGTACATGTGTTAGTACCACTCCTGATGGGGATCTGGCCCAAGAGCTAAGAGAAATAAACACATATGAGTTAGCAAGAAGTCTTGCACCACAGTGTCTTTCACCTATCCTTTTCATCATTGTTCTCCTAAGCTTCTTCTTCCTTCATGTGGAATCATCTGGCCTATTCCTGCTCTAAAAAATCAAAGACCCAGGACCCAGATTCCAGAGGAGAGGCTGAGCTAAGTGTTTCTGGCTTGCTTGTGGAGGCCTCAGGACAGTGGCAGGTCTCCTCTCTATGTCTGTGTTAGTGCCTGCAAGACTTCATGTGAGTTATTTTGCCTGGCATCAGACAGAGCTAAAAATGAAAAAAGAGAACAAGCTCCAAATGAAGTATAATGGGAGAGGAGGAGAACATTGTTCTAGAGCACCTTGTTTTGAATGATGTAGTCAGCCCCAGCTTTTTAGCTTCCATTAATAAATGCTCACATTTTGATCAAGGCAGGATATTTCTTGTAGCTCAGCTTTTGTGTACAAATGGAACTGGAGACACAACTTCCAAGGATAGATTTTGACTCATGTGAGAGCAGTGATGTTGACTGTGTGTACAGATGATTGCTAGTGTATGATATTCTTGCTGAACACTTCTCATAGATCAAAACTGTTACAGAGGCTTGACCCCTATGCTATAGGCTCCTCTGTTCACTGCTGTGTGCTGGTTTCAGAAGTTAGAAAATGATTTCCCCATTTTCTGAAAGGGAGACACTGAAACAAGATCCTTAAAACATAGTGTTAGAGGCCTGTAGCTAGCAGTGTTCCTCAGGGGTCAATAATGGGATCAGTCTTGTTCAACTTATTCATTAATGAAGGGCTAGAGTGCACCCTCATCAAGTTTGCTGATGCTACAAAGCTGTGAGGAGTGGCTGATACACCAGAGGGCTGTGCTGCCGTTCAGAGGGATCTGGGCAGGCTGGAGAGGTAGGCGATGAGGAACCTCAAGAAGTTCAATAAAGCCAAGTGCAAGATCCTTCATCGAAAGACGAATAACTCCATGCACAAGTGCAGATTTGAGATCGACCTTCTGGAGAGCAGCTCTGCAGTGAAGGACCTGGGAGAATGGTGGACAAGTTGACCATGAGCCAGCAACATGCCTCGTGTCAGTGGTATCCTGGCCTGCACTAGGAGGAGTGTTGCCAACAGGTTGAGGGAGATGATCCTCCCCCTCTACTCAGCCCTGATGAGGCTGTACTTGGAGTGCTGTATCCATCGCTGGGCTCCCCAGTACAGGGGGGACATGGAGCATTCAGCATAGAGCTATAAAGATGATCAAGGGACTGGAGCATCTCTCTTGTAAGGAAAGGCTAAGGGACTTGGGCCTGTTTAGCCTAGAGAAGAGTAGTCTGAGAAGCGATCTTAACAGTGTGTACAAATACCTTAAGGGAGGGTGCCAAGAACATGGGGCCAGACTCTTTTTCAGTGGTGGTCAGTGACAGGACATGAGGCAGCAGGCACAAAATGAAGCACAGGAAGTTCCACCTGAATTTGGGGAGAAACTTCCTGACTGTGAGAGTGATAGAGCACTGGAACAGGTTGCCCAGAGCAGTTGTAGAGTCTCCTTCCCTGGAGATACTTACAGCTTGCCTGGATGCGACCCTGTGCAATACACTGTGGCTGACTGTGCTTGATCCAGGGGGTTGGACTACATGATTCCCAGAGGTCTCTTCCAACCTCAGCCATCCTGTGGTTCTGGAATGTGCTGTGCTGCTTTTGTCACATTCCCTCGGGACACAGTGACAGACTTAGGATTTCTTGGATAGCACTGTAAGAAAGACGTCTGTCTACCTATTATTATCTTCCCATTCTATTCTGTCCATGTCCTGCAAGTAGGTGTCTGTGCTGGTGCCTCCACATGTGTCTTCTCGTATGTCAGGGCCAGTGGGTGGGCGTCAGGGTGTGTCTCTGCATACAATGAAAAAATAATGAAGGTGAAAGTGTAGTTAAAAAATCTGTGATATCAGTAATTTCTTCCATGTGAGGGAGAAAGAGATAACATGGAAGAGCAGCTAACACCCACCAATACCTTTTTCATTACCCAGCGCTCATCTGTCAGAAGAGGACAAGAAAGCAGAGCATCCAAGTGACAACTTTAGGTGGTGCTGAGAGCCACCAGACAGATGAATGGGAAAGTGATATGAGCACCGTGCACACTCCTGGCTCAACATATGAAACTCCCATGGGGATCTGCTGGCTCTGGGCTCAGGGTTGTGCCCTGCCTCTGACTGTAGCTTAATAATAACGGGCTCCCACAAAGGCACAGCTTGACCAAGCTACACCGAGATGGGCAACCTGCCTACGAGGTGAGGGCTGCCTAGGGGCTGGGAGGTGGTCTGGGGGCCCAAGGGGAAGGGGCCGAGTCATCTGAGCCAGGATGGATTTATTCTTGGAAAAAATGCACTATTCTGACACGTCACGAAACAACTTGATGGAGGTAGAGGAAAGAAGGGAGCCCTTTGTCACTGCGCTGGGAACAAAGGCCGGTCTGTGAGGCCGGGAGGAATACTGCCGCAACCGGGATCAGCTGCTCTTGTTTCTTCCGTCATGCTGACAATGCACAGTTGCAGAGTTTCTTTCCCTGTGTGGGGAGAATAATTGGATTTAGTAATGTGGATTTAATAATACCGTAAGTCAGTCAAACAGCAGCCCAGATAACAATTCAAGTCCCGTTCAATGGATGCAGCATTTTCTTTATGTTGTTTTTCTTCCATTTCCTCTCTTTTGCACTTAGACTCATTTCCTGTCTTTTTCTCTGCAACATGAGCACTACAAGTACACATCCACTCTCACTCCGCTTGCTTCCACTCACCTCCAGTGGGTTTATATTGCTAGGGCGAATTAAGGTTTTTGCCAGTGCTGCCCTCAGAGAAGCAGCGTTAAGCACTGAAGTTGTTATTGCTGCACACCAGTAGGGTCATATCCACCAAAATGAATTGGGCGGTGCATTTTGCTCTTTCAGGCTGCCTTTGGTGGAGACTTGGATAAATGCTGCCGCAGGAGCTTTCCAGAAGCTTCTTCTGGAAGAGATGTGACAGAAGGTTCCCTTGGGAACACCAGATGTGACTGTAAAGTATAACAGCAGTGACATGCTGTGCTTGTCTCTGGACATCGAATGGGTCTCAAGCAATGTAGCTTGACCACATTTTGATGAAATTTTGTCGTCATTATATAGCCACTGAAGCAAGGGCCAGCTCAGGGCGGGACACCTACTCCAAGAGGGCTGTTTCTGTTCTCTTTGTCCATCCGGCTCTTGCAAAGGCGGCTTCCTCTGTCTGTTGCAAAAGGCAAGCATGGCCATGGGGCTTGCACAAGGCACAACACTGTCCCTGAATGGCCTTGCACAGTTGGAAAGTTGAAGGGGAGTGGGGACAGATGGCAGGGTCTTCTAGCTGCCCATGTCACATCATCACACCTCTAGCAGTGCCTGTATGGTACCTAGAAACAGCCTCTGGCCGAGCTGCAGCTTCCCTCTGCTCTTGAGCTGTGACCCAGGGCCTCTCAATGTTCTTAAATCTCTCTCCTTCCCCTTCATAGAGGCACTTAATTCTTGCAGAGTCAGGGGGAAGGCATGCAGTCTGGCCAGATTTCGTGGCTGTCTGCAAACCACTTGTGTAACTGCCCCCCATTGCTACAAATTCCCGTAAAATCAGGATAGTCCCAGCTGACTCCAATCTGAAGTGCTAGAGACTGGTCCTAGATAGAGACCAAGTGGGATGTACTTGGGCTGATCTGGAAAAACTCTCAAAGACCTCGCTGGTGCATCTGGTTCATAAATTCAGAGATAGAACCAGTGTCCAGATCTAAAGTCAGTAAAAAATCCGGCCTGGTCGGATAGGGAAGGATTGTGGAGGTATGATTTGCTTCCCTGGAAGATCCAGTATTGCCACTGCAAGGATTCAGGAACAGGCAGTCCTGTGGCTTCCAATGCTTTGCATTGAAGGCTTGAAGTGGATGAGAAGGTACTAGGAAACATTTTTCTGGAGGGTAGAGAAGAGGCAGAATTTGAGTGCTATTGATAAAATGGCACTTCTTTATTGACCATAGGCAGCCCCCTCTTCTATAAATTAATACCTGGAATACTGAGTAAATGCAAATAATGACTTGGTGCCATAAATACAGAGGAAATGTCAGAACCAAAGAACGGAGCACTTAAAGCTCCACTGGAGCTCCATAACCTTGGGAAGCAAACGAGGAAGGTCAAAGTTTTGCTCTGTGTCTGTACAAGGTGCATGTAAATAACAAGACCTTGCAAAATAGCCTCAGTTCTTACACTGTCTGGCTCTGATGCACTTGATGGTAGTTTTCAGATAAGTACATCTTAAGGTGAAGAAAGTTAAGAAAGAAATGAGAGGCATTCTACAGTCCACATTAAATACAAGAAACCTTTTTTCCATCAAAGGAAGACGACACTAGCAAAGCTTGTGATGGATGAGCAAATCACACCATAGGGAGAAGAGAGGGGAGGAGAAAGGGTGAGCATAGCCAAATCCTTTAGAAGAGACCAGCCCATGGCTGGATCCTAAAAGAAGATAGACAACCTAGAGAGCCAGAACTAACTCCAAATGTGCCAAGCAACACAGCATTTTCCTTCCAAAAATAAAATGGCTACACTCTCATGAGTAGAGTCCTGAAGCTAGTCGTTCAGATGGAGATTTGCAACACTACAAAACAGGGTCCAGATGAGTGAGTTGGGATTGCAGAGTTCGTTGTGTGGGTCAAGGAAGACTGTGTGTGGGCCCAGTGCAAACTGTTTAAGATATGATGATGTGAATATGGCTAGACATAGCTGGTATCTTATGCTATGATCTGATTAGACGCAAAATTAGCTACAGTTCAGTGGGTCTGCAGTAGAGCACTCTGCACTGAAGACAGTCTGGTAGTTGCTGGTAGCTGCTAGAACTTCTTATTTCCAGTACAATGTGGGAGTGGACAAAAATGGAAAATAATCCTGCTTCTTTTAAGAAAGACCCAAAGAAGGGCTTTACCTACCCCAGAAACTTGCCCACTTAATCAGCTGTATCATTTCATCTGATAAAATGCTTAATTTCTTTCCCCAAGGCTTGTGCCATGAATACCCTTTATATCATTGTTAAAAGAAACTTCCATTGCAAAGCACTGCAGAGTAGTTAGTGACATATAGTGTGGTGTGTATTAATATATGCACACATTATAGACAAGTAACTGTGTGGGCTGTATATATTCAATTTCATAGACAGCATATATATATATATATATATAATGGACATTGCATATGTTATAGAATATGCATTATATATATTAGAGTAGAGCTCCTAATGAAGAGCAGACTTCTACAAGGTGACATCACCTTCAAGAGGAAGCTGAGGAGAGAGACCCTGGTATCTCTGACAACAGGGATTTGGAGCAGAATAAAGAGACAAGGAAGATGAAACAGCGCACTCAACCGTCCCCTAAAATCTGAGGTTAGAGAGCGGGAAAGCGCTACAATAAGATGAGATCCCTGAGTCCTGCAGGGAGTAGGAAATATCCAGACAAGGAAAAAGCTTGCTGTGTCTGATGTCCTGGAGCAATTCGGCAGGTCTGAACAGTGGCAAGAAGCACTGCAGCAGTCACCAGGCAGCGTTTTTCAGGTGAGTTGTTCTGCCAACAGTTGTTGTTCTGCATGCAGTTGTTCTGTATAGCTGTGCCCTGCACTAATGAACCCTGCTGTTACTCTTCCCATTCAGCATGAGAGGGCAGATGAGGGAATGGGTGCAGTGCGTTTAAGGTAGAGCCCAGATGATTGGGGCAGAGTGCTGCAGTTCAGCAGGGGTCCAGGATAAGGCAGATCCCTTGCAAGGAGCCCGAGGGTCCATGCTTGGTGCCCTGGGATGTGGGCACTGCCTCCTGAGGGCCTCCTGGGCACCCACCCCAGCCAGGCTCCTTCCTCCACTGAGGGCAGATCTGCCTGGGGTTGACCAAGGCCAGGGCTGCCTGGCCAAAGGTAATGTGCTTTTTATTACCCAAGATAGGAGGACCCATCCAAGGGAGGGCTGAGAAGTCCTCTGGAGCACAAAGTGGGACATGGACCGGGGGAAGGCAGATCAGGCTTAACAAACTGTTAAAAAAGATCTCTTTAACAATACCATCACATGGTGCCCTGGGTAAGGGTGTGGTTTTAAAGCCATTGCCTGTGTGTAGTAACTTCATGAGAAGCTTTCTAATCTCAGTTCACAGAACCTAAAGGGTTCTTTATTCAGCCTGCCTCTCCAGCTCTCCTGGCTTTGGTACACATAACTATGATGTCCAAATATCATTTTAGCCAAGAACCTGGCACCCAGCAGAACAAGAAGGGTGTCTCTCACACCTTCAGGAACACCAAGCCCAGGTTCATGTAGCTCAGGGTGAAGAAAGAGCAGCAGCTAAGACATCCTTGAAATGTGGCCAGAATCAGCTTAGGTGTTTGAGAGGGAGTGTTGAGTGCCACTTCTGCAGGAAGGTGATGTCAGATTGCTGCCAGCGGTGGCTTGGCAGAGGTGGTCTCAGCAGAGGTGGTTGCCTTTGTGCATTGGAAATCGAGGGTGTGGAGCACATGGAGCCCTTGGGAACTATGGATCTGGGTGCATGTCAGCACAGCGGTAGCTTGTCTCAGGGGAAGGAAGGAAAGGAGAATGTTTTTTTTTGCATGGAGAGACAGGGTTGTCTGGGGTTAAGCACAGCCTCTCTGGACTGCTAACTTGGCCTGTGAGGGCAACCTTCTTCTGGCTGTGCAGCCCTATCTCAACTCTGTGCCTGCACATTCAATGCAGTTGCAGCTGCAATGCAGGAACCTCAAGAGCATTTAGCAAAGATTCACCATTCGACCTCATCTTCATGCAGGCCAGGGTGGGTCAATGTGCAGGGCAGAGAAGGGGTTAAATGAAGCACCTTGGAAAAGGTAAAGATACAAAACCCCTCTGCCTGAAGTCTGGGAAGGGAACATTGTGCTCAGTTGCTTAGGACAGAAGTTTATGATTTTTTCCTATAGAGTTTGGCAGTGTTATCCACTGTGAAAAATCATCGGCCGTGGAGATATCTGATAAGGACAGAGCTGGCATCAGCTGGGAGAACAAAATGTCAAGAATGCATCGGGCTGCGCCCCCCACTTTTACCAGGGGGCAGGACATCGGTCTGGGAACAGTGTGTTGTTTGCCCTTATCTCTAATTCTCCTGCTTGCCTAGCCTCTTTATTGCCTCCTGATGAGTGCAAATGCAGTGCTTTGAGATTTGATCTTCTGCTAAGAACTTCTTCTCCTCCACTGCCACCACTAACCCCTATTCCCTCATGCTTGGGTGATGAGGGGAGATTTAGTTTGCTGGGAATGATGTGAGTACAGAGAAATACCTCTAATCTGGCTAGCTTTGCGCTCCCAGATGAAGGGTGATAATGTTTTCCCTGTGATCAGCAAAAAGCTGCCTTTTAAAGTAAAAACTGTCTTTTTCCAAGTGCTTTACATGGATGGGAAGCAAGCAGTGAGCCTGGATCAACTCTCCTTTCAGATGAGAAACAGAATGAGAGCGAGCTGCAGGGCTGCTGCTGCAGTATGCCCAGCAGCAGCTCCCTGCTCTCCTTGAGGGCACAGCTCGTGGGATCAGGCGCCAACACCACCATGGGAGCAACAGCTCTGCTGCCTTCTCTCTAGGTGCTGGGACAAGCCTGCTCAAGCCTGAAAGGCGGTCAGCAAAAGGGTATTTATGTAACTATGATATCTAGAAACAACTGTGGTTATGTGTTTAAGCAACCAGACTTTGCCTGAAGGAGTGTTCAGGTGTCAATATTTCACTGTTCTGAGCAAAGACACCACAACCATTAAGGAGTATATGCTTGTGGACAGAAAAGTCCCAACAAAACTGTTATAGTGTAGTTGTGCTTTGAAACATGTATGTGCTTTGCAGGAGCAGGTTCAGGTATATTAGCTGACGGGCCAGCAACCAAGCACATGCACAGTAATGGGACAACTTGGCTCAAAGCCTGCAAAGGATAGCTCTTGTTTTGAAGCAATTCATCCAAAATGGCAATTTTTCACTAAGGAAGAGAAAAAAAAAGGTCACTTGAGAGTATCCTTTTTCTCCAGGGAACAGCTCTTTGCATTTCTATTTTAATCTCTCTGAGGACAGATTGCTTCCTAAAAAAAAGGGAGAGCAGGCAAATAAGAACATGTGGGCAAGTACATGCAAGAAAGAGAAGGAGTCCGGGGACAGTGATGTCTCAGACTAATGGTGCAATGATTTCCTTTTAGAAAATAGTTTTATAAAGAAAAAAAAAATGCAGAAAAAAAGGACCTGTGTGACTGGCTGTAATTACTACTAAAACCACAGGGCAAAATAGTTTTACTGAGGAAAAACAAACAAAAAAAGAAAAGAGCTACCTGTCAAGCCTCTTCCCTCTCCCCTGTATGCCCTACCTCTGCCCATGGGACCAGCCTTCAGGTGCTGGGACAGCACAAGCTGAAGGGAGAGTCTTCTCATCTGATTCAGGCTGTAGCTTGATAAGGTCGTAACTCTGGCTGCCAGGCTCCTGACATCAGATCAAACACAACCCCGCCATGCAATGCTGAGGGCAGATGAGTAGAAACTTGCTCTGTTGGCTGAAAATCACTTATGAATTTTTGACACAACAGTTTAGCATTCTTTTCTTCTGGATCAGGCACTGCCTGCCCTCCCAAAGATGCCCCAGGGCTGACATGGATGTCATAGTGTTCTGGGTAATTTGACCGATGTATTACCATGCCTGAACCAGACCAGATTTATACTGCTAAGCAATGCAGAAGTACACTGGTTGGATAAATGATCAGATTATGATCAAATGATCACCTCATATGTATTGTCACACATATCTGTGGCTAGACAGATAGATATTAAATCTATAAAGTGAATCATGAGTGTATCTGGAGCCCTTATTCATTGAGTGGCACCACGACGTAGCTAAGCCAATGGTCCTGTGCAAGAAGAGATGGTCAGAAACTCCTTTGACTAATGGTATAGCTAAGAAGGGCGCCGTGTCCTCAAAAACAACCCTTTCCTTTTCTGCTACGTGGCTGTCTCCTGATCTAGCTAAGATCTGTTGTGAAATCTGAGAGCAATAGTCTATTTCCAGCAGGTATGAAGATCAAGGTAAATAACTCTAAATAGAAAACAAACTCGTTATGGAGAGAACGTATGTTAGATTTCATAATTCACCTTGGGACTCATTCACCTAAGGCTGCCCCACACCATTAGAGTCAATGGCTATTTTTAACCCAGATTTCAGGCAGCTAAATGTGCAGGCCCATACTGGTCACATACTATCAGGAATCTTAAAAAAAAAAAAAAGAAAAAGAAAAAGTTAAAAAAAATCTTTGTCTTTCTTTTGCAGCCTTTCCAAGCTTTCCATGGCACAGAAGTCCCATGGTGCCAAGGAGGCACGGCTTTTCCCTGCTGCAGTGGGGAAGGTGGCCTGGCATTTTGCTTGGGAGCAGGTATCCAGCTCCTGATCACATCTCCCTTCTCTGTTGTTTGCACTGGCTCCTTGCCTAGCAGCAGCACAAGCCTCCCAGAGGTGGAGGGACATTTTAGGTCTACTGTGAAGGAAATCTGGGACCTTTTAGAGTGAAAGGAGCCATAGAAATGCAAGATCGCTTTGCCAATGTTGTTATTAGAGCTGGGCAAACTCTCTGTATTTGCTTTCCTACTCCTGAAGAGTCAGAGGGTTCAAAAGTTCACCTAGGTGAAGATGCTGCTCTGTTTGGGGCAAGCAGAGGAAGGGAGCAGAAGGACAGATGATCTCACTGTGGGGAGGCTGAGCGTGATGAGGAGGACAGAGGGAAACAAATCTTACTGTGAAAATGGACCCTCCACCAAATTTTTCATCGCTAAAGCCCAGACAGCCTCCCCAGGACAGTATGGAGCAGGGGAGAGAGAGGAGGGCTGCAGAGCATGAGTAGAGCAGGCTCCCTGCTCTTCCACTAAGGCTGCCTCCCAAAATGCCCTAAGCTGATCCCTTGGCTCTCCAGAGGGTGTTTGCTTACACATTGCCACCTAATTGGAGTTAATCTTCATGTTTGGGATAATCTGCTGGTTTGGAGGCCTCACAGATTGGTCATTTTCCCTCCCTCTCTTTGCAGGTCCTGGAGTCAGAGGAGAGGACAGCTGTGGAGCAGACTCAGGAATGCGCTACCTCCTTCTGTCAGTTCTGGGAGAAAAGTACTTTATCCTTTGAGGAATGATGCCTGGGGAGCAGGTTCCTTAGATGGATTAGTTCCTTTCTAATTGATAGGTCTCCTGAAGACTCGAAAAAAAAAAAAAATCCAAACCTCAGCCACAGCCTGAGGAAACTGCTCTGTAGGGATCTGCTGAGACTCCCACGTTCTGGTGGGCGTCACCACCCTGCTGGGCTGGTCCTGGCTGGCCTCTCATGCAACCTTTGCCTTTCTGCCCTGGAGTCAACCCTGCTGAAAGCAGAAGTGCAGGCCAGACATACACAGCTGTTGTCACTCTGTCCTCTCTGAACTTTTCCTTTGCCATCTGGAAGCCTTTCTGTGTCCATCTCCTCTGTGACTATCGCCATTTCAGTTCCCTACCCAGTCTGAGAGGGAGTGAATCATGGACACCTCATACAAGTCTTTCCTGTTGCTTTAAACTGAAGGTGAAATTGTCACCACCAGGAGGGCATCTTGCTGTCTGAGGGTGGAAAAAAAGTATCAGGAGGATGAGCTCACTCATGTGATGAGCTCATTGCCATAAAGAGAAGCCACCATGAATGCTACCTCTGTGGATGCCACCTGCTCCATCAAACCTGAGCTGAAAGGGCTTTTCCCCAAGGATGTCACCAAGGAAGATCACCGCTCCATGGGAAATGCTGAAGGCAGACAATAAAGACACAGTGACCCCAAGGCCTGCCAAGCAGATGTTTGCTCTGACATCTCGTTGCTTGCAAGGCCCAGAGAAGATCTTACGCAAGAGAGGTTTCCAAATTGCTCGCTAGAGAAGACCTCTTTCCTTTAGGAAACCACCCCCAGCACTCATCCAGCAAGCCTCTCTGAAGCGACAAGACATTAGGCTCCCAGTTCCTGAGAGTGAGACAAAAAAAGAAAGCCCCAGAGCCTCATTTGGAGTCAATAAAGTGTATAGAAAGGGACAGCACAAAACCTCAGCTGGCTCCCAAGGCCACTCACAAGAGCTCTCCCTGGCAAGGCGATGAAACCACAGGCAAAACAACGTTGGCAGTGCAGTGACGCCAAGCTGGCTGACGACAGACACTCAAGGTCTTGTGTTGTTTAATCACGGCAGACACAACCTTCCTGTTATTCGCAGTCGTCCTTGTGCCAGTCCGCCCTGGTCCTCCAGCTCTCTCCGAGACGGAAGCTGCCAGACGACTGTCTCGTTTTGGAGGGGGGCAAGAAGCAGGCAGGCTGCGGGGCCGGATCCAGCTCCTGCTGGCACAGGATAGCGCATGGCAGCTGCGTGAGGGACACGTGGCAGGGCAGCTTGTCTCTGGGGACACCCTTGAGGATGGTGCGCAGTCCCTCCATAATGGACCACTGAATCAAAGCTTCCTCTCACACTGCTGTTGGCATGTGCCTGCAGCTCTACCTGGCCCATGTCCTGTCCTGTCCAGCCTCAAGGTCATGAAACAAGAGCCCCCAGAAGGGGGGCTGACTTGAAACTCGCTCCTTCCGTGGCCTGGCTGCAAGGAAATGGTGATTCAGCATGGGAAAAAAAGCCAGCACACTGTTCTTCAAGAGCAGTGATGTTTCAGCTTCATATCAAAATGCCAAAAGCCTAGAAATTCTTCATTCACGATTTCAACTATAACTGTGGCAAAAAATCACCATCTGTACTGTGGCCTGCATCTTTCAAGTGCATGAAACCCCCCTTGGAAAAGAAAATCATGGGGAAGAGGCAAGTGCTGTCATATCTTATGCCAGAACCTGGCTGGTTTCAGCTGCAGCTCTGCTCAGTGTGGAGCAATTCGAGCAAAGGCAGCAACCTCTGCCAGGACCAAGGCCAGGAGTACCTTCAGGTTTGCTTGGCAGTGGCTGCCCAGTCCCAAGCAAGTCATGCTGACTCTGCAAATGCAAGTGGAACACACCTGCATTAGTAATTTTCAACATACGGAGTTTGGGAAATTCTGCTGAAATAAATCTGCTTTTAAATAGTCTTTTAGGCTTTGTACCACAAAGGGAGGGCAGACAGAAGGGACCTGTTTGGCCTAGTTCATGTATCTTGCTTATCTCCCAGCAGTGTTTTCCCAACGTGGTATGAGGAGTGTGTATAGCCCATTCAGTACAGAAATCTGTAACTTTTATTAGCCCAAACCCCATTTGACCTCTTAATTATCATATGCTATTAATTATCATATGTCTCAATTATCATAGGTATCAGTTGGTAAATACTGACAAACATGCAGAGCTAATAAAAAATATCTTGTGTTGTCTCCCTTCCTTTCCCAACTGTCAGAGCCTCATTTGCCACCAGCTGCAGCGTCCTCAGTGTCTTTTCCTGGCCATGTAAGATAAATACCCAACAGGCCACAGGTGGATAAATCTTTCCTTTAACATTAGTCATTTGGTTGTTCTAGATGTAGCCTCACAATACTTTTATGTCACTGATGAACTAAACTGACAAATCAATAGCACAAAATACAAGCTGGCTGGTGTCCAGGTGAGATGCTACTCCTAGGCAAACAGTGTAACTGGGAAACATTCCTGCTAGGAATAGCTTGGTCATGTCTGTGCTCAGCTGTTGCTGCAAAGGGGCCTTGGCTGCCCCAGCACAAGTACAGCCTGTCACTAAAGCTCAGGCGACCAGCTCAGCACTTGCACTAGTGCACATATGGTACCTCCAACCCCCTTCAGAATGTTTCAAGGCTCGGCCCAACAGGGTCATCAGCAAGCTGGTCAAATGGAAAACTGCTTAGCTTTGGGTAGGTAAGTTGGACTAGAGACCTTCACAGGTCCCTTCCCATCTAAATTTTTATGTGATTCTACTGGAAGCCCTGCAGTTAAGGCTGGTTAAACCCAACATCAGGGTGAAGAAGAACAGACTCCTATATTTTTCTTTTTCTAGGGCAGGTTGATTTCACAACTTAATTGCAGCAGGAAGTCTTCTCAGACGCTCAAAAAGTTCAAGCAAGTGTCACTTCTGGGTACAACAAGTGCAATTTCTTCTGCACGGCTCTCTAACCCAGTAAAGCTCATCCCACCCCTTTCCTTTCTCCTTCTAGCACAACTCATCGTCCCCTCCCAGACAGGATGATCTCAAACTGTTGCATTAAATCATCTTTTAACATGGGTAGACTCAGACAAGTGGAGCACTTTTATTTTTTTTTAAATCCTCAGGCTAGGGGTTCCACATTACAGTGTTCGAGACAGTTTTACAGAGGTCCCACCCTCAACCTCTCACTACCCCTCCCTGTCTCCAGGTTGTACTGCTAGAGCTGTTTGCAAGTCAGCGTTGCACAGTAGATCAGGAAAATGACCTGGCTTTAAAATAACCCTTAAAAAAAACAGAGGGATGAGAACAGTTTTAGCCGCAGATCCTTTCAGCATTCAGGTTTGACATGACCTCATACAGAGATAGGCGCACATCCAAGAAGAGCAAAGACAGGCAGTTCAAGAAGAGGACCAAGGGCCTGGAGTACCTTCAGCTTTACTTTTAACAGCACAAACCCTCTGAAACATTGGCTGCTTTTGTAAGTGTTAAGTTTAACTTAAGTTTAAAGTTTTCATCAGTCAAGCATACAAGTGAGCACTTGTCCATACATTTTGATTTACTCTGCAAAACAAAAATCCAGACTAAAGGAGCACAACCTTCCCCCTTCAGCCCATGGGCCCTGGCACCACACTCACCACAGCCCAGGACGTGGCTGAGGGGAGAGGCCTGAACACAGCCCCCTCTGTCCCACTGTCCCTGCTGCCTCTTCATTATTCCCACTGCCTGCTCCTGCAGCATATGGCACAGAGATGAGACCAGATAACTCCAAGAACAAGAACAAACTAGAAGAAAGCAAAAAAAGGAAGGGAAAGTGTGGAGAGTAGGAGAAGGAGCCTGTACTTTGTCTTCCAAGCACAATCAGCTGTCCAGCCACTGCAGCAGGACAGAGGCAATACTCTGCTGAAAGACATGTTCATGCAAGGACATCAGGAAACACAAGCCTCTGCTTAGCAAAACAGACACAAACATTATAGTTTCAGACTTTAAAGAGTAAGTTTGGATTCAAGGGACAATGTTCTCATTCTGGAACTAGCAAGGGTGCTGCAGCCTCTTAGAGCAGCCACAAGCTCTACCTCTCTGGAGCTACATTTGCATAGCAGAAGACTTTGCAGAAGGCAGTCAAGACATAGGGTTAGAGAGGCTTGAGGCTTCCTGGTCTTCAGGCTCTGAAATACAGGTTGTTTGTCCTGCAAAGCAGGATGCACAAAGCCCTTGTAGAACTGCATGCCCTACTCTCTCCAGGTCAAGGAGCTCTGCTTCTGTGCTGGAGACAGGAAGCCAAGTGCTAACCTGTGTGGTCGTTCTCATGCCTTGATGACAGTTTGGCCCTCTACTTGGCTTCCCCACTGCCCTGAACAGAGTTTTGCCTTGAGAAAACATCTGCCTAAGACTGTGTGGGGGCATCCTCTTACAACCAATCTTTATTTGTAAAAATCCACATATAAAATCTTCAGATTCTTTCCTTTTACAAAAAAAAAAAAAAAAAAAAAAAAAGGCACATAAAAACTACTCAGTATCTCTTGTCCCCATGGACTGATGGTTATACTCTCCCTCCCTCCTCCCCCTTGCTTTCTCCTCCAGTCCATGCTTCTTCATATTTCCTTCAAGTTCCAGCTCATTCCTGCCCAGGCATAAGTCTGCACTCGCAAAGATGAAGTAGGCACACAGGGGAGACGGTGGAGAGGTGGCGGTGGGCTGTGCGTGGAATGTTTTACAATTGCTTTTTAGTAGTAAGTCTCTTTTTCCACCCAACCTAAAGGAAAAGCAAAGAGAACAAGATTAGGCTTACAAGACTGCCTGGGTTATGAAGGTCATGAGTGCTCCTTTTAGGCGTGACACTAGCATGTATGTTAAGTGCCAAGTTAAGGGTCCTGTTGCGTAATGGAAAATCTTGCCAAATTGTTGATGCTCCACAGCTTTCAGGACCTGTTCTGGCTTTCTTAAACTACTCAGGCACTAATATACTTTTTTTTACCTAGTTTAGCATATAGGTACTTCCACACGCTGGGGGAGAAGGCAGGAAGGTGACAGAGGAAGTCCTGAATTTGAACCAATTCCAATGCTGGGGCTACACTAGGAAGTCTCTGGGGAGGGAAGAGGACTGTTTTGCAGCTTACTGCATTCCCAACCAGCTCAACTGGGCAAGGAAAAAGCACACCAAAAAAAAAATTCTAGCCCAAGACTGAGCATGTTGAACATTTTCCACATCTGCTTCACATGTCTGATGAAGAGCAGGCATGACAGTCAGTAAAGTTAGCAGCATTGCTCCTTTTCCAACTTTAATCCTGCCTGCTTTTAATTATATTCACTCCAGCTAAGCCAGCAGGATTCCAGATGCAATAGGCCTTAACCCTACAGCTGCCCTCCAAAATCCTGCTCAGGGACTTGCTCCAAGGCCAGGAGACTTCCTATGTTGCTGCTCAGTGCACAGCACTGGGGGGCCTTGGGCTTGGTCAGAGTCTCTGGAGATCATGGCCATGAGGACGACCAAGAAAGGAAAAAACATAGATTTTAAACACACACTTACCACCGGGGTTGCGTCTGATGATCAGCTTTCTGATTTCATCGTACAGGAATATGAGGAGGGAGTATGGGAAGGCACAGAACCACCAGGTTGGCCTGTTTGAGAAAGAGGCCAGTGAGAACACAGGTAGTGCCTTACAGTAACACTCTGTCTAACAGAGCTTGGTCCATCGCAAAGAGTGCAGACCTTGGAAATCAAGCAGGTTCCGGCTTGCCAGGATGCTAACTCCCATAAGCTTGTGCTTCTGCCAAGAATCTCCTGAGCTAACAGACACCACCAATTTTCTTGGTGTAATCAATTCATCCACTTTCAGATTATAATCCCAGCAAAACGTATGTTGTGGCACCTTTGACCAGGTCAGCGCCAGCACCTCCCTGCTGTTAATCTAGTAACACTTCCTCTGCGCACACATAATCTTTGTACCCACAGCACTGCTTGTTTGAATCACATTTGTTTCCTCTTGTGACTTACGCATGCCAACATAACATATAGCCACTGTAGGCATTGGGTGGACGCCAGATTTCTTGTTGGAAAGCACTAACACATTTCTGAATGGAATGACAGATGTGCTAGCACATTTTCCATGAGAATTTTATGGAGCTTAAGCTGTTAAAAACTGGTTCAAGTCTAAACGTCTTGCCATGAAATGTTGCACCAATGCTGGTGATGCTTAATCCTCCCAACTGCTGGGAAAGTTCCCATGCGCCATTGGTCATTCGCACAGATGCAGCATCTTTCCAAAACACTCTACAGCCCATGTTAGTCCTCTGAGGGGCAGAAAAAGCCACAAGACATTGTCACCAGTTCTCCAGAAAACTGGCCTATGTTTTAGAGCAATTTAACTGTTTTCATTAGAATTAGTCCCATTAAAGGGACAAAAAAAACCCCCACACAAGCACAGCAGCACAGCTGAGGTGATGCTGCTCAGGTTTAGTGGGGGCACTGCCACACTCCGCAAGGACAAGCTCTCCGCAAGCATTTACAAGCAGCAGAGAAAAACAGATCCCTGACATGCCAGAATACAGCAAGCTCACTCATCTCCCCTTGCTTGAGATCTTCTGGTTTAAGACTAGGTCATCTGCCTTTAACTGCTTCCCCACCTAAGCACTACTGTACAGTTCTGTTACATGAAAATACAACACAACTTACTTGAGGGGATACATCCTTAGAGCAACATCCATCCCAGGACAGTAGGAGAGGAAGGCAGCTAGAGCAGTCTCCTCAAAGAGACCAAATATTAAAATCTTATTCCTAGTAGAAGAAAGAGGAAAGCAGTCAGGGACAGAGCACTTTTGTGGACAATTTCTCCTAAAAAACACCTAGTTGCCACACAGCAGTGAATGGAGGCAGATATTCTGATCTAGCCCAGCAGTACACCTGGCTGAGGCCATCAACCTAATCTTAGGACACAGTGCCAAAGGCAGCCTTCATCTCTAGAAACAGATGACAGTTAACCACCAGGCCAACTAGCCACTTTCCTCATCATAAGTTTAAAAGGCTGGGATTAATGCCACCACATCTCTGGAGACCTCAGCTATTCTGCTTGCTGCACAAAGCTGCTGTGCTGAATATCAATCTCCCTGCCACAGGCATTTGAGATGGGCCAGTCCCACAGACCCCACTGGAGATTAGCACTTCACTTCATCCCAACCTGACAGAGACACCTAGTCCTTTATCTACCAGTAAGGCACTGCTGGGGGTGAAGAACTACAGAGCCATGTGTTGTGGAAAACATAAGGCCCCTGCATCTCAACTCTCCAAGGACTTACTTCATTCCCTGCTGGAAGACAGAGTTCCTTCGGGTCTTACAAATGATCAAGTCCGCCCACTGCACAACCACAATGCTGACAAAGAAGGCTGTGTGGCAAGTGAATTCCACAATCTTCCTCTGCTCGTAGGTCTAGGAAGCAGACAAATCAAAGAACATTAGTTCTGACAGACTGCCTTTCTTCTCTTGTACTCACGTTAAGTCAATGTTAGGATTTGGCTGGCAAGCTCTGCCTTGAGACATACCCACTGCTGCCCATAGCTGTCTTCCACATCGTTAATCCATCGGTCATCCCACTGAATTCTGATCCCTAGCAAGCCAGATGGCCAGAACCCATTCTCTGCCATAATTACAAAATAGGTGAAGAAACCTCCAAGGGCCTGGATCATACCTGATGAGATGAGAAAGGGGGAATAAAATGGATAAAGCTACTGCATGATGTAGTCATAACAGACAAGCAGTTTGTTGGAAACTCCAAGCATAGCAGAAATAACTCCTTGGGATACTCCCAGGAAGCAGCTGTAGAAATAGTTCACATTAAGATCAAGCCCAAATGCAGACCTTTTGCTCAGCAACTACTTTCCCCAACTTTGTACAGAGTTACCTATGTTCTGCCCTGCACTATGAAGGCATGGTACTCAAGGACACCAGATAAAACTCCCTTTGTATTCCTATTAAGCCTCACACGCCCCCACCCTTTGCAAAATACAGTCAAGAAAGTTCCTAAGGTCTGCTGCAATTAAGCATGAGCTCCCATCCTGTGAACTGGGCACATCTTTGTGGCTGCCTTTAATCAAGGCTCCTAATACTGTGTGTTTAGGGATATGCTAGAGAGAATCCTTTACTTCTAATTAAGCTAACAATGGAATCTATGTTCTTGCTAAACAAGTCGGAACCAGAGGAGAGCTGGTTGTCAGCCAGCTCTTTCCAGTGCTAAGCAATTAAACAAAATTACTGTGCAAGTGATTCAATGGCTCAAGTTGCACAAGCTACTGTTATGTGCCATGGGGGCATAACCAAGGCAAGTTCCATAGCCCAAGGTTCTGGTTTGCACATCCTGAGCTTCACAGAGCAGTCACTGACTAAGGATGGTGCACAAGCCTCACCACAACCAAGTTCATATCAGGACCACAGCAGAGGGATCAGCTTACCGATCTGCCCATAGGCCATGCTGATCAGCCTTTCATTCACCAGCTTGTCCGTTTTGGGGTTTCTGGGCTGCCTCTTCATGATGTCACTCTCTGCTTGCTCATACGCCAGGGAAATAGCAGGAACCTTTGGGGATGGTAGGACAGCTGTTAGAACAGTTTCTATTCTCCACCATACATTGACTTCCCTGGCTCTTGCTTTCAGTCTGAACTGTTCAAAATCCACAACTGTAGGATTCAGAGGACCTCACTCCCAGCTTGTCCTCAGATAGGACTGAAGCATCCTTTGACTTGGAGAGCCAAGAGATCTGGATGTTGGATCTGGATTACAGGACCATCAAGCAATCACTTATTTCAAGTCGGAACACTAGGGCAAGCAACACATTTGAGCATTTTTATTCCACCTTTCTTTTCAAGGGGTATCTAGAACATTTCTTGCAGGATGGGAAGACTCACCATGTCAGTGCCCAGGTCAATGCAGAGGATAGTGACCGTTCCCAGTGGAAGGGGAATGTTTGCAATAATGAAGATCAGGAAAGGCGTGATTTCAGGAATGTTACTGGTCAAGGTGTAAGCAATGGACTTCTTCAGGTTATCAAAGATCAGACGACCTGGGACAAGGAAAAAGAGGATAATACAGTTCTTGCTTATCAGCAGAAGGCAGCCAAGTAGCTCATAGGCATCTTCCAGGGACAATACTCCAAGACTAAGCACTGGTGCAGCTAATCAAGTTCTCTTGCTTTCAAGGGTGCTACACAAGAACAAAAGGACTGTGTATCCAAGCACACAACCATATCTGCACAGAGCAACATTCCTGGGCACCACAGCCAGGGCCCATACACACAGTAGGAAGACATCAAACCCTGCTTTCTGGAGATCAAATAAGAGCCCCTAGAGGTACCTGTTCTTCTGCTCCTATTACTACTCCAGAAAACAAAATCTGTCACTCAGCAAATAACCGTAAAGCCACAGCATAAGCAAAGGACAAAGTAGTCTTTGATACTCAACTGCTTCCCACCCTGTTCCTCTGTGGATAAGTAGATATCCCGGTAGGAATTCAGGATCTTGTTGTATTGTTACCAGTTCAAAGGAACAATGTAGGTCCCATAGGAATGCAAAGATTTTGAAGACAGCGGAAAGATATTCCCCCCCATCACCCTTGAAAATGCTTGTCATGGTGAGAAACTCAAATGAAAGAAAGACCTCAGACATCTCTACATCAGAGGGAATGAGTAAGCAAAATTGCTGAAGCATGTTTGCACATTTCTGGACACCACTGCTCTCAAGTTAAACTCACCTTCTTCAACCCCAGTGACAATGGAGGCAAAGTTATCATCCAGCAGAATCATGTCAGCTGCCTGCTTGGAGACATCTGAGCCAGCAATACCCATAGCAACACCAATGTCTGCCTTCTTCAGGGCTGGAGAATCATTTACACCATCACCCGTGACTGCTACAATTGCACCCTAGCCACAAAGAGAAATGTAGGAAAGACTGAAAAACATGTGCAAGATGTTTTGGACAACAGATTTCTTCTGTCTTTCAGGACAGGAAGCAGATTCATACTTCACTTTGCAGTAGAGACATATCAATTTCTCCCTGAAGCCTGGAAATAGGTGCAGGGACAATCAGGCTCATAAGGGAATGATGCTGCTCTCTCAAAGAGATTTTGAATGACTTATGACAGCGTTGCATATTTTTCTTCTCTAAGTATCTTTAGAATATTTAGAGACTAAGTGCATTAGCTTTTTGCAGGAAGTGTTGCAGAAAGCATTGCTGCAGCATACCTTTCTGTACAGCAGACATATATAATACTAGCTGTTATAAAACACTGGAGTACGGGGAGGTTGTGGAGTCTCCTTCCTTGGAGATCTTCAAAACCTCTGCCTGGATGCCACCCTGTGCCACATGCTCTAGGTGTCCCTGCTTGAGCAGGGGGACTGGACTAGATGATCTCTGGAGGTCCCTTCCAATTTCAACCATGCTGTGAGAGCAGCTAGAACTACCCTGCAAGATACAGCCATGGCTGCCCACAAAGGCCAAAGTCTAGTCTGGTCTTTAATCTCAGAACACCAAGACGACTAAGCCCTGCTATTTCAGAAGGCAATACTGGTTGATAGTTTATATGCAAGTCAAAGGATTTGCCTAATGCAAAACTTTGGTCTCTCTTCCTCTTTACCTGTCGCTGGCAGCCTTCCACAATTATAAGTTTCTGCTGAGGAGACGTCCTGGCAAAGACAATTTCTGTATGATGAGTCAAGATGTCATCCAGTTGCTCACTAGTCATGTCTTTCAGATCTGTACCGTGAATTACACAGGCCTTTGCATCCCTGCAATCGAGACAAGGTGATCACCAGTTAACTGCTTCTAGCTGCACTTAACTAAATACCAGTTCAGGCAGCCCCTACACAGAGATTTGATGCTCTAAGTTTAAAACAAATAAGTAACACAAGGAAGAAGGCAACATGACAGTGCTGAGCAACAGACAAAAGCCCATGAGCAGGCCAATTGTTTCTATGGTTTTAAAGGCATAAGGCAAAGACTGTTTCACAGGTCTTGCTCTCCCTGCAAGAAGGGAACATCTGATTCAAATACAAATAATTTTTCAGCATCAGAGAAGATGCTGTGGTCTTCTGCAGGCAATCTTTTTTGCAACCGGCTGTTCATCTACACTCGGCTCTCCCTAAAGAGCTCTTGCTGTGTCAGTTCAGTCTCTGTTTTATGCATTTGAGCAACAAAAGTACGCAACATTTATATTTAGACCAATTTGGTACCCTGCATGCTATGGCAAAATACCACCTCTCTAACATGACATACCATCCCTTATAGGTCCAATAAATTAATCCTGCAGCTGGTGACATCACACAGTTTAGACAGGGAAATTCCTTCCCCACCCTTACAGTCAGCTGCTAAAATGCTCAGTCACAGAGCTCAGTGATCCTCAGCCCACATTAGTAGGTTATAAAATTACCCTCGATAAAAAGAGGAATTCAGCCACAATATTTGTCTTCCCCAAGCAATTCAGTCCACAGGGTGTCCCTATCCACAGTTCATAAGCTACATGGCTACCCTCCAGCCCAAACAGAGGCTGGGTCAAGCTAAGCAATGCAGACAGCCCAGCCATTCTGCAAACAGCCTGCTTATGCCAAACCACATTTTCTTAGGATGTCTCAGTTCTACGAGGCTATCAGGCACACATTAACCCCTAAGAGGAAAGGGAATCTCATCTTTATATTAAACACTTTGATTCTGCTTGTAGTGACCAAACAGGCTCAATTCTTCTATCCAGCCCTAGGACCTGCTCTACCTGCCCAGTTGCAAACAGACCCAGAACAGAGTTTGATAGTACAGAGCTCTGCTTTGAGTGATCAAGTCTACAAGCAGTATTTTGGCTCCTTTTTCTCAACAGCCTAAAACAGTTAGCCTGAGTTGACCCCTTTTTGGTCCGCTCAGTTTACATTGTGACCAACTAGTCATTTTCTTTGTGTAAGAATTTTCCCATGAACCTATAAGCAGTTCTTAGTAAATTACCTTGACTAAATATATGTTTGGGGGCCAAACTAGACTTAGCCTCTATTTAAAGACCCAAATTCACAAGAGCTTGTGGTTTCAGACTCTGGAACAGCACTGCTTCAACTGTCCCCAGGCAGTCATCTCCCTTCCCCATGCCTTTTAAGCTACTCTTTCCTGCCCTCTACACTGGGCCAACACAGAGCTTACTAGTGATATAAGCTAGTGGGGAAAATGCTCAGCTTGGGGAACAGGGGCTTGTTTCCTTATCCTAATGTGGGGACAGAGAACTGTGGACAGGAAAAGCAAAGAAACTACTCAAGTTTTCTGTGTAGGCCTTATTCCCAACTATTCCCCCTGAGCAAGAGACTGGTATTTTACAAACAGGTTCAAGACAGCTTGGTGCCTTCTTCACACAGCACACGATACATGTAAGAGCCACCACATGATGAGCTAGGCAGATGTTCAGCTTTTCATGTCTGGAAAGAGATGCTGAGAGATTGAGCACTTGCTTCTTACTGTCTTGCAAAATTGTCTTCTGCGCCACTCTGGCGATCATGTCCCCCCCCTTCCCCACAGGTCAGTACCTTGGGTTGACCTGGCTCACAGGAATGTTGAGCCGAGCAGCGATATCTTCTACGGTCTCATTGCCTTCGGAGATGATGCCGACACCCTTGGCAATGGCTTTGGCAGTGATCGGATGGTCTCCAGTTACCATGATAACCTGAAATGCAAACAGGAGGCTGCTGTGAAAGCCTTGCCTTTACTACAGAGCAACACTGCTCCAGAGATTAGGGCCCCACACACTGAAGGCAATGTGGCTTTTGTTGTACAAAAAGGTTCTGGCAAACAGCTAGCCTGAGGTACAGACAATATAACCTGCTGCCAACTTGCAAGGGTTTAAGGTGAGTGGACGATAGAATTTGTTAGCCTTAAACTAACAGATTTCCATTTCTACTTCCAATCTGTGCTTTGCTCATCCCTGCTCAGTCAGCAGTAGGGGACACGGGAGACAAATCAGATGCTCTGGGACAAAATCAAATTATCAGTGTCCTGTTAGGGCACTAAGTCTGGCATCCGACTCATTTTTCAGCATGTAATGTCATCTCTGGAATTTAACTCAGGGACATTAAGCCTGAAGCATTTGTTAAACCCTGAAAAAAATAGATTTTTAGAAAAGCATCAGATCAATACTTCCCTTCGCTCATGTTTCAGCAGTGTCCACAAAATGTGAAGTCCTTTACATCCACAGATTTAAAAGAATGGCTATTTTCAGCCCAAAAAGAAGCTACCTTGATTCCAGCACTTCTGCATTTGCCAACAGCATCTGGCACAGCAGCACGAGGAGGGTCTATCATAGACATCAGCCCAACAAAACAGAGCTTCTCTACAGGGAAGTTTACTTCATCTGCATCAAATTGGAAGCCTTCAGGAAACTGATCGTCCGGTAGAAGCAAGTGACAGAAGCCTGCAACACATTTAAAGACATTTTTATTCTATTCCAACATACTGCAAGGCAGAGATGGAGAGCACTGAACACTGGCTGCTTCTGTAAGCAGCTACACAAGAATAACAGGGAAGCCTCACTGCTCAGGAGTTGAGGCAGGGTTATTAGATAGCAGTCACACTCACGCCCGTTCTGGTAACTAATAGCTGTTGCTAGGTACCCAGTCACAACTTGACTCATGAGCAGCGGGGCCAATTTAATATGACATGAGCCCATGAAAACTAAAGCACCCAAAAGCTTCATTGTGATCTAGGCAATCCAGCTGCTGGACAAGAAAGGACCCTGCAGGCTGCCTTTTAGATTAAAAGTTCAAGGCAGGACTGTTTCTATACAGATTGTTGAGGTGACCTTGACTCTGCACTATGGTTACACTGTGGGAACAGGCCACAACCCCACATTTAATCCGCAGGACTCTGCACAGAAGTATGAGGGACAGATCTTTTGTGATTTACTAAGATTGCTTTTCCTCACCTAATACTCTCTCTCCAAGGCCTCCCAACTCAAGGTAGGCATTCTGAAAGGCATCTTTTGTTTCCTCGTCCAGTGGTTGCTCTTTGCCATGAATGAGAATGGAGCTGCAGCGATCCAAGATCCTCTCTGGGGCTCCTTTCATCACCAGCAAGTAACGGGATTCTGATGGATTTGCATTCTTGTGGATAGACAGCTAGGGTAGAAGAAATTCAACAGTTTTCTAGACACGTGCAGCAAAGCACATGAACAAACATCCGAAGTACATGAATAAACACCATTACTGAGTGTTGGTGACTGCAGTAGCTTAGAACAGTTTGCAGCATTCTGCTCTGGTTTTCACATTCACCAGCACTATGAAAACTCCTGCAATCAGGAGAGTTAGTGAATATCCTTTAACATAATATTATACCCTTGGAGGTGGATGGGGCTTTCGTTTATCCATGTTCTGCCTTTAAGATCACTCTTCTGCAAACAGATTGCCAGATTTGAGCTCTTCTGGTCTCCCTACAGCTTGACTGCACAAAAAATGACCATTCGTCTTCCTGCAGCTGATACTTCTGATACTTCAGTATCAAGAGAGCTCTGAAAGCACTTATACAATGTAAATGAGCATGACTTGTTATTTAAATTCATAGTCTTGGGTACTTTACAGGTAGCACTGGCTAGATAGGGTTTTGGTGTCAAAACAAGTTTTGGCGATGCTGCATGTGAATTCATGCTTCAAGTGATGGCGCTCCTTCAAGAGGGCTCTCACTTACCTGGTACTTGTTGGTGGAGTTAAATGGTATTTCCACCACTTTGGGGTACCTTTCTCTCATCTCTTTGACAGAACCACAGCACAGTTCAATGCATTTTAGAAGTGCTGACTCAGAAGCATCTCCTGCCACAGCCCTCTGGGGGAGTAATAAGAAGAATGAACTAGAGCACATATCAGTGGACTCACCACAGAAGATCAGACATTTTGAAAGAGTGTGTGTGTATATATATATATATATATATATACACACACACACGTATATATATTTATATTTACAGCATATATATATTTATATATATAAATATATATATATTTACAGCAACAAAGAGAAGCAGCAAAAGAAAAATAATTCTGTTATCTAGCACTGACAAGAAATACTGCATTTTCAGAATGCCAGGCCTTCCAGTCTGAAAGAAGTGTAGTCTTCCAATGCCAATGTCAACCTCTTAAAGGACAGAGAAAGCCAGATAACTAGGTACAGTCAGAAAATGAAGCTAGAAGGGAACTTTGAGAGAACTAGGATAGGGGATTTCTGTTCTTCTGTTCTTCATAGAAAGAGACATCTTTATGTACTCTTCCATCTCAAGAAAAAAATCAACTTGGAAAGTTTCTGGCAGCAAAGTTTTAACCTGTTTTCTCCAAAGCAAGGTTAACACTGGCAGAGAGTGTGGGGGAAGAGTTCCCAGCCTTGGAAATCTGAATGTTCTTAATGTCCTGCCCAAGTTTCTTCTGCTGCATTTTAAATTCATTGTTCCTCATCCTTCTGTCAAGGATGATGTTTTTCCTTTATACTTTAGTAGCTAGGTCACAGTTCAGGTGCTGGCACCTGGGCTGATCCTACAGAATTTGCACTAGTGCTGAACCAGAAAAAGCTTACAAAGCTAAGATTTGCCAGTGAGAACAGAATGGCTAAAGACAAACAGCCCCACAACCTGCTGCTCCCCAACCTCTGATATCCAATTCTCCCAGCTCCCAAAACTGGGTGTTGCTGCTTTTAAACATACAAATGCCAAAAGGTTAATTCTTGGAAGGGTCTGGCAGTGGAAACTGCCTAGGAAAGCTTTAATCTCACTACCTAGATCTATCAAATATCCTACTTGCCAAACAGACTGTAGGCAGTAGCAGACAGCAGGGAGCTTGCTGTGGGAAATGCACTCCCAGTCTCATCTACTCTGCCCACAGCAAGTGGGCTATTAAAAGTGCTAGACTGCATGAAAGACCAGCAGCAGCACATGTCTGTCCATCCCACAGTCCATCCGTGACACATGGTGTTTAGCCTCACTATTATGTGGAGTACGGAGAAGGAATATGGCAAGTGCTTCTATCAAGAACTCACCTTAAGAATAGGCACATTGTCCTGATTGGCTTGAAACACAGCACGGTTGCAGAGACCTGCAACTCTGGATAAGGCACTCCAAGTGGCTGAACTCTTGTCAAAGGAGGCACCTGAAAGCAGGGGAAGAGTGTCAGAATGGTGAGAAGTCATCTTTAGCTTACAGGAAAAGCTCACTTATAGTCTGTTAGCCTACTATTTTTTTTCTCCCTCCCTGCTACTTTCCAGTTATCTAGTAAGCAGCCGATTCTTCTAAATAGTCTGAGGATAAAGTAGCTACACAGAAAGAAGATACCTGTGCTTTCAAGATTCCAGATAACAACTGCTTTCAGTAGCAGCAGAAGCTAAGCTGACAACAAAAAGCAGGAGCAAGTAAATCTGTAACATCGAAGGAAGCAACTCCCAAAGGAATAATGCTTAAATACAGAAAGAGCCCAAGTGGGCTCTTATGCTGGCTTCAAAGGAGATGAACTGAGCAGACAGATAATGGATAAATTAATATACTTTCCATGAAGAGAAAGCGCATAGGTTTACTTATATTGCAGCCAAGAAAGTATTGGCTAAATGAAATCTGAGAGCTTCCAAATAATACTTCATCATTTTTAGCTTTTTTTAAACCACTAGTACAAAGTACCAACTAAGAACAAAGTAGCTCTTGAAAACCGTTCCTAAAAGCATGATGCTTTGAGGCAGAGGGAGGGAGCAGGAAAAAAAGATTACGTTAGTAACATGGTGCAAGCACAATGTTTCACAAGGTAGATAATAAAGTAGATGATACAGAAATTCTGAATTTGGCATACTAAGCTTAGTTCTGAAGAGATAAGCACTCCTCTCTCGGTGGAATATTGCGCTGAGATACTGCATTCTTACCAATATCTAGAAGAAACTTCCTGTTAAGCCTTACAGTGGTTTCATTCATTGCTACCACTCTGAACACAGTCAGGTGATTCTGGGAAAATCCCTTTTCTCAAGGGCAGCCAAGTGTTTAAACGTGCAGATTTCAGCATATGCCCTGTAGTTATTATCAGGGTCAATACCTCTCCTCTTTGCACTTTCAAGGCTGTGTGTTCGACTTTAGGCAAATCCATTTGGTATATTTTAGCAAAAATAATCTGGTGTTCGAGAAAGGAAGAGCAAGTATTTTTACCTATAGGACTAATTAAAGGAGCAGAACATTCTCCAGTTCCAAATTCCAATGGAGAAATTTGAAGAAAGAGTAGCCTATATGGCATTATCATGATTATTTAATCAATTAATGTACAAAACTTTCTACAGGTCACCTTAAGTCTTTTAATACTAGTTTTGGATCATATTACAAATCCTTGCACTGCACACCAGCCTTGGCCTGGAGAGCTACAGACAGAGGAAGCACAGGTGTACTGTAAGGTCCACAATAATCCCTTTATAATGAGATGCCTCAAGGGCAAAGATATAGTCTTACCACTCTGATTCTCTGTAGTATCAGCCTCATGAATTTGATTGTCAAACCACATGTGCGCAACTGTCATGCGGTTCTGCGTCAGAGTGCCTGTTTTGTCAGAGCAGATGGTTGACGTTGAGCCCAGGGTTTCCACAGCTTCCAGGTTCTTCACCAAGCAGTTCTTACGAGCCATACGCTTGGCTGTTAGTGTCAGACACACCTGGAGGCAAGGGAGAAGACAACAGGTTAGATATTCTTGTGCACCAATACACTGCTACCCAACTCACTACACACATGGAAAGACAAACTTGTATGCCCTGCAGAGATTCCTTAACTTCTCCACACTCACCCTCCCACTGCAAGATAAGCAGCAACAGCCTGGTCTAGCTGCTAGGTTTACATACTCTCCTTCCCCACAAAACCTCCAGAAAGAAGTGCTGGACACTTTTACAGGTGCTGCATCATAGGCGTGATGCTTGCAGAAAAGACCATTTCTCACTGGAGTGAGATCTGGTTTCACTCTCCCAGAGCCAAGTGGCTTTTAGCTCCAATAAAAGCGACTCAGCAAGGTTCAGTCTTCTGTTTCTCAGCAATAGGAAGGAAACACACCTTAGACTAACATTTTAGCTAGTGCTGCAGCTTTGTAATCACATAAACTTTTAAAATAGGTGGAGACAGGCCAGGTACCAGGAGGCCCAAAAACGGCAAATAGGCAGCCCCAGCACCATTTCAACTCTTCATTCCTCAGCTCAGCTGCTGCTCTACACCCTAGAGCTTCATGGTGTCTGGTCTTGTCCTCCACCACTCTCTGCAGTTGAGCAGGTCTATGTACTCCCACCATTTTTCTGGGAAATTAAATTTGAAAGACTCCGTGCAACTCCCAGACCAAGAGCTGGACTACAGTGAAACTTACTGGGAGCTTTGTTAATCCTTCTCTGTCTGCGTGTGTGGAGTTGAAACCTTAAACCAACTGTTTTTCTGACAGAAAACTGTGTGGAAAAAAAGTAAAGGAAGGCATGTCCAGAACTCCTGGCCTTGCTCCTTGCAGTTCTGTGATGCCAAGCATTGGTGCAGATCTGCAAGTTAGGGACAGATCTATATGATAAACAACTGCAAAACCTGTCATCCACATGGCCTTGGTACCTTACTGATTTGAGCAAATTTACAAGACCTGGCCTTATGTACTCAGCACTGAGAATAAGGTTTACTGCTGAGAACAAAGCAAGCAGAGTATTTCTTGAAGAACTACACGCAAAACCCATTCTACCTTCTCCTCCAGCTTCACTCACCGTGACGGTTGCAAGTAGTCCCTCAGGGACGTTGGCAACAATGATCCCAATAAGGAAGATTACAGCCTCCAGCCAAGTGTACTCAAGGATGAGCGAGAGGATGGAAAAGCTGACGCCCAGGAATACAGCTACCCCCGTGATGATGTGGATAAAGTGCTCAATCTCCATCGCAATGGGAGTCTTCCCCCCTTCCAGTCCAGAAGCCAGGCATGCTATACGGCCCATCACAGTGCGGTCCCCAGTGCTAATGACAATGCCACGGGCAGTGCCTAGAAGAGAGGTAGGCTTTAGAAACCAAATCCTGGCTTAAAACCTACTGAGCACAAACTAAAAACAGATGCACCAGGGCTCCTTCAGCCTGTCCCAGAGTTCAGCAAGCCTTGTCCAAAATACTGAAGGTGGGTGTTAGACTAGGCCAAAATCTCCTACCATAGCTTTTCTTTACTGTCTAGCTCCAACTCCTTTTGCTTAAAAGGATAGCACAGGGTTCCTTCATAACTGTGTTGTATGCCCTCTCCCAGGAAATCAAGAATCCACTTGGTTCAAGTGTCAATTGCACAGAAAGCTAGAGGAAGCCACTCCAAAACAGAGGTGGTGCCCTCTTCCATTCTTTAACACAAGGCCCTTTTTTTCCTGTCCCCAACTCTTAAGGAAGATCAAGAACATGCCTCATTCTTGCAAAACTGGGAGAGATGGAAAGACAGAGAGGATAAAGCAGAGTATGAAAAGTTTCAAGTAGTAAAGATGTGTTAATTTGGGGATCAGTTTGCTGCCAAGAGAGAACACGGTACTGTAAGGAGTCAACTTCTACACCATCACTGGGTAAGTCACACCTAGATGCCTTTGTGGATGTGGGTAAGTTTCCATGGGCTTTGCAACAAGCAGTGCCTTCCACCACACTCATGAGCTGCTACAGGAAGTTCTGTCTGAGATGTTCTGGAATTCTTGCCTTGCAGGAGCTGTGTTACTCCCAATAGCTCTGCCTGATCATTTTGGTTCATCCTTGGTGTCTACGCTTTTACACTGCTGTGTTTAGACAAGTAAGCTTGAAGATCCAACATGTAGTTGCTGATATAAGTCCCATTTATTGCACTGTCTCCAGTATGAGTTGTAAAAGCTACACATCCTCTGAAAGGAGCTAGAAACCAGTTAGTGTTACAGAGTCTTTGCCCATTGCACAAGTACAGTGGTTGGAATGTACAAGGTTTTTGATGGGAATGTCTAGCCTGCTCTTGTACCACAGGACTGGTCTCCCAAATGCAGCACTAAGCATGAACAACACTCATATTGCTTACCTAAGTAGTTCATTCCCTAGCACTGTTAATACTTCACAAAACTAGAATAGTCACAGACCTTCTACACAGTTGGTAGAAAAGAAGGCAATGTTCCTGGTCTCCAGTGGGTTCTCATTGGTGAAGTCTGGAGACCTGGTCTGAGGTTCAGATTCCCCGGTGAGAGAGGAGTTGTCCACCTGTATGGAAGAGATTACTGCTTCATATACAAGCAGGTAGATGCTTCAGTGATGAAGGTTAACACTATGCACTGCCTACCTTTCTCTTCCACAACTCACTGACAGAATAGAAGACATTCTTTGAAACCAGACTGATTTATCCTTCATTATGGCACAAAGTTTTCAGAAGCACGGACATCACTGTACCTTGCAACCATGAGCAGATATGATCCGAAGGTCAGCTGGAATTCTGTCTCCTCCTTTCACCTCCACTAGATCTCCAACTACAACACCCTCAGCATTTATACTCATTTTCTCACCATTTCTGACAACAAGAGCTTGCTGAAAAGACAGTAGAAACAACCTGTGTCAAAAGCAACTTCTAAGAAGGTGCATGAAACCTCTAAACCTCTTAAAATAACAGTTACAGGGTTCTAGAAAGTTTCTGCTTTCACCTCAGATAGGCACATGATTTAAGAAAAATAGCTGGGTTTTGATACTAATGCTCTTGGCTGCCAGAATGCAAGTAAGATATTGACCTTCTCTATGAAGGGATTTGGCGTTTAAGGATTACTGATCGCACAAATTACTCCACAGACTATCCAGGGAGTGGCCTACAACTGATAATAAACCTGCAGAACTGTGCTGGACTAGTAGCATGACCACTGGAAGCATAATTGGAGTTGTTGTTATACTCCTCAACATTAAGAGCAAGTTACCCACACTGGCAGCTTGGCACAAGAGACATATTGCCTGCTAAAGACCAATAGATACCATTCCCATCAAGGCAGGCCTTTTACAATTGAAATCCATGCTTAAATCTGGTAAAAGCCCCAAGTGCTACAGCAGCTACAGCTCAGCAGGTCAAGCAAATCAGTTGTTCCATACCTGAGGCACCATGTTCTTGAAGGACTCCATTATCTTGGAACTTTTTGCTTCTTGGTAGTAGGAGAAACAGCCAGTAACAATAACCACAGCTGACAACACAATGCCAAGGTACAGCTACAAAGAACAGAAAAGAGGACTAAGAACACAATCTGTCTGAAATGCCTACAGTTTCTCTAGATCAGCTGCTTAGTGATTAAGTGCCCCAATACAAAGCGTGAAAGTACTTGCAAACTCTGTACATTCTGTACACAAAGGCTGCCCACAAGCTAGTGCTGTTAACATATGAAGGAAGTCAGCTGTTTCTTTCATTATGTGGAAGTTCTCCAAGACATGTTAAGCTCACCCACCAAACTTCCCGTGCTTATTGGAAAAGCTTCTGGACTGAATGCTTAGAGGAAGTAGATCTTCTAGGAGCCAAATTGGCTGCTCAGTCTGCCCTTGAGGTAAAGCAGACGTTTTTACTTACATTATCATTACTGGCCTCCTCTCCCGTTGCACTTTCTATGCCATAAGCCAGAAAGCACAGAAGAGCACCAATCCACAGCAGGAGCGAGAATCCTCCAAAGAGCTGCCGACAGAACTTGACCCATTCCGGAGTGGTTGGTGGTGGGGTGAGGGCATTCGGGCCATCACGGGCCAAAATCTCAGCTGCACGTGCAGTTGTCAAACCCTAGAAGGGAGGAGAAAAGAGAGGCTTCCTTCAGGGACATTGTGGCAGCACTGACCAGAGAAGGTAGTTTTGAACTTCAAAAGTAGTTGAAGTTTTGAATCTTCAGCTCAGAAATGCAGGAGCCATGTCACAACAACAAGGAGATTATAATAGGGAATGGAAGTCTGCAAAGCTGCCAGGGCTCTGCAGCACAACTGCAAAATGTGAAAACTTGACTTTAAAAGAAGATCTAGCAAATGCTAAGCAGCCTGCAGACCCTGAGATTACAAACACTGAGGAAAGGCAAGATGAGGCAGCTACAGCAGTGGACTTTCAAGTTCTGAGAAGACCAGCTCAAATTACAGGATAAGTGAAAGCTGGGGGCCATGAAGATGACAGTTAGCTTGCTATGAAGTTCAGCTTTTAGAAGTCGTAGTCTTTGACAGAAGGATACAAGTCTCTATGCTGTTAAAGAGTAAGAATATACTTGCTGCTGCCCTATGTAATCAAGTTAAAAATTAAAAAAAAAAAAAAGTAAATAAAAAAGCAAGTAAGGAAAGGCATGATACCACTGCAGTGCTACTGCCCTGGACTTCAAGGTTAGCTAGGGCATCTACTTACTTTTTTTAGAAAAAGAATAAAATTTAACTGCCATTTTGTCTCTGGATATGTGCTGGCTCACTAGACTATTTGCAACAGGAGACAAATATTTGCCTTTATTAAAAGCTTTGGGAGGAAGAGTTGGGGGTGGGGAAAATTCAAGAATCAACTTGACCTTGGAACAATCTAGAGGCAGAGAACAGTGACTTTGTTTCTAACAAAGTCACAAAACTATAACTGACAGGCTGCATAGTGGAAGGACAGAGGGAAGTATTTATGAGCTCATCTATTTTCCCAAAGCCTGGAAAACTTAACTGGGGGAAGATTAAAAAGAAAAAAAAAAAAAAAAAAAAAAAGACCATCCAGGTGTCCCTTTCACGAAACACTAAGCCGAGGATGTTCCTTTTCAGACCAGGACAAAGCAGAAGGGAAAACAAAGTCTACCTACCCGACTTAAGTCTGTTCCATATTTACGGTGAAGTTCATCAAGGCTCAGCTTGTGGTCATCCTGAAGAAGGAAAAAAAAACAAAACAAAACAAAAACAAACAAACAAACAAAAAAAAACAGAACAGTGAGTGGAGGGTAACAGTCCCTGTATATAGGTGAGGAAGATCCCAGTGATTTTTCTCCCTTTCCCCACCCCCGCATCAGTAACAGCTCTGTGAGATAATGAGACTCTAGCTTATCTTCTCTCCAAAGAGAATCTCTATCTCAGCAACTCAAGGCAGCCTTATTATCACTATTCTTATGGCTATTTGGAGATGACAGCTTTATAACATACTCAACTACAGCTCAGTGCAGTCTTCCCTCCACATAGATTCTCTGGTTTTCAGGGAGCAGGGTGTCAGGAAAGAACTCAGGAGTGTACAGAAGCTCAGCCCTGTAATTTCATACATGCTTTCAGTAATACCGCCAGTTTAAGCAGTGTTTCTCCCCCTAAAGAGGCTCCTTTTTATAGCCAGGCTATTTTTCAGCACAAGCAAGCTCCCCATTGGTGCAGAGCATTGCCTTGCATAAACATTTGGGCTAGAGGGGGCAGACACTTTAAGCTAGTATTGCTAATAAACAGAAAGCTGACCTTGGAGCAAGTTTCAACTTCCCCTCTCCCTAGCAAGCGAAAAAAGTGAGAACACAGCTCAAAATTCTCAGCACATCAACAAGAGCTTATCAACTTCAAGGAGAGCTGATCTAAGCTAGATGCTTGTCATACGTGGATGTACAGCATCATCCATCCTTCATAGGGATGGGCATCTCTCCACAGCACCATATGTGCTTAAAAGGAATACTACTTCTACTACTACTGACATCTGTCTGAGCATAGGTTAACAGCAAATGGGGCCATACAGAGGGTGAAAATAGCAGCCTCATCCACACGACAGCACAATAACGCCTGCACTGCTGCTATCTGGACAGTCCGAGCAAAGAAATGCAGCTACATTTTGCTCTGTGTAACTCAGGCCACCGGAGGCTTGAGTTATATGTCAAGCACCTTTCAAGAAGTGATGTTTTCAGGGCCTACTGCATGTTCATCGTGACGCTAAAATACTTGCAGGATATCTGGCTGGGAAACACAGCAGTCCAGAAGTAAGATCACTGCCTTGCAAATCACCATGTTGTGAGTCCAACAGCTCTCTCCTCTAAATGTTGTGATATACAGGGCCTTGGAGGTCATGAACAGTTCTTTTTCCTTGTCTCAGGCTCTTACCATTGTAACTTCCTTTTTCAGTTCATCCATGTCCCTCTCCTTCTTCTTCTTCTTCGTGCCATGCTCTGATGTAGCAGTAGGCTCATACTTGTCTCTTCCAGCCTTTTTTAAAAAAACAAAAAAGCATAATATTGTAAGGAACACCTGCAGTCATCTTCTGCAGCAGTAAATGTCAACTGTGTGTATGAAACATAAATGTCAATTGTACATTTAACTGTGCATTGTGCGGAACAGGCAAAATGATTATGGTTTAAATAAAATTATGTCACTAAGAAAACACACAAACACAAAACACAGCATCCCAAAACAAACTGGCCAAACAAAAAACAAACCCACCCACAAACATATAGTTGCCTCTAGTGAAATCTGGGGGCAGGTTCCACACATTCATTCTCAAATTGGCATTCCAGATGGAATGTTTATTCAGATGGAGTTTGATTTTCTTCAGTTGAGATTGTTTCTGCATGGAGTTATCTTACACTTAGTCCTAAGTATAATCCTAAACAAAGGAAGTGTAGGTCCTCTCTATAAGGTACCAAAGTCAGGCACCAGTATGGCATTGCAATGCAGTTTCTCCTTTAAATCTTCTACAGATTTCCAGACTCTCATAAGCCTCCAATAGCAGATTTTCCCCTCTTTTCTTCTGCAGAAGACCTATTACACCCCTGCCAAGTTTTATGCCACAACACTTTCACCCAATAAGAACTGGAGAGTGTTTTGAACTGCAACAGCAGTTAGCAGCACAGCCAGGCCAGTAGCAAGGTTAAGAGGAGGGTCCCGAGGTTCTGCCTTGCTGTTTGTATAAGCACCTCCAATCACAAATCCCAATCTCGAGAGCAATCAGGACACAAACTATTGCTATACTCCTAGAATTGTCCTGTTGAATGACAAAACACAGGAAGATTTTTTTTTTGTTATTATTTACTGAGAGAAACAGAAACCAAAAAGAAAAGTGAAACTGCACAAATAAAAAAAAAGTGAGCACAACTTCTAAGAAAACTGTCAGTCACGTCTAGACAAAGATCTTTTTTTCAGTAAACTCCACACACACACACACCCCCCCACACACTGCAACTAAATTCATACATTTCACAGACACATAAGTCCCACCACGTAACAGGAGGCAAACTTTGAATTCCTCATATCCCTGCACACTGCCACAGAGCTGGGCAGTGGAAATTTTTTTCCTAAATAGAGGTAGCAGATCCTGGATGTTGGCCTCCAGGATGTTGGCCTCCTCCACACACTGCAAGCATTCTCAACATTCGCTTTGCTGCACCAAAACTCCTATTTCATTATTTTGTTAAAATAAATAAATAAAAAATAGATTAAAAAGTGAAACCACAGAAATTAAAGATAGCGCCGTCCATACATTCCAGGACCACAAGAATTTGCCACAGGGCAACTCGCAGACAGTCACTGTGAAGTCTTTTTCCCTTTAGCCTCAGCTTCAAATAACTGTCTATTAGACCTTCAGGAGTTGTCAAGTCCAGACAGTCCCTCTCAGAACATTCATGCTTAAAATGAAATTTTAAATGAAATACTGCTCAAAATGTAAAGTGACTTCCAATGAAGGACATTAAGCTACACAGACAGATTAGCACTATCATCTTCATTTCCACACCCTTCTAAAAAATCTTGGCAAGTTTTGCAGGTGGTCTAGCACCTTAGTGATCTAGCTCTTAGAAGCTTGTGAGAACTACAGTTACTTAATACAGACAGAAGGAAAGGAAGAAAATGACCCAAGATAAAATACTTGTTAGGCTACTTGTGGCTAGAAAAGGGGGGGGGGGGGGAGCACATTTTTTTTTTTTTTTTTTTTTTTTTTTTTTTTTTT